>VZTB01009556.1:176406-233997 GCA_013397245.1 Thryothorus ludovicianus | reverse complement strand
AAAAAAAAAAAAAGCCAAATATTGAGTGGAATATTTACATTAGATTGTTTCTGTGAGCTTTTATCTAATAAGGTGTTTTAACTTTCTTATATAGTGCTGTTATTTTATTCTTCTTATTGTTCCTTAAATGAAAATGGCAATTTATGACTGAAAACTTAAGAAGGTAAAAAGAGATCGTGACCATGTGAATAACAAGGTGGTATCTGGTTCTGTCAAGAATGCAGGATAGTTCAGTAGAAATGCCAAGCATAATAAAATAAATGTTTCAGGAGTCTAGAATGAGAAGTTCACTACTGATAAAAACAATCTCTAAATATTGTATAAGACTGACATTTCATTCTTAAGTGGGAAACTGTAGATTAATAAAGCCCCAGCGATGTAAAAGTGGCAAGAGAAAATCAAATTTGGGTCTTATGCATAGAAGTGTCTTTCTTTTGGTGAACACCTCTGGCTCTACTTTTAGTTGGTTCCATGTATTTCTTGAATCTGGTCTGAGAGTTTCTGAAAGCATGTTCTGCCTACAGCAAAATATGCCCTGAACTGACTGGATTTCTGCAAAACTTTGTACAAAGTTTCAATCACTCAAAGCAAAGCATTCTCTGGGACATCTCCTGTGTAGTGAAGTGTCTCTTGCTCACTGAAGTCAATGAAAACTGCAGGTTCACTGCAGTGCAGTGGATCAGACAGTGTGATGGAATAGTAGCCTGAGTCACAGGCACACAGTTCTGCACTAAACTAGGCATGGGCTTAGACAGGAGCTAATCACAGGACTGAATTGTAGCATTTGGAAAATCAATGAGTCTTTTGCTGATCATTTTTCTCTATGGTGTATTTTTCCCTTTATTTCTAAGGGATACTGCCAAGTAGATTTAGTTTGAAATTTTTATTGAAGGCTGCTTATTTTATTTTTGACATTAAGAGTACTTTAAACATTTTGTTCCTTTGATTCCACCTTGGCTATTTACTTGTATGTGAGCCAAATGAGATTTTTTTTTCATATATAGGTATTTGTACTGGATGCAAGTGAATCTGAAAAGTCATTTTCTTTTCCTCTTTTCCTGTTTCTCTGGGTTCATTTTGTTTTCATGTCACTCAATATAAGCCAGTTGTAGACTCCTATTTGTAATTGCAGAAAAAGGGAGAATGGACAGGAGACAGCTCATAAAACTTGGTAAAGCAACAAACAGGAGGCAATCGTTGTGATACTAATTAGGCTTTAGAAGAATCTTATAGATGGCCTGATGTGGGTGGACTGGCAAGGTATTTTAAAATGTCATTTTGCTGTGGATATTACTTTTTTAATTTCTGAGAAACACATGTATTTGCCACACTTTTAAAACCCAAGTATATTGCTGCAGACATTGACATTCTTTCAACAGCTACAAGCACTTTAACAAATGGACTGAAAGGTTTTGTAATAACTTCTTACAAAATAGCACTCTTCGGAAAAGTGAACTGTTGTTGATTTTTCTTATTTTATTTTATATATATATATAAAGTGTGACTACTATATGCCCAAGTATTTGGCAGATAATTAAAATTCTCAGAGAAGATACCTGATAAGGAAAAAGGATAATTCTATTTTTTCCACTCAATTTTTGAAAAGAAATAATCTGGTCACAAAAAGTACTTGACGGGGGCAGGACTTGAATACAGGTTGTGGTGTCTATTCTTCTTGCTCCATGTCCGGTTTGTGTCTGCATGCTTTGGTAACTCACAGATAGTTTTTTCTCTAGAACTGCTTTAAAGATGTGAAATAAAGCAAGTTCAAAATTGCTCATAATAGCAAGCAGACAGCACATAGCTTGTTTTCAGTCCAGAACGGAGATGATGAGCAGGGGTTTCATGGATGTGTCCTGGGTTCGATACCAGCAATGCTTTCAGAAAAGAAAGAGGATGATACACAGCACCACAGGATTATTAGAGATATGAAATTTCTACAAATAAGAGCTGCATCAAGATAAGGAACATTTTCTGAATCATTCTTCCCTCTCTTTCCTCCTTCTACGCAATGACAATTACTTTGTCACCAAAATAATTTTTTTCTAAGAATCCATATGTGACACAGCAACAGCACACAGAGGCAAGTACCAAATACCTTTTATGAAATAGATAAATATAATTCATTTTGGAATAATATCTTGGTTTAGAGATAGAACTGGTCACAAAGATGCATAAATGTCAAAATGGGGGAAGGAGGGAGTGCTTAAGCTGCTTTTCTGTCTCCTTTGTCCCATTCTGCCCCATTCAGCAGCAGACCTGTCTTTTCCTTAGTCACCCTTTTGCTATTCCTGTAGCAGCCCATCATGTTGACCTGAACTCACCTTGCCAGATTCAATTCTAGGTCATCTTTCACATTCCCAGTCCTGTCTCTGCATGCTCAGGGAGTGTCCACATCTCACGTGATTCCTTTTCATGTTTGAGTTTTATCCAGAGTTCCTTGCTCTTCCATGTAGGCCTCCTGCTGCTAGTGTTTGCCATTGTGCTCACTAGGATAGACTGTTCTTGAGCTTGGAGAAGGTCATCATAGACCCATCTTCTCACCAGGACCATTATCTCATAGGAATCTTCCATGGGAGGAGCAAGATCTCTGAACAGCCTGAAGTCTGCTCCCTGAAGCTTAGGGGTCTGATCCTGATGTTTGTCTTACATCATCCTCAAATAGTGATTCACAAAAAAGCACCAAAAATGGCTAGTGGTCTAGAAGACATATCATAAAAGAATAGATTCCACAAAGTAGTCCTTTAGGTCATAAAAAAGCGATAGAAGGATAAGCTTTTAGAACTGTGTAAGGAGGCTTGAAGAGTAAAAGTGGTAATTTTGATGTTCAGGAGTGGAAAGATGCAATGGAAAGCACAGTTAAAAATACCTGGAGTGACTTAATTGGCTAGTTGGGCCAGATGGGATTACACTGGGTTGGGCTTGGAAAGCTGCAGGCCTGCAGGAAGCAAAGGTTGAAAGAACAGAATAGCAGGTGTGGCACCAGAGGGTCCTCTTGACCTGCCAGATAATGTCACAGGTGAGAATGAAGTAAAATAGTTTCCTTTCAAATCCCAAGCAGCATTTAAAACAAAAAACAACTTATTTGCAAACCTCATAATCTTAATAAAATGTTGGTGGGAGAAGATAATGGTTTTGCACATCTGCTTTTCAGGTAAAAGCATGGTTTGGAAGTCTTCCTGTCCAGCTGGAAAGTAATGTAAAACTTCTGAGCAGTTAGCAGTGTATCTCTGCTCAGAAAGCAGAGGAGTATTTTTTGCAGTCATCACCAGCCTGTGCCAAGAAAGGGCATGGCTTGCTTTTTACACCCATAACAACTGCAACTGTATTTAAGTTTCAAGCTTCAAACAATTCAGATGGCGAAGAGACAGCTTTTAGTCACATCAATCTCATCAGCACTTAGAGAAGTTACTATAGAAACTGTAACAGCAGAAACAATGAAAGGAAATAAAAACGGAAGGAGGAGGGAATGATGATCTTTGAGAATTTGAAGCAAAAATGAAACAAAATATAAGTAAGTAGCTGAAGCTGGTGATAAGAAGCCTTTTTCTTAATTAAGTATGATCGCAGAAATTAAAGAAGGAGAAGATCTGTAGGCCATTATGCCATTTCTTTGGGGTTGATATAGGATTGTGAGATATTTTACAGGATATTTTTAGGAGGTAGTCTAGTCTTGCTGTAGAAGTCCAATAAGAGTATGACATAGGTGGGATGGACAATGACACTCAAAAGTAAGAAGATGTTATAAAGCTGTTTCCAGATTAAGTTATAGCTCTTTACTGTGGTCTTGAACCACATAGCTGGAAACTGCTTGAAGAATATCTTGCTTTTGATCTGTTACTTAGTTCCTCTGTAAAACTAAACCAATTGTTAGATACTCGTCTGCAGCACGGTTGTGACTTCATTAATTCAAAATATTTTTATCACATGTTTAAAAAATGCTGGTTTGTATGAAGGATGGAGTGCTTAAAAATAAAAGTTACGGGTTATAATAAAGACATGGGGTATTTTTACAACCATCTAATAAGCCTATGTAGAAAGAAAATCAAAACAATTGTAATCATAAATCTAGTTGCCACTGGTGCCTTAATTGTATTATAGTTCCCACTATCAGTGGAAGGAGAACCACAAGGTAGATACAGAAATGTCACATACTCCTCCTCAAATAAAAATGGGTTACCCTGTGTTGAAAGAAATCCAAACAGACAAAACCAACTAACAAAGCAAAACAAAGAAAGCTAATTAAACAAATCTACTCTGTGATGTGTCAAAATAGTTTAATCCATCACAATTCATTGTTCCCATTTTGCCTACAGTGGGTTCTCTTTTATTGTTTAGTATTGTATATTCTGTTAATAAAATAGTTGTACTTTGTTTTTTAATTATTACTTGTATTTCTATAGTATTCATATTTTGTACGTAAGTCATCTTGCTCATTTGCTATACAAGCATTGACTTTGCCAATGGGGTGGATATTTCCCGTAGCAAGGGCAGACCTAATTATTTCAAAACCAGCTGTGATTACCAACACACCCAGAATGCCATGTGTCCCAGCTAAAATTCCATAAACAGCTTTTCTTTTCAGATTTGAAATTTTGAAATGTTGATTTCAAAATAGCATCTTCCTGCAAAGAACCTGTTTTTCTCCAGAAGGGATGTCAGCCCTAATTATATTTAACAAATTCAAATTCCTGTGACTGCTCTCTGTTAACCTAAAGTTCCTCACTAATGCCATTGATATGTTATTTGTCATCCTTGCTTTTTCATTCCTGCAAGAATAAATCATCACACACCAAAGCAGGATAGCTGTGGCATTCAGTAATTCTTTGAGTATTTTAAGCCAAGTTCTCCTTTCATTTTTTGCCAATAGAATGTAGGCCAAAGGGCCTTCAGCACACATGAGTCCAGGAAAGATTCACTGGGCAAAGTAGCCTGAAATCCTGCCCTGAGGAGCTTTGTGCTAGACACTACAGCCCCCAAAATGCTTGTGGCAAAATCTATTCCAGTTTCTCCCTAGGAGCCATGATTAATATGATTCCTGAGAGGCCTTCTGCATTGCAATTTTTATGTAAAAATTGAAGAAAGCTCCTTTTCTTTGAAGTTAGGTCAAGATTTTTTCACCCATTGTACAGGCTGTCTGGATCAGCTTTCTCATAGACATCATGTCAAAAAATCTAGTAGAAACTTTCTTCTAAAATAGGACTTGAGAGATGTGTGATACCATATAATATGGTATATTTATTGCCATCAGGTTGCACTGTAAATTCACATGGGTCTCATCCACATCATCCCAGGAAAACTGCAGAGCTCTGAGCTCAAGGAAGTTTTTAGTTTGAGGCCATGCATTCAAATCCACTGTTTTTCCCGGCAGTGTAAGCTCAATTGCAAGTAAGGCAGAGAGAATGTGAAATTCAGTGAACCAAAAAAAGAACAGGCAGAAAGATGATGAATATGTACTAATAAGAGACAGAAAAGCAGTTCTGGAGCCTGGAATATGTGTTTCCTGTTTCCATTACTTACTTCATCAGAAGTACTTGAGTGCAGAGGCAGTCTCTTGCCAAAGTTGGATGATAAGTAAGGAGTGAGTCAGGGAATTTTGGGAAGAGAACGGCTAGTGTCAGGCTAAGATTCTTCAGTGTTCTCTGGAGATTTGAGTTTGGCATATTTTTCTTGGTTTTCTAGTGAAATAATTTAATCACATATCCAGTAATCATTGATTCTGAAGTATATACTGTGGCAGTCAGCATTGGAAGGACTTGTGTTTGGCTATATAAAATATTATCTACTCATAAGTCTCAGAAGAATTGCTTCCCACAGGCTGGTACTTAGCATCAGTAGGCAGGTTGACTGTTCTTTCCTTGGTTCCTTCATTCCTGATCTGGAATCCATAAAGAACCTCTCAACTCACGAATGTTCTGTGAAACCATTTTTTTAATATTTTGCGTGGTAAATGTCATGACGATTGGAATCATCATATTGAAAACCTCAAGCAGAAATGAACACATTTAACTGGAGCAAGACTCCAGTGTTGTGCAGTAAATAAATGCAGAGGGAGAGGATCTGTCAGGTGGGAGAAGCCAGAACAGTGTCTCCTTTGGCCAGCTCTATGCAACCTAGGACTGTTTAGAACTGGAAGCAATACTGTCTTATCTTCTGTTTGAAGGCTACTCCATTAAGCAAGTATGGATTGAACTAAGGTTGTGCAGGCCATAAAATCTTGTTAAAGTAGAAATCTCAACAATAAAATATCCAAATCACCCAGTGTTCATGAGTGCAAAACAAATTTCAGGTGCAATAAACTGCTGCAGAATCAAGCTTCCCGAAGGTTAGTAAGATAACTGGTATGATAGCATCCAAGGATTAAAATGATGAATTCAGTGAGTAAATGTTGGCTTTTGTGAAAACAAATATCTAGATTTATCCACTGCCATACAAAGGATAAACAAACCTTTTCCCTAGAACAGGGGAACGGTATATGGAAAATGTTTTAAATGTTACCATCTAAGTGCTTTGAAATATATTAATGGCACCATGCATTTTCACCAAGCATGGTTTTGTTTTCCCATCTCTTTTCTCCAGTGCTTAAAGGTGGAAAGGAGGGCACTGTAGTAAACCTGCCCTTTTCTTCTGACCATTTTTCCTTCAGCACTGGTACATGCTTTTTCTGAGACATTCCTTCCGCATTTCATATCCTGTTGAACGAGTCATAAAATTAGATGCTAACGATACTATTTTAAAGTTAATAGGATAGTCAAAATCAACTCTGTAGTTGTTGACATAAGCTTAACAAACTAGGTAACCTGTTCCAGGCCTCAGATTGCTGTTTTTTAAGAAAATGAACAATTCAACCTTACAGATGCATTGCACAGTTTGTTAGTTACTAATAAACCAAGATTTTGGCTTTAAGATAACTATGTTTTGAATATATGTTCGCATTAAATACTAAGTCAAGAGAAGTAAATTTGTGTGTTACTTCTAGATAGCTTCTTATGTTTCAAAAAGAGAGCAACTTCAACTATTTATAAACTGTAATTAAGTTTCTTTACAACATGACTCATTCTCAACAAGCAAGTCCTTTTTCTTTTGCTTTCTTATGAACTGTGTGGGAAAATTAGGGTTCAATCAGTGAAGAATTTACTCAATGCTTAATTACCCATAAACAGCCCTCCAAGTTCTGCTCATGTAGAGCTTGCATAAAGGCATGATTTTCCCCACACTATGGCTGTCTAAAAATTGACTTTTAAAAAATGATCTGTAAATTGTAATGTAGGGGAAAGCAGTGTTTTATTGGATTCTTTCTCCAGTCTGCCTTTTTAAGTTCCTCTTACATTAACAGTGTGATGCTTAGGAAAGCCAAAGTAAGAAATCATCAGATTTAAATTACTTTGGGCACGGAACTAAATTAGAAACCTTTACTTTCCTGAGTGAGCTAATTGTTTAAATTTTCCAAAGGAAATGTTTCTATTTCTGCAGGAGAAGGGGTAAATGGGACTTCCTCTGACATAATTTTCATTTTAAATCTTGAGTTTGATAGCAGCATTTTTACCTTCATAACCAAATATTACTGCTTAACTGCATGACTTGTATAAGCTTGCTAGTTGAAGTGACTCACTTACGCAGATGAAGTTATTTTTAGGGAGATAATTTGCACTGTTTAGAAGAGAGGAAAAAAGGGAGAGAGAGTCCTACTAAGAGCTAGATCTCTCATTATAGTTTACAGAGCTCATGAACCCAGCATCCAAGCAAAAGATGACTAAGCAAGGGGTCTATTGGTACTTTCAGGAATTTACAGACATGAGTCATCTGCTTATTTTCTGCAGACATATCAGCAGGGTACTTTGTGAGTCAGCTGTTATTTGGAAATAGTACTTGTATTCAACAAGAGTACATTTTTGTAGTTCTTAGGTAACTAGCATGCCAAACCAACACAGACTTTTACAGTTTGCCTAGTTCAGGTGTTAATTTACAAAACTGATGTGCTGTTCCTAACTGCGATGCATTTTTCATGGCAAAGTGTCAAGGTTGTCTTGCATGTAATTACAGTAACACCTTTGCCACCTTAGATATTGCATGAAGGCAGATCTGATTTTGTATTAATGTACAGATTGAGAGTCAGACTGCCTACATATGACCAGGTAAAAAGAAAAATTTTCTTTAGCAAGCCTTATGTGATTATGAGCAGAATTTGACCTTTCATGTCCAAAACACCTTGCCAGCATTAACTACCAGTTATATTTGCTTATTTTTTTCATTCTGTGCACTAACAGTGTCAGTGCACGGGAATCCACTGGGACGGAAGCAAGTTCTTGCCTTCCTTTCCTATTGCTGAAATAATAGCTGGCTACCTTGAGATATGTATAACACTTTAAACTCAAGGCTATTTCCTGTTTACTGGCCTTTTAGGTGTGGTTGTGTTCCAGAATTAGGGACAGGTTTTTTTACTCGGTCTGGACTCATCCACACCTTGTATTAAGGAAACACTTGGGTTAGAAAACTGGAAGTTTGGCAATTTCAGGTGAAGGGCAGTTTCAATTTTGCAAAACACCACTTGCGCTTCAGAGTAGTACTGCTGTTGTCCAGATGTGGGATGCATAATTTTGAATCTGGTTTGATTATCTGGTTTTTGTGATCAGTTTATAATGTAAGTAGTTCTTGAAAATCCCTATATGGATCTTGGTTAATAGAATATATTTAGGTTGTACCTTCTCATAACAAATACAGGTGTCACTGTAGTGAGAGCACTGCCCTGATTATCCATTTCAAACAGCATTTCTAGTGCTAGGTACTTTGTCCTGAAAGCCTGAAAGCTTTAGTTTTAGTAACAGGGTAAAAAAACTTGCTGCTTGTGTGTGTTATGTAGATGGCAGTTTTGAAGGAAAAGTTAATGAAAGTTAGAAATTCTCAACTAAAATGTCGAGTACAAAGACTAAACTGTTACTTGAATGCTTTGCTGAAGTTTGGTATTCCTCTCACACAGTAATAAAATACAAAAGTATACAGACTTGGTTTCTCTTAAGGAGTTGGTACTTAAGAATGAAAAAGATACACTAGAGGAACAGTTTAAGCACTCAGAGCTATTTATAAGATTAAAACAAAGAATCAGTCTTCTTGTTTTTTTACTCTTTTCCATGGTGGAGTCCTTCAGAAACCAAGGTGTGCACACCATTTATGAGGGGAGGAGGCAGCTTGCTTGCTGATAAATGGCCAGGTTACACCAATGTTTTTCAGAGTTGTTTTTTAGTAATCACATTATCAAGAGGAATTCGACAGAGCAATCTTTGAATCTAACCTTTGTTAGAGCAGTGATCTGCCCTCAAATTAGCAGAACTCTGCCCATGTCATTACTGCTTAAATATCTGCTGGAAGCTGCTGTGTGGGCTGAGTCACCCGGACTCCGGGAGCTGTCACGTGTGGCTCAGACTCTGGGTCATGAACTGAGAGAGTGCTGTCCACAGGACAGTTTGTTGTATTTTGGGACTATGGCTGGAATAGCACAT
The DNA here is from genome assembly GCA_013397245.1 of Thryothorus ludovicianus. Classification (NCBI taxonomy): domain Eukaryota; kingdom Metazoa; phylum Chordata; class Aves; order Passeriformes; family Certhiidae; genus Thryothorus; species Thryothorus ludovicianus. The sequence goes on along the minus strand of VZTB01009556.1, from coordinate 224,500 downwards.
TTGATTTAGTGTGCTTCATGGCTACAAATGCTTTTACTCCTAGAGCTTGGAGGGTAGTTTAGAAAAAAGGGAGATACGGTGTAGCTGATGCACATCTGAGTATTTAGATATGATTAGACAAAATGAAAAATGAAGGAACTAGCAGGATGATAGAATGGAATTTGGAAAATAAAACATGTCTTACCCTGATTCCTCAATCTATTAGCAGAGATTTCACAGGAAATGCTGGAAATCTCTGGAAGTGTTTAAAGTACAATTCCATTGCAGTGTTCTTTTATAGTACAGAATTTTAAAAATGTGATTTGGAGGATAGTAAAAAGTACGATTTTAGGTGCTTTATGAATGAAGCCTACACCTTTAAATGAAATTAACATTCTTCTGTTAATTTGGGTGTTAGATATTTAGTATTAGTAATTCAAGTCTGTTGTCATAACTCAATGTAACTACAGATTTCTGAATTATCCTGAAATTAGTAGACCAAGAAAATACAAACTACAATTCTAACAATGAAAAAGTTAAAAGCTAGTTCTGACCATGAAAACATACACAGTTTCTAACTGTTGTAGACTGTTTTATTGTTCACCAGATCTAGCTGATCATGAGACAGTGATAAGCAAAGGGAACTAAGAGGTTCTGATTTCTATTTTTAGTGGGATATTTTGGGTATTAATGACTTTGCACTGTATTTTTAGTTTTGTGGGTGTTTTTTTGTCTAGCAGATGACAGCAAGTTGAAATCTTTTCCTTCAGATGACTGAATCTTTCTACATTCTATATCAAATCATTTGACCACTTTAGGACACAGACAGCTGTAAAATGAGGATAATAATGCTTTTGATGTCCATGAGGACACTAAAATATATTAATTAAAGCAGATAAATTTGATTTTTTTAATGGAAAGCATAACAGAATGTATTTTGTGAATTTTTGAAAGGGAAGATTTCACTATAAAAGTTGTTGGAGTTTTTTAATAACTAAATAATCCTGGTGGAGATTTTATGATTAACATAGCAATACACTAGCTAAACTTTTTAAAAATCGTGCACTTTACAAAAGTGTTTTGGTAAAGAAAAGTGTCCCATAAAGCAATAGGTTGGAAAACAAATACACAAGAAATGCAAAGGATGTTTTGGAACTAACAATCAGTTTCTCCTTTTCTGACACCTTTAAACCAATAGAATGGTCTGATATATTCCCAATAAGAAAAATGCACTGGTGTATTTTTATAGCTCTTTTTTTTCTTTTTGAATTGCAGTTGACCTACCCCTGTACTTTCCTCGAGACCAACCAACCCTAACATTTCAGTCTGTCTACCACTTCACTAACAGTGGACAGCTGTACTCCCAGGCCCAGAAGAATTACCCATACAGCCCCCGATGGGATGGCAATGAAATGGCCAAGAGAGCAAAGTAAGTCAGATTGCTGTTTCCTGCTAAGCATTCCATTTGTTTCATGGTCTTTGGTGGGTAGAAGTTTCATGGATATTACTGCACATTTTTAGCCTTACAAAAGCTGAACCTGTCCTTGTTCTCATACAGTGCTGGTGTTCTGTAGATGAGTGTAGACAGATCCTTACTAGTCATGCTTATTACGTTAGTGCCAGAGGACTGAACAAAAGAAGGCTCTTTCTGCTAGGCTTTGTATGGCACAGAGTGGTGACAGCCTCCTCCAGAGAATTTCCAGTCTAAGTAGACGAGATAGCCCCCAGCAGGAGAAACCTGCATGGTAGCAGTCAGTCAAGGTAACTCCCTGGGGTTGTGTGGGTGCTGAGGGGACCCTGAAGGGAAGCATGTGAGATGGAGAGAGCAAGGAAGAAAAACCTGAAAGATCTGGAATTAGGCTCTAATGAAAAGGCACAGAAGAACAGGAGGAGGTAGAGCAAACCACTGTTCCAGCATAGGAGGCAACCCCATTAGATCTTGAGAAGGCATATCAGATCTTGAGGAAGTTATCTGAAAATCCGGATATCTCTTGCTTTATTGCTTTTTTGTTGGATGGAAACAGAAAATCGCTGTCTCCTTCCTCTGTATTTTTTGTTTTGGGCTGAGGAGAGATCACTTCAGTCTCTGTATCCCTTTAGTTAATGATGACAGGGCAGCCTCACAGAGAGGTTCTGTTGCAAGGGCAAGCTGCCATAGGCAGTGGTGTCCCCAAACCTTGATACTGTCCCTGTCTTCTCGTGAAGGAGAAGAGATTTTACCTGAATGGGGAGATACAGGCAGCAGGCTTACTGCAGTGTTTTGATTTTGCAAAGTGTAAAAATGTTAGAACAGCAAGGGATTTAAGCAGGCTGATTATTAGTTGTTCAGCATGTAAAAGCATCAAACTGCATAAATCAAAAGGCATATTGGGATGAACATTTTGAATGACAGTCAGAAGATTAAATTAAATCAGCAAACATGCATAAAGAAGAGTTGAAACAAAAATAGTTCAAGCTGAGTAAATCAAATGAGTGGCATGGTCAGAGACTGTAATTTGGAAATGATGGAAGCAAACAACAATTGACTGATGCATTTGTAGATTTTTATACTGATTTAAATTCTATGGAAAACATCAAGTAACATTTGATTTGGGATTTTAATATGCATTGTAATAAAAAGATTTTTGGTATTTGGTTTTGTCACCATACTTTCTTGATCAACTATGATTTTTTTGTGTGTATGGACTTTCTTCTTTTCTCTAGCAGGATATTATGAGTATATTGTTTATTAAAAAAAATAAGAATCACAATAACTGGAAACATTACAGTGGCTGTTTTTATGACCATACTACAGAATGCATTTCTTCTGTAGCTGAAAGCTTATAAGTACCTATGTGCTGTCTGCTAAGTGCATTCGCTTATGAGTGGGTGTATACAAATGGACTTCTCTGCCCTGCACTCAAAATTTAGAAGTTACAACAGTTCTCTTTAAAAGCACTAAATTTGTACACTTACTATCACATGTACGTTTGGTGAGGTTATTCACTCTTACGTTTGAGCCTCTGCATTTAAGTTTTACACTGGCTACGTAAGATGAGAAGGATGATGAGAAGCGGGGGAAGGCAGAGTGCTGAGATGTCTGAAATAGCAGTCACTGAGCTGCAAAGAGACTGAGAATCTGCTCCAGTTAAAAGCGCTTCGCTTGCAGGAACAGCTAGTGATTCCTGAGTAGGTACCATAAATAAATCTGGATTAAGAAAAGTATGATGTTATGATACATGTGAGCATATTTTAAGAATATTTTTTAACACAATTGAGCATCTTATGTAAACAGTGTTTAAAATATTTGATAGGGCTTCTTAGAATAGGTTAGTATGTTTCAACATAACCAAGTAACTTTTTATTTTACTTTATTTTTACCACAGACATGTTATGGACCAAGTATATGGGAATAGACGTTGCTATGTAGGAAAGCATTCTAATGAGGCATATTAGTTCAAACAACACATGAAAACTTCCCAAATAAAAACAAAAAAAAAAAAGAATACATGATTTACCCTCTAGAAACAATGTCATTCTGCTCTGCTGAAGTAAATTTAGCCCTGGTTAAATCAGAGACGACTTGTTTGTGTTTCTAAATACTGTCAATTAGGTTTTGCTTATACAGAGTCTTTTTCCCTCTTAGCAAAATGGTCTCCCAAATGCTCAGCATTCCTTGAGACAAAACATCTCTGTTAATTTTCCTGGCCATTGCTCTAGGGCTGTGGGATCCCTCACTTGATATTCCAGCATCTGACCAAGTTCTCCACCCTTCTCAGACTTTAGGGGTCCATGTACACTATTGTCCTCACTGGGGCTAAAGACACCATCAAGGATGGCTTTTGCTTGCTCTTGCACCAACTGTAAAAGCATCATCAAGTTTGGAATGGCATCAGTCACAGATTTCCTCATCCTCAAATTTGGCAAGCCCTGCCTCTGTTTTCAGCAACTCAACACAGCCTGTTTATTCATGGGCAGGTCTGTCACCACTTCATTCCAAAGGGACTTCAGTTCTGCACCCAGCCTTCTCTCAAGATTCTTTTGGTGTGGGTTGTTGATTTTTTTTCCAAACAGGTGAGCCTATCCAGTTCCTTCAGTGCAGGGACTAAACTTAAAAGTCTTGGTATCCTTGCTTATCTCTGTGGCCCCCAGCAGAAGTAGGCATCTCTTTTGAAGTTAGGACTTAACCCTTTGCTGTAGCCTTGAGACAATCAGTAGTAACTATAGGCTGAAGCAAAATTACTCCCCTAAAATGCATACATATAAAAGTAGATTGTATGTATTCACACCTAGAGACATATCACCTAAATCTAAAAGGCAAATTCTCCTATCAGAATATCAGTTTAGCTGGAACTTTTTTATTCAGAGAGAAAAACTGCCCATGTTCTTGCTGAAATTATTGGACCAGCTTATCTGTCTGATAGAGTCCATGAAGTCAAGCCTCTTTTCTGTGTCCTCTTAGGCAGGTTTTAAAATCACTGGGCTCCATTGCATCCCAGTGACTTAGATTCCTCACTGAGAGATAGCATCTGGTAACTGAAGCTTGCCATTGTCTTAGCCCAGGGGTTGGCCTCTGGCTTTATTTAATTCTGAAGGATGAATCAAGTTCTGATTTAATAATGTGATTTCAATTGCCTCCAGATTGCTTGTTTCTCAGCTAACAGAAAATTTTAACCTGTTCCTCCAGCTAGAAATGAGGAAACCAATAACATTAAAATTTTTTTACGAGCTGCTGAGATACCTTTTCCTCTCAGTTGGTGTCTCAGGCTTTGCCTCTTGTAGGTCATTTATTTATATGTCTGTGGCCTCCTGCGTAAGCAGCTTCTCCAAAAGTTTTGGTCCTAAAATACAATGGCAAGCCTAAGAAAATACAGTAAATTATGGAAAGTTAGCAGCCTTGTTTGTGGTGTACGTGTGAAGTAAAACATCTCTGCAGTTTCCATGGGAAAGCTTTCTTGTCTTTTTGCTTAAATAGGCATTCAAGTGTACATAAATGGAGTCTTTAAAGAACGTGCAGACTTGGAGCCTGAGATTTTATGAAGGAATACTAGAAATAAAGCTTGTTTGTTTATACAAATGAAATTCAGTTCTTAGAGGCACTCTGGCCCAATTTCTGTCCAACCCAGTGCTGTTCTGTAGATTTGGATTATACTTCAGGGTAGAGCAAGTTAAAACTCAGTTTACTCTTATCCTACATAAATCCACCTACTCATCATTAAAAATAGCAAGAGCATGGAAAACTGGTATCACAATAAGTTTTTCCAAGGATTCATATTCTCTTTTTTTTTCCAAGTTGGTTGACAAAACAGGTTTCTGAATGACAATGTTATCCCAGACCATTCGTCAGTGTTTGCTGAATGTGGTGTAAATTTTATATATTCCTTAGGGCGTTCAGAGGGTGAAAGCTTCAAAGGGCTCAAGTGCTCTCAACTTTATACTGGCTGTTGCTCTGCCATGAGGTCAAGTGCATCTTCAGATTATATGCAGGTGCATCTTGTGCCAGCCACAGCTGCAGCTTCAGTTTGTGCTCAGCACAAGAGTGCCATGGTTAGGAAGTGTCAGGCTGGTGAACTGAGCCATGGCATTTTCAGCCTCAGCAACACCTTTTCCTTGAGTATCAGCAAATTAGATGATGTGTATCATGTGTATCATTGAGGCCCCCAGTACAAGACCTTGAGGTGCTGGAGTATGTGCAGAGAAGGGCAATGGAGCCACTGAAGGGCCTGGAGCACAAGTGCTGTGAGGCATGGCTGAGGGGCCTGGGGTACAGCCTGGAGAAAAGGAGGCTTGGGGTGACCCTATCATTCTCTACAGCTGCCTGAAAGGAGGCTGTAGGTGGGAATGAGCCTCTTCTCCCAGATAACAAGTGATAGGACAAGAGGAAATGGCCACAAGTTGTGCCAGGAGAAGTCTAGTTTGGATATTAAGAAGAATTTCTTCCCCAAAAGGGTTGTCAACCCAGGCTGCCCAAGGAGGCAATGAAGTCACCACCCCTCCAGGTATTTCAAAGGGTGTGGCACTCTGGGACATGGTTTAGTGGTGGGCTTGGCTGTGATGGGTTAATGGTTGGACTCGATGAGCTTAGAGGTCTTTTCCTTGACAGTTCTGTGATTCTCTGGTTACATTTACAGATTAAAATATTACATTTTTTAGTCTAATAAAAGCATATTTGAAAACAAAAAAGGACAGTTATGTTGCTGTTTAGACATATCAGCTATAGTATGTCAAATACTTGCTGTTCTATTTGGTAAATTTTGTGTGCCCTAATGATTTTTTTTATATTTTGGCATTAACCAATTTCAACTCATCCATTTTTTATTTATTATTCAGATTTCTTTAACATTTTAGGCAGAATATCTATTACTATATTTCAAATTCTTTAAAAATAATTTTCACAATTTTCATGAAAGTTTTGAGTTCCAGCTATGCTACCATGAATCTCACTATAAAGTTTACATGTAAATATTGCACCCTTTTTATATCTTCTCTTCTTGATAGGTGTAATTAAGGTAGTAAATACTTTTTTATTCTTTGGGTCGTATTGAAGTATTTTTTTTGTTTATTTGTAAAATTATCAAGTTGTATTTGCCTGTATTATGGGATTTTCATGCACATTAGTCATCTTTAAAAAGCTGTTTTCCAAAATCTAATTTATTTGCATCACATACACTCACTTCACAAAGCTTTTTACATGACTGTCTTTGTCTCTGTTGCGTGTTATCTTAAACAAGAAATGAAATTCATCAAAATGTAAGTAAGGAACAGAAGTACAAAACCCAGGGACATCATTTTTCTCTAGGTTTGTGTGCATGAGTTCAGACATTTGCAGGGCTCAGAGGATTCTTCCTGAGGAAGAACGCCAGCATAGGTACGAGTAAAGGCTGAGCTGGGTCACTTGTTTAGCGCTGGTTTTTGATAGTTTTGCATCAGAAACTGAACAGAAGTGATTTCGTTGCCTGAAATGGAGTAAAGCTGACATTTTGTTGCCGCTGGTGGGCTGCTCTTCAGAACAGAAAAGGGGCAATACACTGTGACAGCCATAACGAGGAGAGATGTGGTGACCCAGACGTGTGAAGCTTGCAAAGAAGTTAATTTGATTTTATAGACCATTAAATCAAAACTGATTTTCTGTGGGAACGTCAGCTGATCATAATTATATAGGAACAGTAGAAAGGAAAACGGGAAAAGCTATGTTTTGTTAAAATACTTTGTGATTGCACTCGTCCTTGTGATGTGTTCTGCAGGTGATTTACCAGCAAAACTTAATAACAAAATTATTTTGATTGTTAGATATAACAGGTGAAGTAGATAGGACTTTTAATTAGAATTTTCCCAGTACATTCCCTTATTTTTACATAGTTGTTCTGCATTTAGTACAGAGTACAGTACATATACATGATAGTCGCACTTCTTGAGTCATATTTTTCATGTAGCTTTCTTTAAATGTCTCCCTGGATAATTAAGTCTGACTCTTAAGTTATGGTATGTTAGTTTCTGACAGGTGCCTGCCAGGGATCTTCAGTGCTGTCATGCATTATGTGGATTTCAGCCAAGACAGAAGGGCCTGGGTATTTGTTTCTGGTCACTTCTCATTAAAGCTTTGACTGTAGGAAAGAAAAACAACTATTTAAAGATGAGGCGTATAGGTGCTATAGGAAGTGCATAGAAATAAAATCTGTTAGGCAATTAGTTTTTCTGTGATTTTGTATAGATACTCTGTATATGTGTGAACTGTACATATGTGCGTTTTGATATATAGTAAATATTCTTTCTGCAAAAATGTATTCTTGTATATTGACAAGACAAATGCACAGAAGAGATTGGAGAAGTTGGCATGGTATAAGTGGAATATAATAGCACTTCGCTGGAAGACAACTATTTTGTAGGAATGAAAGGTTAGAATTTAATGTAGGTGGTTCTTGGATAACTGGGTTTAAGTGGTGTTCTAGAAATACTGTGAAACACAGTCACTGTCTGATTTGGCTTTATTAGAGAACTCCATTATACATTTATGAAAGCTGCTAGTTCTATATTAGAGCATGAAATTACAGTTAAGAACTTCTGCAAAAAAATGTCTTCCCTTTCTTGAAAGAAAAGGGTAGAGAGACATACATGTGTTTGGAAGGAGCTGAGATTTAATAGCCCAGATAAATACTGTTGCTTGATCAGTTACAAAATGAAGAGCTAAATAAAAATAGTAAGAGAGCTCCATAGTCTGGTCTTTTGACTAATACTCATAATTGTTCCATTAAGCTGGGTAAAACTCTGCATTTATTTAGCCCACTGAAGTCTGTATACTGGTAGTCTGTATCAATAGGTAGTAGTGGATGACTGGAAATGCATGGCAGAGCATGTAGTCATATTTCCTTTGTATGTTTTACCATCCTCAAGGATTTCTTTATCCAGTACTGGTACATTTCTGTTAAGTAATCTTACCTGGCTTTCCTTCTATTTGCTTCCTTTTTGAACCAACATCATAAAATTCTGTGGCAAGGGATCACACAGGTGTGGGTGTGAACAACGAACTGTTGGCTTTTTGCATTCCTCCCTCCTCCTAGCTCAAGTTGTTATCCTCTACCTCCTGTATGAAGAGAGGCAACAAATAGTTAATCTGATCTGATCCCTTCCATAACCTTTGTTTTATGAACCTCTTTGTGCCTCTTTTGTCACCTTTTCTCTTGCTCTGCTCACTCTTTCCTTCTCCAGAACATCTCCATCTTTCTGATCACCCTTGTCCCACTTCTTTCTCCCTTTTTTCTGTGATTTTTCTTCTGGGTCAGGGAGCTGCCTGTTACTCATGGTGCATTCACTGTGCATTTGTATGGTGATGTAGTGATATTGTCTGATTTACTCTTTATTCTGCTCCTAACAACATCTGATTTTGATTTTTGCATACAGATGAAGGCTAGTTACAGTGTCGTTTTAGCACCAGCATCTCCTTTCTGTCTGTTTTTCAGTCTGTTTTCTGTGGTAGTAAAATTATGTCTTTTTCCTCACATATTACTCCTTTCATGTTTGTCAATATTGACTTTTCACCTGGTATGTTATCTCCCAGTCTCCTCATACTGTGAGAACTATCTGCAGTTCCTCATAATTGTGCTTTACTTTTCCTTCCCTGACTAAATTGTTAATGTTAACAAACCTTTCCATCTTCCTTTGCTCACTTTTGCATATCATGTGGGAATATGAACAACACAGATCACAACATCCATTTCTGTGCACTTCTCAGGTGACTTCACCCTAATGGTATTCATCATTTACTCCTGTCCTTTTCTTTGTGTCTTGGCCTGCTGTTTATCCACTCACGGATCTTTTCTCCTTCTGTGGTAATTCAGGGGATTTTATGCCTTTGAAAAACCTTCCCAAATACCTGTAGATAAGTTGAGCAGTGTATGACACTTGAATTTTTCTTGTCCATGTGGTTTTGATACCTCAAGAAAGTAGGAGACTTGAGAAGCACAAGTTTGGCTCCTACCCAGTATATTGTGTTCATTCGAATCCACTAATTTTGGCCTATTTATGAATTTTTATAATAATTTCTATTAACAGTCTCTACCAATGTGTAAGATATGGATGTGAGATTCATTGAGTCATAGTTCCTTCTGTCCTCCCAGACCTCCCGACCTTTTTTTAATTGACATCACACTTGTCTGGTACCAAGCTGTTTTAAGCAGGAGGTTACAAGCTATTTTCTCACGCTTGAGTTTCTCTAGAACTTGGGTGTGAATGTAATCTGGGGCTGCTGGTTTGGATGTGTATTGTTAATTTGTTCGGCACCTTTTTGGCTGACATTTCTGCATGAGTCAAATCTTTTGGTAGATCTTTTGGAAAGCCAGATTCTGGTATGGCACCCTCTTTAAGCACCTCCATTTCATTTATTCTTTGTGACTTTATTTCTTCTGAGCATGTTTTTTACTTTTTGGCCACATTTTGTACTGTGTGACAAGTGTTTATTTTGAGGTCCACAGCTAATTTGTTCCTCAAATTATTTTTGGGGTTGTTTTATTCTGCTTTTACCTATTGGTATTAAGGTTTATTTCTGTCTGATTTTCCCCTTTGGATGGGTCTCCAACCTTTTGAGCATTTACTTTTACTTCTAATAGCAAATATATATCTTTTGAATAGAAAAGAGAAACAACTGCTTTAATACATTTTATATAATCACAGATGTGTGGTGTCTCATCCGTTTCCTTCTGACTGGTTTGTCCTCATGAATATCCAAGGAGGTTTCTTTTATGGTTTGGTATGTTGCCTTCGGCCCCTGTTGATAAGCAATCTGGCAAAGCCAAGCGGATGGCATGATGAAATCAGTACTTTCACCTGCAAGCAAACTTTGTTTTCAGGGATGCTGGTTGTCAGACTCGTTATGGATGCATCTGTGGTGTAACTCTTCATTTCTGCCTCTGAACTACAATTAAGGGATTCAATAATCTCTTAAAGATCATTCAAATTCTATTATTACTATTGCAAGCTCCTCTCTTCTTGAATCTCTACACTTGTCTTTCCTTACAAGCTTCACTCCTGAATGTTTCCTTGCCCAGTCTTTTCTGCTTTCTCTTACTACTTATATCATTACGACTTTACACATTACTCTGCCTTTTATGCTTTGAAGAGATTCCTAGTTGCATCTTGTCTTGCATTCACTCTCTCCTTCAAATCTAATACAAAGTTTGTTAAATAATTGCTGTCCAGCAGCAGAGCTCATTGTGCGTTTACGTAGCCTAGATAAGAGGAAATAATCTGTCTCTCAAATAAACATTATCTCTTTAAGAAGTTTACCTGGAGTGGGAAAATATGGCTATGGCACTTCAGCAACTAGGAAATACAGAGCAGACTTGTCATGCTGTAGATCACAGGACTGGAAATTTCCTGCAAATTAACACTGTATTTAAAAACACTCTATGAAGATTGAGTTTTTCCATGATGGCCTTGGAATATCATTCTCATGATCCACTGATAAGGAAACAGAGTGACCATGGTGTGACTGAGATATTCCAATGCATCCTTCACAGACACCCACTACCCTGTGGGGAAAATGGAAGTTAAGAAAGCAGAAGCAAAATTTGCTATGATCTAAGACCACAAACCTTCATCTGACTGAAGTACATCTATTTATGTACATTGTGGAGAAGGTGAAGGAAGTGAAGTGTTTTGTCTCTTAAACTGACTGGTAAGCAGAAGGCATTAATGAAGCTGTTTCAAAATGAGAGGTTCATTTTTCTCTATGTGCTTTGGAACACTTAGATTCACTGTGTCTGTGCAATACACTTTTGTTAATTTTTAAATATCTGTATCAGAAACCTGTGAGACATTAAATACCAGAATCTTGATTTCCAGATGGTTTTAAAAAGTTGCTTTCATAGTTACTGGCCTTGGTCTATATGAGCTGATTTTGTCCAGTAGCTGTAATTTTTATCAGGTCTTGTCAGTAAAAGCCCATGCATTTGAGAGTGCATATATTCTTGGAACCAAAGTTAGCATCTTTTACCAAGTGATGACCCTACTTATGCTGCTGCTTTAAAATAAACATTAATTGCCAGCCTGCATAATGATCTGCAATCCTGGCTCCACAGCAGTTCCCTAGAACTCCCTTCCTTTATATTTTGCTTTTAGTCAAGTTGTTATATTTATGAGTGCTTTGAACAGATTGTCAGAATTCATTTTGCTTTATGGTAAATTGGGCAGCAAAGTCATCTTAATTTTTACAGCAGACCAATGTTGAATTCTTCACTTTATTTATAAAATCAATTGATACCATAGGTTTTTAGAACAGATGCAAATGTACAACAGAGTGAATATTTAATTTTTATTTCTGTTTGCTTCATATGGATTAAAGCTACCTGTTAATTCTGCAATCAGCAAACTGTTAAAAAACATGTCTAAATATAACCATTTCTTGTACCTTTCTGCGTGAGTTGAATCAGAAATGGCAGTAACTCCAGAAAATACTTCTGGAGGAAAAAGGTATTGTTAGTAAAATACAGAAAACAGCTTTTGGATATGAGTGAATTTCAGTATTAAACTTATGGTATGTACTTGGTTTCACTAGTTCAGCCACTATTTCCTGTTACAGTTTTGATAGCACATGTTTTGGTTTGTAATTTTGGAGACAAGTTTCTGTCATGCAATATTATAAACTGAGCTGAAAATAACTGTATTTCTTAAAAACTTGCATTTTGGTGGCTGCCCACTGCAGATCTCCAGATCCTTTGATGCTTAATTACTGTTCTGTCCATCAGCCTGGCTGCCCAGTCAGTGCCTTGCATGGACTGGCAGGTAGAAACAGGCGTAAGAAGTTTACTAATCTCCTTGTAGGTAATTCAAAATGAAAGGAGGTGGAGAGAAGAGGAAAAAGCTTTTTTTTTGGCGCACAGGAAAAAAATTGCTAGCAGCATAATGGCATTGTGCACTGACTTCTTTGTACATTTGTGTGTTTAGCAGTTACAGTAGCAGTAATTTAAGAACTATTGTCTTGCTGTTGTGTAAACACTTTAGATGTTTGCTTGGCATCACCAGTTCTGGAGATGTATAAAATGGAGAACTGTGTAGACAATGTGTTTCACATAAAAGCAAAATATTTGCTATAGATAAAACTGCCTAGTAAGGAAATTACAAACCACATCCCAAAGAGCACACCATCAAGAAGCTTAGTTTAGAAACATGATCATATACATGCCAAGTATCATTATGTATATTTGAAGTGAGAAAGAAATCCTGGAAGGTACCTATTTTATTCTGCTGCTGTGCTTGGATAAATTTTGGTAATGTTGGGATTTGAATGGTGGTTTAGAAATGCTGCTGTCTCCTGAGTGCCTTGTGAATTCTGTAATAGTCCTGATTTTCATTAGCTCCTGAGCCTTTGCCACTTGGCACCTGGCCCTGTTGTGGGCCTGCCTGCTACAGCCCAGTTCCAGCCAGGCAATCAAAAGTTAGAGTGCTGAGAACTATTTCTCACTTCAGTTTTTGTAACATCTTAGATGTGGAGACAACACATAATTTTCTCCTAATAGGGGTGTTGCAAACTGTCTGCTGTAGAGTTACTCCTGTTACCCCATAGTTATCCCAAAGCAGGAGACGGGTTTATTCAGCTTTGCTGTGAGTGCTCATGTATCTTTAGCCTGGTGAGGAATGCTGTGGAAGTGCTGTGAATAAATAGACAACATGGTTCACCCAATGGAAATATGTTTTTAATGCATTATATATGGTAAAAATAGCAAAGAGGTTCAAATGTCTTGTGTCTGAGTTTAAAAGGAAAAAGCTATGCCTCAAACGTTGGCGTGAGGCCTGTGAAAAGAATGGGCTCTCAGTAGATTTCCACACTTCTGTACTCAGCCCTTGTTCAGTGCAAGGCACGGAGATGCTGGAGGAGGGCATGAGCATGGGTTAAGGACATAATGAGCAGCCATATGGAATATGACCTAAATACATACCCTCTGTTGGAATTAATGCACCAATTTATTAATTTAAGTTCCTTTTGTTAATTAGTGCTAATCACATTGAATTAGGTAGCTCCTGACAAAAGGAATTTAGAAAGAAAATTATTATAATATGTATGAAAAAGACAAGTTGGCATCTTTGGTTTTGTTCTGTCAGAAACAAACAGGAAATCTTAGAAAGTTTTGAAAGTTATGGTAAGTACCATCTGTACAGGAGATGAATTATTAGGGTTTTCATGAACCAAATCAGCTGGATGTGCCTGTGTGGTCACAGGAGGGCAAATCCTCTCATCTGGCATCCAGAAAGTATTGTTGTAGGTGTTCAGTATTTTCAAAACAAGTTTTCACTGTGTCAAAACAGGTTTCAACAGGAACATAAAAATACAAAGGCACACTACATATGCATGTATGATCCATGCAACAATACTTTGTACTTCAGAAAGTGAATAATCAGGTGACTTCATAAAGCCTGGAGAAGCTCTTTTATAATTCTAATATGACTATAGTGTTGAAATAGTTTATGTAACAAGATTTTATTGCAAAGTGTCAGCATAATAATACTATACTGGAAGGAATAGGTCAAAAACCTCAAGAAGCCTCAGTCTATCCTTCACTCTGACCTACACACATCGTAATTCCTGTTTTCACCAAATTTAATTGAAAGAGGGGAGAATATTGCTGTTCTAGCTAACCTATGAAGATCAGTCATCTATGGAGTTGATGTTTTTCTGTCAGGATTCAGTGAATTTGAAGAAATTTGTAGATGTCTTGAAGCAGTTCTTCTAGGGTACAGCAGGAAAGAAATATGGGATGCAAAATGATGTAAATTCTAGAGGTAAAATTCCTTTAAAGAAGGGGACAGCAGTTGGGACAAATGCCTAGGATCTTGGTTGTACCTCATACAGCTGAACAGGATACAATTCAGTCCTTACCTCAGTCCCAGGATTATTCAAACAAACTCAGTTTACCTGCTGGACAGTTTAGACAATAGAAAATGCCTGAGGAGAATGGGGCACTACCTACAGACCTTACTCCAGAAGGCTTGGAAGAATTAAGTAGAACTATTCAGAGACACCATGACTACAGGAGTGCCTGCCCAAGTCAGATCTATTAACTTGAAAAAGTTAAAGAAAAGAACTCGTATTTTCCTGTATGCCTTGCCTAGAGTAGGAGAAAATGAATGTATTTGTCAAATCCACTGGCTACTATGATTTTGAATACACTAAGGGTCTATAATTAGAGCCAAATATTTACGGAATTAAGCCACAGTTGCAGTACTAAAATATTTTACAGGAATTAACTAAAATGTTGAAACAATGGGTAGTATTTAAGAATAAAGCTCCCTCTCAAAGCCAGTAGTAGGAAAAAAATCCAAATGCAATAACCTGAGTCTGCCTTCAGATGAGAAGGATCACAATACGTGTGCCTGATGCAGTAGAGAAGGTCTCTGTGTCTGTGAAAAGATGAAGGTTGTGGCTCAAGGGTTTAATTTGCCAATAAGGACACTATGCTGGTAGTAGAAGTGTTGCTGTACTGCCAAATCTGTTCTTGATGTGGACCGTCATTACTTTTTCATCCCCTTCGTTCCTCAAATCGTCTCTTGATGGAAAAAGCACTTGAAAGTCCCCCATCTTGAGCTGAAACTAATAAAACATGAATACAAGTAAGGCTAGTATGGGTGAATTTGAGATCAGAATGCTGGAAATCTTGGCAGTCATAAGATAAGGAGTTTAAGGGGAATATTTTTTGTGAATGACTTGGGAAGATGATTCATCACCCCATGATGATGATCCTTGTCCCAGACAAAAAAAGCAGAAATCTCATTGGTACAACATTGGATGTGCTTTTTTCCTCACAGAGTTTTAGTCTTGATGTTCTGCTCTCTTAAAAAATCTTTATGATTTTAAGATTTTAAGAGAAATAGAAACACCTAAACAACCCTTTTAACTTTATTACACTAGCAGCAATGACAAGAACACAATTATATAGTTTGCTACAGTACCAGTCCAGCAAAAGCAACAGCAGAAGCCGTGTGTTCGTGTTAGAATGCTTTCACCATGAATATATGGAAAGTGTTGTTTGATGGGATATTGCAGCTACATTATTTTAAATCTTTGCAGATTTTCAGCATAGATATGTGAAGGCAAAAGGTATTATCGAGTGGTCAATGCATTTAAAAAATCCAGCACTAAGTTACCCTGGGAAAAAAACAATACTATTAGAATGAAATTTCACAAAAGCTTGTGAATTCTGAGTCAAGTATGTTTTAAGCACAGCAAACCCACACCCTGGGATTTAGACATGTATGGGCTTCTGGAGACCTTGTACCACACTCAGTGTTTCATATCACTGGAAAATATGTAAGCAGCAGGTGAGCCAATTCTACCTTCTTTTAGATACTTACCACTTGCAATAATAGCAAGACTTTCTTTCCACCAGATAATAAGGTGAAGGAAAGAGAAGTGCTTTGCTCTCAACAGACGTCCTTGAGAGTAGCAGCTGGAATTCATTGTACTGTGTCAAGTATATATAGTGGTTAACTACAGCAAAGTGTGGTGTTTTCTGGAATGAGGAAGAAAAATTTCCATAGAAACCTCATAACTTACTACCTTGAACTTGGAAAATGACCATTTGAGAGAACAAAAACGAATAGACAAAAAACAATGAAGTTTTATAAGAAGCTCAACAAAGAGTTAGACATGTGCCCATAAGTGTGTGAGAATTGGCGCCTGCTCTAGGCTGAAAAGAAAGCAACTTTTTAAACACTGTTTAAGCTGAGATCTAAACCATTGTGAGAAAGATGCAACACTCAAGGTGCATCTTACTTTCTTTACATGAGTGTTGATTGTACTCAACACTCACATAAAGAATATCTGTGTACTTTTTACAAATTACTTTCTCTGTACTTACGGGAGAATTTATGCAGGTCTTCTGAGCTTGGTGTAAGGTCAGTGTGATACAGACCCACCAGGAACGTGGTAGATGAAAAGCTGGAGAAAGAAGGATCTCCATCTTTCCCAGAAAGGAGAAAAGGCATTGATCAAAAGCTGATTTCTGCCATTTGACACAGCCCTGAGAGACCATAGGTCAAGTTAGCTTTCTTCATCTTCAGTGTAATTCAACAAGTATCCAAATTCCTGTTGTTAGGTTTTTTTTAATAACAGTTCTCTGGAGAAGAAAAGCATATCTAATGTATATAAAAGTAATAATTTCAAAATAGTTTAGAGATAACTTGAGAATATCGTAGCAAAATTTATGAAAAAAATCATATTTTTATATGAATTCCTGTGGTATAGCTCAGATCATAGTTGTTGAGGGTGTAAATTCATGTGAATGTGTTAATATAAACAGAGTATGAGGAATGTATTTTTTCCAAAGTTAGTTCATGTTTATATTCACTGTTTCTCTGTGCCTGTATGTACAGGATGCTGGAGCATGAGTGTTGTCTCTTGATTTAAAATCTTTCTGTAAGGAACAGCATTGCATGTGAAACATTCCTTTATTGTGCAGTCTATAGCAGAGTATTGTCCTTCAAAAGATTTTGTATTTCTCTTATTCATCTGTTGTGACATAATAGTTTGTGTCATGGTCCTATTTGAGCAGAAACGTGCACTTCAACTTCAATGCCAGGTGGTTGATAGATAAAACTTATTCAGAAGGTGATTGGTGCTTGTTTTCCTTCTCTACTGGTAATCTCTACAGAGATTGTTGTAATTAAAATGTGGTAATTTCCATTTCACAGGAAATTCAGGTAATTTAATGAACAGTTTTGTCTCAAATATTGGTTGCAAAGAAAAAATTTAGAAAAAATTTCAGTGTTCATTAAGGAGTTTCACTTACCTTCTCCTAGTTCCCCATCTTTCCTCCTCAACCTGGGAAGTATGCTGTAGCTGCTACAGTCCTGACAGGTATACTGGGCTTTTGGATCTCTTAGCAGGGCCTTTTTTGTTTTGGTTTGGGGAGGTTAAGGGAGCAGTGTAATTTTTTGGTGTGTATGTGGGATGATCTCTGATTTTGTTTCATCTGAGATACTTAAGATGTATGATAGAGGGACAGAAATGGAGGAACATAACCTAAGTGCACTTGTGGTACTGCATTTGCTTCAGTCTGGAGAAGACAAAAATTACAAGGGCAACTTTAAGCATGTACTTTAAGGTATAAAAAGAAAAAAAGTAGAGATTTAAAATGATGAAGTACTAAAGGAATTTTTGTAGTGTATGGAACATTGCCAAGAGATTCATATGAACTACCAGTGGAATAACATCCTCTTTGAAACAGTACATCTGATGAGAATGTAGGGAGGTGTTAGACTTGGTTTTGCAGCAAAGGATACAAGCTCTCCTGCAGGAATCAGTGAAAAGAAAGGATGCAAGCGTAGATAAAGCTGGTGTGGGTGGGTGTTTGTGGTATCATAGGCATTCATTCTGGAATTTACCTAAGAGAAAAGGCATATATAATTACTGCATATAATGCAGTAAGTGTGGGTTTAATACATAGCACACATATGCTATAAAGGAAAAGAAATAAAATGTAGGAAAATAGTTCTGATTGTATCCCATTTAATGATTAAGAATTTCTACAGTTTTGGAAGAGAGAAGTTTTAAGTGACATTTATCAAGTCAATTAAGATCACGTGCATGAAGAGATTCTGCAGAGAAGCTATCCAAGGGGAAGGGAGAAGCTATTTAAAATAAACAAGCAGAGAAGCATAATTAAATATTATAGAAGAGATAAAGCAAGGACAAGTGAAAGGGATAGATCCTGACATTGACAACATGAGGTGGTACTCCATAAGCTAGCAAAATGCATAGAATTAAACAGAACTTATAGATGCTGCAGTTTAAAAAATACTGTGGAAAAAAACACGGATACAGAAATGGCACTATGCTGCTGAGATCTGGGGACAGGCAGACCTTCTCAGCTGGTTCACGTACATGTGTCTGCCAGCATGAACAATCACTTCTGCAGGCATGATTATGAGGGTTGTTTTCTGAACTTTGCTTCAATAAACCAAAGTATATTCTATAAATACACAGCACAATCTGCATATGCTATAAAATGTGTGTGCTGGTTGTCCTCTTTCTGGTTTCCATTTCTGGGATCAGCTTCTCAGTCCAGAAATGCTTTTACTCTCCATTGCTCTTTTAACCTTTGGACAGCATCTTGTGTGTGTTTACAGCTTGTGCACAAAAGCTGACTGCAGCTATCTGTTAATTAATTTGCCAGGCACAACCTCACGAAGGAGAGGAGCATTCTCTTTGTGGTCCTGTAACATGTTTAGATGTGAGGAACTATGATTGTTGTTCAATGATTGCCAAAGCTTCTACTGTAGTTATGAAACACATCATGATTGTGAAGCTGATCAGTGTGTGTTTGCTTCAGAAAGCAAACCAGCAGAGAGATCAGCAATCTAATGAATGACGTTGCAGCTATTCTTACTTTAGATTTCTTCTCAGTGAGGAGAACAGGACAGAAATTTATAGAGACCACTGATAGAAATAGAAAACAAGATTTCAAAAAATAAGAAAGAAAGTGGAAGTTTTGTGCAAAATGCAGTAGGCAAAAACCAAAGGCAGAATGATGAAGCAACTTCTGATCTAACTGGCAAGTGAAGGGCATTCCTGGGACATGTAAAATACATTACATGGTTGAGTATCTCAGCAAAAAACCTGGAAGTTACAGTTCTAATTCAATTTTGGATATGTAGGATTAGCTCATTTTATGGATTTATCAGTCACTTGCTCCTTTGTAAAGAAGAAAGACTAAGATCCAAAACATACAAAGCACACTTTATAAAAGAACATTATCCTATAAACTTTGAAGTTTAATAAAAGGAATTACAGTTCATACAATGTTGTTAGTATTTATTTACTGCATTTTATATAAACTGCTGCCATCAACAGTGACAGTATTGTGTCAAGTTTCTGAGACAGATAAAGAACTTATCTCCTGCTTGTATTCTGACTTCTCTTCACTATTTTCCTGCTTCATTGCCTTGTCTGTCTTTGGGCTTTTGTACCATATATGAAGCCTTTTCCATACAGGGGAAATAAGAAACATGGGAAACATCAAGTGCTTCAATTCATGGTTTTAAGATTTCTCCTTCCTAATAATGTATTTTCTGTTCTTTTCACTAGGACATATTTCAAGACATTTGTCCCTCAGTTCCAGGAGGCAGCATTTGCTAATGGGAAGCTTTAGACAGCTTTGGGCATGGAAACAATACTGGAGAGATCCTTCAGTCTGCACATGTCAGCCCACAAGAAGAATGCCTGGAAATGGCCGGACTGTCTTGATAGGTGCTTTCTTGCCTCTGAACTGGTTTTGGTAGCTTCAGTTTTTGAAACAAAGACCTCACTAGCATGCTTAGAACTGAATATTTAATATTAGTCATGCCCCTTTGCCTCTGCCACCACCATTCCTTTATATATCTATTGGATTAAATTTAAAAGGGCGTGTATTGATATGATAACACTTTCTTGTGCCAACAATATCCTGTATTTTCTGCCTTGTTTCCTTGTCTTCAGATGGTCTAAATTGGGTTGTTTTTCCCCATGGAAATATGATGTAATGTGTATATTTAGTTAACATTTTCAGCTTATCCTAAGAAAACATAAAGCTGCCGTATGTACCGGGAATGCCTAATGGACTGTGCCATATTCTGCCTTGGAGGTTTGTGTCTCACTGTGGTTGTTGCTCTCACAGGTATGGATATGAGTTGCACACTTCAATTCTCAGTGCCTTTCCAGTTGGTCTGAAGTTAATATGGCAAGGTATTTGAGGTTTGGTGGTTTTTCTAATACTTCTGTTGAAAGCTCATCTCTGTGAAAATTTAGGCTTTTATGCTTTGTTTTTGTTTCCAGTTGTACAATTTTGGTGTTTTCCTAGTGAGCTCCCCTTGCCATTACAAAAAAGTTCTATTTCTTTAGTATCAACATTTAAGTATCTAGTTACATAAACCAATATAACAAAATAAAGCTCTTTCATAGACCTATAATTTTTCCAAATAAGATAAATACTGCTAAGAAGCAAACTTTCAACAAAGGAATGAATGATGTCTTGGAAAATAGCTGATGAAATAATGTAGGGCTATAGGTATTTAGCTTAATGCTTAAGTTCAGCATATCTTCTCAGAAAATATTTTTAAGTGTATATAACTGGAAACATTGCCTCCCCTAATTCTGAAATGCCAAATGCAAAATCCCACCTATTCATCCTTTATTTCCTGCTTGTGTCAGGCACACTCATTGGGACTAATGGTCACAATGTCACTTCCCCAATTAATTTGTGAATAGACCAAGGTACTTTCCAGTAAGGAATAAAATTAACAGAGTATGTTGCTTATAAATGGTATCTGGAAAATGTGTCCTACTTCTGCTAAATACAAGGAACTAAATGAATAGTATACAGATGATACAGTGGAACTGGAAAACATTTAACATTAAATCATTCACTGCAGCATCACGTGCAAGGAGGTCTCGTCAAACTACTTGATTGGCAGTACTCTCCTACCCTTTCTACAACTTGTTATTTCACATGAAAAATAGTGCTTCTCAGGGTTTATATTCACCTAGGAAATACAGATGGGTTTTGAGTAGTGAAGCTTAATAATTAAGAATTATGCAAATAATTTGCCTCTAGAAACTACAAGTATTTTTAGCCAGTTTGTGGGCACAATTTAATTTATGTTTAATAAGTTCTTGGCTGAAAATTAAGCTACAAGCAAAATCAGAAGCTTTATTGTAAGTCTGCAGAGAAGGCATATTTTGTCTTGTGACCCACCCCTTTGTGATTCTCAGTGCGTTTTCTGAGGACTGCTAACAGTTTCAAAGGTCTGGGTCTGAATTCCCTCTGTGCAGACATTGCATGAGGTTTTTGCATGCTGAGAGCAGATGTGGAAGGTACTGGTTTTATGTGAATAGCAAAATCAGAAGTGAACAATCTTAAGTGACTAAGAACAAAATATTGTTTAGTATACTGGGATGATCTCACATCTACATTTCTTCAGGTAAAAGCCAAAGCCACAGACACATACTCAAGAGCAAGCCAACCTTGTGAATGGGGTGGGAGAAGGAGGGTAGCTAATGAAAAACATCTGTTCTCATAGTGTTCAAAATCTGATAGAAACAATCTCTAGCCATCTTCAAAAGGTATAAACCAAACCCTTAAGTTGCATCAGTACATTCCTAGAATCTTACATTTTATGACTTAGTCTTTGATTCAGTGTTGTACTGATTACCCCATGAACACAGTGTGTGCTTTATATACCTTATTGCCCAAGTGGCATCAGTTTTTTTGAGTTTTTTATCTTTTCAGAAGTTATTGAGTTCAAAGACTAGCAATTGCAAAATAATTTTAAAAGAGGTCCACACTTCAGAATTTAGGTTGGTTTGTTCTCAACCAAAAATGCATCCTTCACCTCAATCCTATTCATTTTGGACAGTGAATTGCTTTATTATTAAAGAGCTTGAGAAGCCATGTAAGAAAATATTTTGAGGGTACAAAAAGCCTAAACCAGCAAATCATTATGTTGGATTTGATAGTTTCACCAACTTTTGTCTAACATACATAGAAACAAATCAGTAGTTTCAGTCTTATTTTTAACATCGTGCTAAAATTGGTAGTGTTTTGATAAAAGAAAAAAGGTAGAAAATATTAAAAACTGTACTGTTTGTGTTCAAAATAAGCCTGTCAATTTTCAGATTAGAAGGAAAGGCATTTTTGTTACACTTAATGAACATTTTCTTTATTTCAAGGTCACCCTTCACTGTTTGACCTACATGGTATTTTATGGATCCTTTTCTAGTAGTTCTCAGAAGCATTGGGAGTGTTAGCTCTCCAAATGGGATATTGAGAGCAGAGACACTGAAACCAACAGAAGCTTCTCTCCAGGAGAATTACTATAAATACTATACCAGAGGAGAGGGCTCATTTGAATTAATTCTATATCAAACCAAGTATCCGTTGAAGGCATTTAAGTTAGCCACAGAAGTTGGGATCTAATGAGTTGGAGTTACTTCTGTTATCTCCTGTTTTATTATAATTTCCATTGTGGCCGGTTTAACGGCGCTGAGACTCCCAGCACTTCCTTCCCTATTATGTGATCTATGCAATTGAAGGGAGCAGTCAGACCTAGGCTATTTTCCTTGGCTTGGTAGGAGAAAAATAGCAATGTTGCAAACATACCAAAAAGCCTAAACTCTTCACTGTCCTAGTTTGGATTGAGAGAATGCAGCAAGGCTTGAGTTACTAAGCCCTGCTAATGCATGGTTTTCCAAAGGTCCTTAAATCACAAACTTAGAGTCAAGCCTTCATTCATGTGCATACGTAATCCACTGTCCTAGAAGGAATACCAAATCTTATGGATTCAAAGTCAGACTTTTTGTGAACTTTCTGGAAAGACTGGACAAACAACTGGAAAAATAAATAAAAGGTAACTATGACATACATCATTTGGCCTTCATTGATCTTTCCATTGTGCTGGCCACTGCTTTGTTGATTGGCACTTTTCATTTGTTTTAATATTGTCACTGTCCTTGAACATCTTCCCATTCATACAGAGAGTAGACTTGAATCAGTTTTTGAGAAGAGGTCATTGCTGGAGTTAGTGTGGATCTCCTGGGCATTGTTAAAGCCTCCCTAGGGATATTTCTCTGTATGTTCTGTGTATCTCATCCTGTCTGGAACCTACAGCAATTATCATCTTTGGTCAATCAGTTGGTGGATGAGATTTAGCCATGAAGTGCAGTACTTTGTCTCACTTCAGGTGGTTTTTACACAGAGACTTCTTGCCTAGGAAAGAGAGGATTAAATCTTGAGTACTCTCCACTGAGCAGTGCCTGCTAATACAAGGCTGGGGGTTTAGCAGAGCTCAGAAATCTGTTTAAGTGATGAATAAGGACTGCAGCTTAGACATCCTTCTGTGTCAGTACTCTTAACCAGAGAAGCAGCAGGCAATAGAAATCTGCAGCAGCACATGATGGTCACCAGTGCAGGTCTGAAATACATTTCTAGTACTGTGTCTGTGCAGCAGTGATGTGGAGATGAAGGGGCAAGTCCTTTACCAGTGCAGAGCGGAGTTTCTCACCTTTCTAGCTTTGTGAGAAAGATGCGCTGCAAGGAGGTAACAAACTTTGGACACAACTTATGACCTCGATTGTTAATTATGTGAAGCAAATGGAGGCTGAGACCAAGCTGAACTGCCAGTGAACACTCTTCCCTTAAATTACTTATGTCTCTGTAATTGATGCATTGTAACACCCATTAAACCTAAAAGTTACTCCTACTTCTTAAATGTTACTGAAAATCCCTTAAGTCATCTCCTTTTTAGGTTTTATTTTCAGGTCCTTGTCCTCTTCTGGGACAATTCTGCTTCATCCTTTACTAGTGACTGCTTTTTTTAGCAAACGAGTTCTTGCTTTTAACAAGGCAACAAGGTGTATGCCAACATCTTGTGGGCTTACATTAAATATGGAATTATTTGCTGCTAAAATAAGTAGAAGCTGTTTTTTATTTACTAAGCCAAGTGTGTTCTCCACAACAGAAGAATTCTGAGGAAAGGGTATTACTAGATCAGAGAGGATAATCATGCTGATGGCACTGGGTACATTTTTTTTTAACAATTCTTCATTTGATTTCCATGTTAGCAAATTAGCAGGGGCAAAGTGAATTGTCTTTTCCTGAAGGAAGCCTACACCTAAATAAAAGCATTGATCAGACACTATCTTTTCCTGTTTATACTTTGTATTATCAATAAGGTTTGCCCCTAGGGGGAAAGCCAGTGAAAGTCTGAAAAATGTCTATGAACAATGCAAGGGGGTTTTAATATTTCAATTTACTGATTTCTGTAGATTTAGAGAATAATTTCAAACTTTGTTCTGGGGGAAGGTAAACAACATAGATATCAGAAACATGCAAGTAACTTTAGCTACGTAGGAAATAAAAATCTAGCAGTCAAAGTATTGTTCTGCAAGAACTCAAGGGTTCTGCCATGTATTTCTAAGCACGTGCCCTGAAAGACCATGGCATGTAGGTGATTTTAGTCCCTGCTTTTCTTATTCTGTTCCCTGTCTGATGTTAAAAAGTTCCATGCTCGGTTCCAAGGCACTGCACAAACACCATTTTGTTGAAGTGGTGGTTACCAAGCAAAAAGGCAAGGGGGTAAACCAGTATCGGCTGCTGAAAATAGGTTTTAAATCATCAAGAAATCAGAAAGGATCAAGGTTTGGTGGCTGCCCTGCCACTTGCTGAGTCTACAATGTATGGGCCTTTAAACGTGCACGCAGTACAAAATACAGGAGGTTTTTCTTGCAGTGCTAAAGAATAAATGCAGTTCTAAACAACAGGAAGTAAAGCAAGCATTTCATTGCAAAATACACGCTCCAAGTCTAACATTATTTGTGTCTACAGCTCCCCACGTTTCTCCTGTCACCAGAAAGGGTGAAGAATGAATGCCTCATGCTGCAGCTGCCCACAGTGAAAATTGATCCTTGGGGTACTCCGTGTTTTCATCCAACTCTAGTTAAACCCTAACGATGCTTTTTCTGTCCCTGAGGATGGCAAAGCAGTATTAGGGAACAGCAAATCTTACACTGTCAGGGGTTTCTGTTCCACTGCTGCTCCATTTCAAGCCCTTGATTTGGGTGGGGCGAGCACTTTGTAAGCCTTCAAGCCTGCCAGCAATCAGGGTACATTTTATTTCCTCGTCGTTTGTTTGAAATGGTTCAAGCTGATCCTAATTTGACATCCTGTTTCCCTTATTCCACTGTCCCTTTCAGCAAAATTTTTCAGTGCTTGTTTAAACACCAGAGCCGTCGAGGTTATTTGTGTCTTTCGGAGGGGATGTAGCACTGGTGCAAGAGTATTTGGAGCCGTGCATTTCTTCTCTGAGCTGCAGCGTCAGCAACAGCCCAAGCATCACACACCCCTCCCAGCAAACCTCACTTGAACTGCGTGTGACAGGCTGGCAACCTGGGGTGACAAAAACCCAAAATCATTTCTCACTTTTCCTCAGGGCCAGCAAAAGGGCCTCTGCTGGCTCAGGCACGGTGTGTAGCCTGTGAGATCCCGGTTGCAGGAGGTAACAGGCTTTGGTTGTTCATCAGCTGGGACTAGGTTCGTTTTTGTGCCCAGCACAGGAGATGTGCCCGAGGGAATGCCACCCTGCTGTTGCTGCTGAAGCCAGATGTTTCCTCTTAATGCCTTGATAGGAAAAGACAGCTGCAAAATTCAGCTGCAACTCAAGTACAGCCCTGCCAGCTAGGGGCGATTTCTTGTGTGTTTTGGCCAACTGAGCCTGCTCTGTGATGAAGCAGACACTCCTGGCATGCTGTGTTTCCTAGACTTTCTGCTCTCATCTCCCTGTCCCTTGTATCCAGTGGTTGCTGTGTCTCAACCCATTTTCCTCCTGACTGCAGGGGAGCTCTCGGGCAGCTCACAGGTGAACCAGGAAAGAGGATGGCATCTGCCAGTTTCATCAAGAAAGAGGTGAGTTTGGGTGAATGAGTTTGGACTGTGAGAATTTGGCTTGTGTTCCTCAGAGCAGCCAGAGCCCTGGTAGCCAAGAAGAAATGACAGCTTCTGTCTAATGGGGTCAGATAGTAAATGGAGCCGTTTCTGCCCAGTGGTGGCTGGTGTATAATTATACACTGGGCCATGGCGTGTCTGGTCCTAATAGCACCCAGGACTCTTGGGAGTGACTCAGCCGCTGCTTGGGGCTAATTATGGGCAGGTTGCACGGAAAACCCCCACGACTTGATCCTGTCTCCCTTTCCTCCAGTGGGTGGGTGTTCAGCAGCAACCTGGATTGCTCATACGAAGCTCACACAAAAAGAGTAAATGCCTGCTTGTGAGGAAAAGGCTTTTCAAAGCGAGGCTGGAAAGAACGCTCAGAGGTGCCTGGTTTGAAGAGGTGGTGTCTGTCAGGACATTGCTTGGGCAAATCTGATTCCCTGTCTCTGGCATTGCCTATTGCTGGAGTACTTTATAAGAGAGATTCACAAATAACCTAATCGCTTGGTTTGTCATGCTTGTCGATGGCAGGACTATTTTTTATGCATTTGTCATAACCATTTTATTGAATTGGACATTATTTTTATTGTGGTGCTTTAGAAATGGATCATGGGTCATGGCTCTTTTCAGAAATGAACCATATATTGAGTTCTGTGATACACTGTGGCAAAAGGGTCCCCACATTAGCTATACTGTGTGAAGTGTTTGTTATGTTCTCTGCTCCTGAGATACTTTGGAACAGGAACAAGAATCAGGGAAGTTAATTTAGGGCAAACACTTAGAAGATGATGATGGAGGTTACCAGCATCACTTTGTATAGACCCCCATATCCAGGAATACTTTGTACTGATTTTAAAGCATATACCTTAAAGAAACATCAGAAGTATCTCCCTGTGTCTAGTGTGACATACACAGAATTAGGGAAGTTGCAAGAAGCTGTTGAAATGAATTTGCAAGCAGTTTAATGACTGCTTCCTGCCAGGTCTGTTGGGTTGTGTTTATGGGGAAGAGTTACCAAAAATTCTGCCTCCAGAAGTGACACCATCAAATGCACAAATCTCCAGGGTACCAAGCCCACAGCAGAGAGTATTTCCACAAGAACATGCAGTCCCAGAGTGGAAGTGGTGCCTCCCAGAGGTTGGGGCATCTCCCTGGAGATTGGTGAGCCAGGAGTAGGCAAAGCCATGGTGGTCCTATCCAGCAACTGGAGATTGTCTTGCTTCAAGCAAAATATGGGACTAAATGACCTGAAGACAAACCTTTCATGCAACTTGGACATGATTTTATTAATTTTTTAATGCTTGTTATACAGTTCAAAGAACAAAATATCTCCTTTAAAGGCTGTTCAGAGGCAATAGCACTTGGAAACAAAATGAAGAGCATAAGTAGTGAGATTTCATAAGTTTATTGTTTCTAACCATCTTTAGATCTTAGAAGGGCAAAACCATAAAATTTCAATAAATTCAGTACTTTTTCAGTCATTCACTTGTGTTAGTAGGCATGACTGCAAAAATGTGGCTGATATTTGTACAACACAATGCTTCTAAGTCACTGCCTAAGCTAATTCTGAGCAGAGCAGCTCCAATACTTGTTGATGCATTATATATGTATTGCATCATCCTTTCATTTTTATGAAAGGTACCTTGATGTTGCTTTGAAGAAAAACTATGTTTGGATTTGAAAGAAGGCTGGGCCTCTGGAGCCAGTGCTCCATGTATACAAACAAGATGCTTCTTCAGGGAGGAGCTAGGGCTAGAAACTGGTCCAACCTGCGTTGAATTCTGGTCGTTTAGACCATTTAAGGAGCAGTTCACAAACAGGAAAGAGTTAAAACCGGGTGGAATGAGTTGCTTTGTGGGCAAGGGTATCCGGGGTGAGTGGCAATTGTGGGAAGAAGCCCTGTGCATGCCAACCCGAGGGGCCTGTTTGCAGGGTAGTTAGCTTTTACATACTGACATCTTGCTATAGAAAAATAAGAATTGTTTTGAGGTTTGTCTTTGCACCTTGTCGTGCCACTCAAGATTAAATCTCTCAGACAAAACAAGCTGTTTGGGAGGCGGACCAAGAATGCCTTTACAGTGAAGAAAAATAAAAACACTCAGCCAACTGTGATTAACTATTGAATGCAAAACACTCCCTGGGTTTTGTTTATTTGTAGACTGTAGAAAAAGCTCAAAAACGATGCCATGCTTTCAGTGTGAAAACACTTCAGCCTCTGCATCCCTCTGTTGCTGGGGGAAGGAAAAGATTTTGTCCAAGCTGGTTGGGGAGGGAGCTTTTTTTTAAAATTTCTAAAAGTGTTGTTTATTTGTTTTTGCAAAGGCGATGTGTACCCAGTTTCCTCCCATTGTGCATATTCCTGCCTCCAGCTGTTCGAACCTGAGCTGGACTTTGACTCCCTCCCCCCTCGCTCCACTGGGCAGGACAGGCTGAGAGCACCCAGCTCAGGCACAGTGCTGCCAGATGCAGTGGCATGCACAGAATCCCTCTGTCTTACAAATGCTGCCCAGATGAGCACAGGGAGAAGTTGTCATTAAAATAAAAAAAAATTTTAAAAAAAAAAGAAGATAAAAAAGTACCTGTGAGCAATTGCTTATTGTTTTCAGGCAGCTGTGAGCATTCCCCAAGCTTTGAGGCAACCTCTGGAAATGACAGTGGAGGAGCCCAAGCCCTTTGCAATGTGCTTCATGTGTGTATTTACCTGTTCATCTTAGCAAATGACAACGTCCAGGTGTACAGCCAGTCTTAGGCTTCAGGGAAGGGAGACAAGGTGGGTGCCGGCAGCCAGAGAGGGAGGGAGAAGATTGGCACTGTGCTGCTGTGGGCCTGGGAGGGCACTGCTGGGTATTGTGTTTGTGCTGGAAGGGCTGAAGGTGGAGGTGAGTACGTGGAATTGTGCAGGATTGCTCTTCAAGGTCAAGGAAATGCAGAAAGTAAACAGTGTTAATTGGGAAAGAAAAACAGGATTATTAAGGCTCCTTTGGCTCCAGTTTTCTAAATTGCAGGAGTCAAGGCGTTTGTATTTTGTCATTAACTTATTAGTGCATCTTTAAATGCAGTGTAGGACTGGTCTGTTTGGAATCTTAACATTTAAAGCTGCACCTTCATCCCTCCACTGCACTCAGACATAACTGAGCTCTCTAAAGGAAGGAGTATACAGTGCAGCTTCTTAACTTTGGTGATCAGTTGAGTGCAGATTCAAGCACAGGCTCTGCAATGATGCCTCCTGGCATCCCAGTACCATCCATTTCATGATGATAGCAGAATCAGGGCTCCTCAGTCCCAGCTGCCCCGGATGAGTCTCCATCCCTTAAGTAGTAAAACTGCAAAGGGGACAGTCTCAACAGCAGAACAGTCAGAAACATGCAATGAGATTTGGCCCAGACAGACTCTGCCTAAGGAGCCAGTTGCCTTCTATGAAATGTGAGCAGTATGCAGTTGTTTCATGCAGGATTAAGTGCTCCTGTGATACAGTTGTCTTGGGTTTGGTCTAGAAAGCATTTTGGTCCAGTTACTGCAGGTGTGATCAGGACACACCTGTATGCACAGATATGTCAGGGTTTGGGGTTTTTTTGTTGTGTTTTTTTTCTTCTAGGGCTATTTAGCTTATTTTGTTGACAGCAAATATGAAGCCAGTTCTGGCCACGCCCTGAAGTCACCGGGAACAGACTGCCAAATTAACTCTTCCCATCATTTTACCGTGTGACTCTTTAAAAACAGACCAGAATCCAAACCCAACTGCAGTAGTTTCTGTGCATGTGAGCAGCAGAACTGATAACATCTAATCAGCCTCCTTGCCAAGGCAAGACAGCAAGAAGTTCTTGCTTTATAACATTAAAAATGCTTTGTAGTTATATAGGACTTTTCATGTGAGGACATCAAAGTGCAGTACAGGTATTAATTAATTAATTAGGTTTCACAACACCCTTGTGAAGTATTTGTGTCCATTTTACAAACAAGGGACTGAGGCAGAAAGCAAAGGATGTGTTTTGTCCAGGGTGCTCCCTGGCAGGACAGGAGCCAGGCAGCGCTGCCCCCACCCTGTCTGGGGCAGGGGGAAGCTGTGTCCAGTCTCACTGTGAGAGTGGGAAATGGCTCTGTCCTCAGCCTGAGTGTCTCCTGCCAGGGAGCAGATGTGCTGAGAAGGGCACTGCAGAGGCTCCTGCTGCCCTTGCTCTGTCCCCACAGCCACCTGGCTGTGCCTGAGCCAGCACATCCATCCCACAGCCCGGCACCATGATAGGAGAGCAGAATGGCACAAGGCTGAGGGTGGTGCCCCTCCCGAGGGACCCGGGGCTCTTCACCCACTCCACCAGCAGCACAGCTGTGCCCTGAGTCACCAGCTGCAGCATTTCAGTCCTTTACACTATTGCTAAGAGCTGGAAGGCTCCTGACAGTGCTTGGGAATAGGCAGGATTTCCCCTGGAGCTCACTGTCAACCGTGCAGGCATCACCCACCGTGGCTGGCGTCACCCAGGGCCAGGACACTTCTTCCCCTGCCTCTTGGGAGGCTCCAGCTGGTGCCAGTTGTGCTCAGCACCGTCTCCCAGTCACCTGCAGGAATGGGCCCTGCAGTCCACACCAGTCCTGTCAAAAGCAAGGAAGCAAAGAAGAAGCTGCCACCTGAGAGGAGCCACTCTGCAGGCAGAGCTCCTGAGGATTCCCCTTCTACTCCAAGCAAGGTACCCAAACCCAGTGGGAAGAGGACAGTGCTCAATAGCTCTACCTCCTACAAAACCTCTCCGTGGACAGCACAAGCATTCCTGGGAGAAGCAGGTTGGGGCGAGGGAAGCCCGTGAGTCTGGGGCTGAGGGCAAGTGGCCAGACTGGGAGCTTCTTTCCCAACAGGAGGAAGGTGGGGAAGAACTTGCATGCTGCTGCTCAGCCAGCCTGCTTCAGCACAAAGGTATTCTGGCCTCTCAGTAAACTGCCCCAGAGCTCTTTGATCTTCAGAGAGAATAATGGAAAAATTTTGATTTAATAGAGGTCAAATTAGCATAGACTTCATTGGCTAAATGGGGAAAATCTTAAAATAGATGATGTTCCTTAAAAATAAATTAAGACCAGATGAGCCTTGTCCGACTGAGAAGCATGAAATGTTCTTCCTAGCATGTTGTGGTTATTTTGTAATAACCATGCATTGCACTGATATGTAATTGCATGCAGGGAGAACAGGAGTAGTGTGTAGTGAAGAATTGCCAGACACCATCAGCTGCCATGAAGTAAAGCCTATTCATAGTGGTCCACGTTT
The DNA here is from genome assembly GCA_013397245.1 of Thryothorus ludovicianus. Classification (NCBI taxonomy): domain Eukaryota; kingdom Metazoa; phylum Chordata; class Aves; order Passeriformes; family Certhiidae; genus Thryothorus; species Thryothorus ludovicianus. The sequence goes on along the minus strand of VZTB01009556.1, from coordinate 193,345 downwards.
TTCTAATGCATCAGTAATTCCCTTCCTTGTCTCGTTTTGCTGAGCAAGACCTTTTTTTTCCCCCCTCCAAGTTTTGAGCCCATGACTTTGAAGGCACCTCATTTTTTCATTCACTCTCCTTGAATCCTTAATGCTTTAATGACTGGAGTTTGTAAATGAACTATGCCAGAAAACAACATAGTATCAACCTTCAGCTCTCCTTAACCTCCTCCAAATTTTTGATGTTTTGACTGAACTGAAATGTGGAAATTCCTCTAAAAGCATAACTAGATAAAAAAAAAAGATAAAAAATCCAGTTGGCCAAGGTATGGTCTTCAGCCCCAGTTCAAATACAGCATTTAAGCACTTGCTTAACTTACTAATTGAAGTCAATGGGATTTCAAGCACTTTGCTGAAATAGGAGATTCTGTGGACAAGCTTTGTGCCAGTACATTTGTAATACAGAAATAAAGTGGTGCCAGGTTTATTTTGGCTCTGGGTTTCTTTGTGGTGATGATTGACAAATCCACAGAATTGGACTAACACCAGAAAGGTGATGACTATAAGAGAAGTGATGACAAGACATAATAAATTTTGAACTGGCAAACACTTTAACTTGGGCAGACTCTAAACCTCTATGTAAGGAGAGAAACAGGTCCATTTATGCTGATAAATGCACTCTTTTCAGGAAGACCTCCAGTTAACCAGCAACTAATGTGCTGGGACAGCTAAAAATTTTGAAGCAAATCCTTTCTGTAAGTGTGTAACTACACCAAAGCTTTTGGAAACAGACAGATTTGCATCACACAATAGTCTAGTCATATAATCTTATAATCATTTTGAAAAAGAATCATTTCCTGAAGAATAAACTGTATGCCTTTGCATTGCAGGCAATAGGAGGGAGCTCAGCATGGTAAAGGGATTTCGTGTCTGTTGCTGGAGGATGTCCAAACCCACCCCAGTAACCAATAAATCAGTACCTAATTGAAAAGATTCACAGAAACAGATTACAACATCAGGGATGGAACCAGTATAGTAGGAATTAGACTGACAGTGTCCATGCATAGGGTGTGGTACCAAATGATGATCTTGCAGCCTGCCCCCACTTGCCCTTCTCCCTCCTCTTCCTCCTCCTGCCGCTCCTTGCTGCCTGATCGCTCCCTTCACCCTCCTGCCGGCTCTGGTGCATACCTGGTCACATGGAGTTAGTTCAAATTACTAACCCAGAAAAAAACAAACTTAAAAGATATAAAAAAAGCAGCATTTTTCGTGTGGGTTCCTTTTTTTCCCGTTTTAGTGAGTTGACTCATCACAGCTCCATCAGCCAATGCCAGCCGGGAGAGCGTGGCTGGGGGAAACCTTGGTCCTACTGTGGATACAGGCAGTTATTCTGGCTTTGGCCACCTCATGACACCTTGACTGTGGCATGGCAATTTCCACTTTACTGACACAGGACAACATGAACAAGTTACTGCCGGTACATCAAAGACCTGGAAAAAATTAATCAACAGCACCTCTGAGCTATTAGGCATAGACTGTAGATAAAATCATAAATAATGAAATCCCATAAGGCTGTTGCACAACAAGTATTGAAGCAAAGCTCATAAAACTCTTTCTTCTGCATTTGAGCCTTTTCCTTCCACAGACGACACCGTTTTCTAAAAGAGATTTCTTTTCTTTTTTTATTAGCAAACTCCTGCTGGGCAGAGGCGGGAAGGGCCCCAGCCCATGTGATGTCAGGATAAATATGTGGGAAGCCAATGCAGCAGAAAACCCAGCCAGAGGAATGTCTGGTGCAGAGCGAGCGGTGCAGGAGCGGGCTGGCTGCCTCTGCCAGCGTCCGCGGCGCCTGCGAGGAGCTCGGGCTCCGGCCGAGGCCAGGGCTGGGTGGGAGGGCAGCAGGGCTGAGCTTCACCTGTGTCTCCAGCTCTCCCACCTCTGGGGGAATGTGTCCCAAAATGCGTGCTCCCCCTTCCCACGGGCACTCTGGGCAAGGTGAAATGGATGGGCCTGTCTATCTGATGCAGAAGCAATTAGCCTGGGTTTTAATGAAGGACTTTAGTATCTGAGTGTAGGAAACCTTAACAAAAGACCTTTGCATTAGACTCTGCAAATTTGTTGTAAGCAACAAGTAACAAGAGCAGATTTAGAGATAAAGATAATGAAAAACACTGCATTCTCTTGCCCAAAAGCCTATAAATCAAGACCTTGGCTCTTGTCGGCACAAATGTGCTCAGATGTAATTGGAAACAGGCAATACAGATCTAAACATTCAGTCAAGCTCAGTTTGCAGTGGCCTGGGTGATGGGGTCTCTAGAACTAAAGAAGAGGCTCTCCCTTCCTAATTAAGTGGTCAGTGACTGTGCCACTGTCCTGCCTGTCCACTGTATGTGAAGCTGCCCAGGCACTCTGCAGCAGTGGGACGTGCCCTCGAGTCCAGTGGGTGGGGAGGCTCCTGTGGGCCCACCACCATCTGTGCTGGACAGGCAGGGGGCCTGGGGCAGGGCACCTGAGCTGGCAGAGCCACAGGGCAGAGGGCCCTGTGCACGGGGAGGGACAGGAAGGGCTCCTGTGGCCACAAGCCCGGAGCAGAGGCTGCGCGGTGCCAGCGCCGTGCTAAGGGCGCTTCCTCCCCGCACACAGCACACCCACATGGGCTGCCCTTCTGGGAAAACACCCCTGGCTTGGCTCCACGGGGGGAGAAGCTCCCCTCACCTCCAGCATGGCCGTGATGGGATCCTCTGTGACGAAGAAGAGTCACCTACTCGGTTTCTCTGCTCTGGGCAGTGCTCATGGCACAGAGCCTCAGCTGTGGTGGCTCGGTTTGAACTCAGAGGCCAATTAGCTGTCCAAATGACAATTGCCTTGGAAAGTTCTGCCAGCGTGAGACAAATCATCACACACCTCGTCCAGATATTCTTCAGTTTAACTGCCACTGCTGTGTAAAGTGCTTCTTTCAAAGTGAAAAAGCTGTTTTTATCCAGAACCGTCCAGGAGACGTCATAGTGCTGTAATTATATCAGTAATAAACAGTGAAGCTGCTGTGGAGAGAGAAGCAAGCACAGCAAGGAGTTCTGCAGGGCGCAGGTGCCAAGGCAGATCAAGGCAACAGAATTTATAGCCGCTATTATCTGCGTGAGGTATGTTTATGGCTCCCCTCCCTGTTGCTCTGATATCTTCAAGTCTCACAATATTTGTATATTAATTCCCACAACATTCCTGCAGGTAAGGAAATTGTAAACAAGAAGCCCAGTATTGGAGCATCTTCATGCAACATGGAGCAGGGTTTGGAAGGTGGGGGAACATGAGAAGTTTTCAGCAGTTACAGGTACATCCATGAAGATTAACCAAATAATGTGATGTAAGTAGTTGGGCTATCGACAAGGTAAACAGCTAAATTCCTCTGGGTTGGGCTGTGCAAGGGTTCAGACTAGATGATGACAGTGAGTCTTTATCACTTTAAAAATATACCTGAACTTGCAACCAAAACAACCCTGATGTGAGACTCCTCGATACCGGATGGTTGGAGGCATAGGAAAATGAAAGTGTTGCAAGCACTGAGATTCATAACAGGAAGGGGAAATAATGAGCGTGTTTTTATAAATGAAGGTTTGATCATTTGGGGTTTTGAATAGTGTTTAAATTCTTTCCCTAATTCTTCAACACGTGACTTATTATGTATTACTTTCAGAAACTACTAATCTCACGTAAAATAGCTGAAGGTACTGCTACAGGATACAGGATAAATGAAACAGCATTCCTTTTCTCAGAAAACCAACACACTGATACAGGGTATTTATTCTTTCATGTCATTTTTTGCCTGATTTTTTTTCTGTGACATAGATTGCATTGTATTCCAAAATGAAAATAACGTTTTTTCCTCTTGTTCTTCAAATATGATCTCCTAGGGGAGGACACTCTTGAGCAGAGTCCAGCAGGCTCAGCCAGTGTGCAGTCTGAGGCTGTTCTCTGCAGGAGGGTTTGCAGTCTGGAAACTGCAGCTGAGAATTCCTCCTTCCATGCCTGTCCCTGAGTCCTGACAATTGCTCTTGGGCAAGTCTGGCCTCAGTTCTCCACGCTGTTCAATGACAATAATTATTCATACTTACTTTGGTGAGCTTAATTAATACTTGTAAAGCACTTTGAGATCCTTGGATGAAAGAGTCTGTTGACAGACAAAATGCTTTTATGGTGACTGTCAAATTAAGGTCCTCTGAGCTTCCTCAGCAATTGAAGAGTTAATTAGCTCATGCCAGGAACCTGCCAGCCTCAGCAGAGACAGGGTGCTGGGTATGAAGGTGCCCATCCCTGGCCTTTCCCCACTGGGGCAGCTTTGTTGAAGGAACTCCTTCCCTATTCATACTTCTTAGGAGGTAATGTCCTTGTAATGCACACATGCACGTTGCATCTTCTACCTGGTTGTGTTGTAACCATTTTCCCCTCGCTGGTGTGTATCCCATATCCCAGCTGGTGGGGAGGTTGGTGTCAAGTTCCTGCGGCTGAACCTAGACTGGGTCACTTTTCCTCCACACTTGAGGGGCACAGCTCATCCCCTAGACAAATACTTTTATCTACAGGTGAGAAGCTTCCCAGAGAAGCCCAAGAGGCTGGTGCTGGAGTGACAGGCAGGGGGACAAGCTGAGCTCTTCAGTGAAGGAGGTGCTGCCCAACTGCCAGCAGGAAACCAGCTGCGTTTCCTGGGCAGGTCCCAGCGTGCTAAGGCACACACGAGGAGGGCACCCATGAGCAAACCCTGCACTCAGGCATGGCCTGGGGTCTCTACATGAAGATAAGGGAGCTTTGTGCCTCCCTTGGGGACCTCATCTTTGAGCACCACATGGGAAATCAGAAATTATTTTAGCAGAGGGGAACTCAGTCATGGTCTTGATCAGACACCACAGTTGTACTTCCAAAGCTGAGATGGGCAAATGGCCACAACATAGTTTCCCTTTGTCACTTTGCCCTTCCCCACATCATTACAGCTTTGGATGGGCTGCACTAAGGAGTGGTGCCTGCAGACCCCACTTGCTGTGGCTCACAAGAGGCAGAAACAGCTCATGGAAAGAGCATCACCTGCTCTATGCAAAACCTCGCTACAAAATGCCTGGAGGAGTCACAGCACTGTGCTTGGGCTAGTTCAGCTCAGCAAGGGTTTGCAGAGTTATTAAAGCCTTGGGATGACTTGGGAGAAAAGAGGATCTGTCCTTGCCAGGACATCCACCACAGAGAGGACGAAATCCAGGGTGGGTGACAGCAGCTGGGCTCCCTGATTCACAGTGCATCTCCATGTCAGCATCAGCACCCTTGGCTGCAGCCTGGCTGGACAGCACTGCCCCACTCCTCACTGCCTGTGTGAAGGGGATGAGAGTGGCTGTGTTTGCACAGGTGATGGCAGTTGTTTGCCTTCTGCGTCATTCTCTGGGCTGGCTGCTGGTTTCCTTTCTCAGCTCTCAGCGTGCACTGGAGCAGCCTTGCGCCGCCTGTGTCCGGCACGACCGAGCCTGCCTGCCTCTTGCTTCACAGCTCTCCTGTCACACAGCTTTTGCTGGCCTGGTGTTTGCCATGGCACAGCGTGGTGCCTTCTTTTCCTGCACAGACCATGGGTGTAGCAACATGTCCTCAAGGACATCTTCCAGCTGAGCACAGAGAGAGGCACTAAAAAGCACACCAGATATTTCACTCCTGTTACTCTCCAAAAGTATTTACAAACATATATTGCAAATCTGGTACTCAAAGTCCTTCTTTCTGACCAGCCTTCACCTAGGAAAAATCCCCAAACAAAATCAATCGTTCCTTTCCCTGGGTGGGGAATACTGCAGTTTGACTCATGGGATTTTAGACAGCACTTCAAGTGCGTATGTTTACCAAAAGGCAGCAGCATCTTGTGCCCCAACTGTTTGCCCTTTGAAGCAAGGAAGGGGAAGGGAATGTGAAGGTTTCTTAGAACATTAAAAGTAGTAGTGAAAGTCACAGGGCCTTTTTCCTTTATAGAATCGAAGCCGAATTTGAGCAATAACCCTTCTGATGTCTCCAGGGGAGGAGATGTGACGTCTTGAGGTAAACCACACATCCCGTAACTACCACTGTGTCATTCGTGAGCGCTGCCTCGCTACAGAAGTGGCAGAATTTGCTTTTCAGCAAAAGTCACCACGTTCTTGGAGGGGAACAGTTCCAGTCAGAGAAAGACCGGGTGGCAGGGAGAAAGAAAACCCGACCGCAATAAAGCAGCCATTGAACCTGAAAGGAAAAAGACGTCAGCATCTCCGGCAGGGGCTCTCCTTTTTTCCTGGTATATCCGCGAACCATAATTATGTGGAAAGAAGTCGTGGGTGGGATTGGCTTACTTACTGACAAGATGAACTTTATAACTTAATGCCATGACGTTGTGAGGGAAGAAGGTTTGGTTCACCCACCTCGTGGGACCTGCAAACTCGAGGAGGTGGCTCAGAGGTGGGCAAGCACCTGCACGTGCTCGTTAGCTCTCATCCCAGTGATGGGGCCGAGGCAGAGCCAGGATTGAGGGTGCTGCCTCCCAGCTGGATGAGCCAAGGGGTGGTGAAAATTCAAGAGCAGATGGTCAAGGAGAGCAGAGTTAAAATCTAGGTGCTGTGTGAGTTTACACATTTACTTTACCAAGTAAATCCCATTTACTTTACCAAGAGAGACCCTGGAGGGGTGCAAAGCTCTGGGAAAGGACAATTTGGAGCTCCTGAGCTCCTCAGTGATTCAAAGGTGTGCAGGCACTTAGGGAGGAGAGCCTGAGGGAATGCGGGTGCTGAGGGTTGCAGGTGAAGACTGGAGGACTCTTTCTGTAGAGTTTATGCTCTGGTGAACAGTGCAGTTTGTTGAAATCCTAAATCCCTCTGAAGTGACCTGGTTGGGACACACAAGAAGGAAACTGGAGCCAGCAGAAGGGAGTTGGAGGATCTTGAGCACCTTGGTTTGAGTCTGGGGACAGATGCAGTGCTGCCCCAGACCTCCCAGGTTCAAATGTCAGCAAGGTGGCTGCTGAGAGCCTGGCTGAGGGATGGACCTTAGGAGAACTTCTCAACCCCTTGCTAGGTCATCTCCACCCCCACCAGTCTAAATAAACATTACCATAACAGTGAGGTGGCTGAGGAATGACTGTAGGCAAGGTCTGAGGTGTGCACCTGGTCTCTCTCCAAGTCTGTGACTGAAATAGAAGTCTTGGTCTATCTGCAGCTGAGGACTGAGGTGTGCTGTGCAAGTTAAGTAAGAATATACAGCTCTGGAATCGTGTGGGTTAGGTCTTTGCTGAGGAAGCATTTACCACCACTGACTGCACTAGAGGCTGCTTTTTGTTTCTTTAAGGGCAGCATTTTGCTAATTATCTCTTCTGATCTACAAGTTTTGGTCCATTGCTGTCCCTTCTCATCACTGTTCTTCAAACAAGCTGGCAGGGGAAAAATGTGACCATTCATTACACTGATACAAATCCAATTCTTGTCAGCATGTCTGGTGGAGCAGCATGGGGATCATCTTCTATCCGGATTTAAAATCTAGGATAACCATTTTTCCAACATTACATTACAGCACTGAATGGTGTTCCCTGACACTTTTCTCCTGCCTGCAATCACCAAGCACTGCAAGGACACGGGATCCCACTGTCATGCCAGGAGGGACACACCACTGGCACTGCCAGATGTTCCTGCTACTTCTTGACCCACAGCCACCCAGCCACCGGCAGTGGGACTGCCTGCCCCGCTGGCAAACACATCCGTGTGTCTGATATGCTAATGCCCATGTTTACAGGCTCCCTGAGCCAGCGAGTGCAGGGATGTTTAGGTGGCTGAACCTCCTCCTGTTGTTTTAAGGATTCTGGCAAACAGTCAAGAACAAAAGCTAAGACAGCCAGTTCCCGTTTGCGGGCACGTCCCTACATTTCAGTGTGGCAAACCTTGTGATTTAGCAAGCCAGAGCCTTCTGCCCCCGGGCTGTTAAAAGCTGCGCTTTTTTTAAAAGAGAAAAAAAAAAAAAAAAAAAAGAAAACAAACTTGTCAAGACTTCCAAGAATATTAGAAAAACACCAGCATGGATAGGCTGCAAGACTGGGACCAGGCTTTCACCAATGCCTCCACATAGGGGTACTTCCAGACTGTGAGGCTTTTTAAAGAGCTCCTGTGAGCTTTTATTCAGCCCTTTGACAAGTTTGTCCTTAAGGAGAAAGGAAGAAAATAGCAGAGGCTTTTGCTGCCCTCCTGAATAATGTTTCTTTCTGATACCATTTACTGCTTTTCTCCCCAAAAAGAGGTACCCCCATGACTGAAGTGGAAAATGTTGGCTCACAGGACGGAGCTCATCAGTGGAAGCGTTTAATCAATCTGCTGTAATACTTTCCACTCCTGCAAGCAGTGGCCATGGCTGGTGGGAGCCTGAGCCTGTTGTGCTGTGCCTCCTCCCCAGGACGGGCCCCTGGCACGGACTGAGCAGGTTCCCACACACCAGGTCCCCGTGGGCCCACAGGTGGGCACATGTGCATGCAGGTGTGCATGCAGGTGTGCACACGTGTCTGTGTGCATGTCTGTGCCCTCCACAGAGGTCCCACAAGGTGCTTGTGCCAAGGCACTTCCAGCATCCTGCTGGTTCCTTGGTCCCAGGGCTGCACCAAGCTGGCAAGGGACAGCCGTGGGGAAACTGATGGTGCCTCTGCAGTGGTCCCCAGCTGCCTCAGGAGGATGCAGCCATCAACTGATGGGCTGCAGGAGAGGATCAAACCTCCATGGTTGCTGCAGTTTCCAGCACAGGGTTGCAAGGCCAAAGGCAGCGTGCATAAGTTGCCTCCTGTCATGAGTGGTGGCATCCTTGCATGGAACAAGAGCAACCTACGACTTCTCTGGGGTGCTGGATGCAGCAGAGGTGTGGCTGATGGTGGTTTTGGACCTCTGACCCTCACAATGTCATGGTTAGCTATCCTTGGAGACAACCTGGCGGCCCTTGTATCCACCTGGGTGATCTCTGCCTGTCCTTTTCCTGCAGCTGCTGAGCCTTCCTGCTTCCTCCTCCCAGCCCCAGCCTCGGGCATCGCCGCCTGTCTCAGCCTGTGCCGGCGCTGCTGCTGGCGGCCGAAGGGCAGCAGTGGCTGAGCAGAGGGGACCTGGCCACTCACGTTTGTCTTCTTGGCTGTCATTTTATGTGCAGTCAACACCGGGGCCAGCTCTGGCAGTGAAGTGGAGAGATTGCCCCTAAGTGCCTGGTTGTGCTTATCAAACCAGGCACCTTAAAATGAGAATCCATACAAAACCAAAGGCTGGGAGTCTGAACCTGTGCACGATGGTGTTGGTCGGAGAGATCTGTGGCATGTCATTCGGCTGCAGGGCTGGTACCCAGAAAGCCAGAGAGCAATCTTCTTCTTTGTTTTACAAATAGGTACTGCCTTTGGGAGCAGGATCAGTTGTAACATATTTATTGCGAGAATGAAAGACAAAAAAGCAGAGTTGTCTGCCAAGAGCAAGTGGAATGGGCATGCTTTTAAAAGAGCTACCACAAGACTGATTACCTTTCCAAGTAATTAAACGTTGTGAAAGGTTGTTAACGTGCCGATAATAGACAGCTTTGCAAACCGCCAGCACAGCGTGATCTGACAGAGGACGGCATTAGCAGAGCGCTGCGCTCCTCTGCGCCTTCGGGGCTCCGCACCCCGGGGCTGGACGCGCCCACGGGCACCGGCCTGCACCCAGCCAGCCCCCACACTCCCTCCTGTGCCTGAAGGGCTGCAGGGCTGCCCCTGGCTGCCAGCGGGGCTTCCCGGCTCGGCCGGGCCCGCAGCGGTGCCCGCCGGCGGCCCAGGGCTGTGTCCGGCCCCGCTGGCTCCTGGCTCCTCTGCCGGGGGCTGCGGCCGCCCCAGCGCCGCTCGCCCCGCACCGGCTGCTCTTGAGGCTCTGTCCCGAAGGTGTTTGAGTGCGTGCCCGCTGTGCCAGCGGGATCACTGAGGGGTGGGTGCATTGTCCTGAAGCCATATGGGCACGGATGCATCAAAACTGCACCCACCCAGCGCTCCCACTGCTGACCCCTTTGCCAGCTGCCGAGAATTCCCCCGGTGTGTTTGCCCCAGCTCCCCTCTACAGCTTTGGGAGCGCTCTTCTCTTGCATCACACCCCTCTCTAAATATCCTTTTCCTACAGCCTGGGACAGTGCTTTCTGGTCCCAGCTCCTGGGGAACTCCTGAATTTCTAACCCGACCCCAGTGATCAAACTCCAGCATCACGTCTTAGCCGGAGATGCTTGTTCAGAGCAAGCACCTCCTGGTCCTGCCCTCAGACGGCTGAAAAATTCTGCTTTTTCCTTGTCTTTCTGTACACAGTAGCAAGCGGGAAAATGTAGAGGAAAGAAAAGTGGAGGACATGGTGTAAAGAATCAATGAGCTCCTAGGTGGGAGCATCCTTGTAATCCTCCAAAATGTAGCTCAGCATTTAAAATACTTGATAGGTATTCAGTTTTGGTGTTGACGTAATATCACGCATTGCTTTAAAATACCTTAGAGTGCCTTTGATATAGCCTGTATGTAACTCAAGCTTTTGGGTCATTCTTGAGAGGAAAGCTGCTAATATCTTCACAAACAATTTGCTGGGTGAAGCTGTGGGTGTTGAGGTCTCTGAAATGGGTCTCTATGCCCTACTGACTTTGGGCAGCAGGCTCCTTACCGGCTCCTGAAACAGCCAAGGGTCTGCACAAGGCTCAACTCGGGGATTTTGGGGTAAAATAGTGGGTTCGATGGGGGAATACGTGTAGGCAGTTGGGGAAGGCTGTACCTTCCCTGTACCTCAGGCAGTGGGGAGAGGAAGAGGCAGCCTGCGGCCGGAGCTGAGGATAAAGGGAGGCTGCGCCCTCCGAAACGCCGAGAGAGAAAACCCCGCGGGCGTGTGCCCCGCTGCCTTCTCCCTTTATTCGAATAACGTGGAAGGACTCCTCTATCTCCTTTTTGGACATAAACCTCTGGCATTTGTGGATTTTCCTGACAATCTGCTGCTTTCAAAAACCCCATTCTGCATCAAGCCAGGAGTTGGTTACAGGAGGTGTTTAGATTAGGACCTTAAGGTAACACTGCATAATAGCAATCTCTGTCTCATGTCCCGGATAATCTGGCGAGTATTGCTGGCACTTCAGTGTCATCACACTCCAGGCAGCCGCTCTCTGCAGCGTGAGCAACCTTTCAGCTTCGTGATGCCACCAATAAGATGTCCAAGGCAGCAAGAAGCTGCAATCCAACCACTCCATGCTCCATAGTGATTTATAACGTTGTAGCCAGCTTGGCATCACCACGCTCATGGAGACCTGGATCCACGGGTCTGCAGGGGATGGGGACCTCAGCCAAACGGGAATGCCATCACACTGCTTCCCAGAGTGAGGCTGCACACATCTGGCTTTGGTGTCATGCACTGGCACAGTCCTGTGCCACCCTTTACAGATGGATTCCTGGAGCAGAGCCTCTCCTGGCTGGCAAGAGATGAAGAAGGCCCTCCCAGCTACTCAGGTGCATCCTTGGTCCATTTTCAGTTCTAAATGTCCACATTCTCAGAAAGCATCAGTGCTCCTGACAGGTGTTTCTTTTCCAAGGATGCCAGAGGACAAAGTGGCTCAGGAAGATGGAAGGAGGCACTGGATTGCATGGACACTCACAGATGAGCCAGGCCATGCAGGGACACCCGCCAGCTCCAGTGCCGCTGCCCAGACTGGAAAGGCTCTCCCTCCTCCCAGGGTTTTCAGCAGTGCACAGGTCGCTGTGGTAGGAGACAGAAAGGACACTTTACAGGTTCAGTCAACAAATCATTTTACCTTTGCATTTCAGCTGTCTCTTCTGCTCCCTCCCTGGAACCCCACCATTGCCTGGAGCCGTGTCTGCAGGCGCTGCGCTAATCAATATTACTTGGTGGGGAAAGTAAGTCTCACTTATTGGCCACAAATTCCCCTGAGTGCTCGTGTCAAAGTCTGTCATGTCAGCTGAAGGCAGGCTTACCAGCAGAAAGGTCAAACTGCCTCAACTAGATCTGAGCTCAGCCATTAACTCCTGTGTGCTTATCTGCCTCCCACTATCAGGAGAACTATCTGTGTGCACTGCACACCTCCCTCCTCCTCCTCATCCTCCTCCTGGGTGCTGTGCTGCCAGGGAGCACCTTGGTGGGGCTGAATCACTCAGGCAGGAACAATGAGCTGTCTGATAAGCTCAGCGGGGTGATCCACTTGGCCTGCACCACGTGTTTCAGGGAATAACCTCAGAAACTCTTGGAGTGTGGATAGTGGCCAGAGCCCATCCCACCATCCCAGGCTGCCTTTGCACAGGGCTTGGTGCCCCTCACCAGCATGGCTGTGGCCTGGTCCTCTGCACCTGAGCATGGGCACTTCAGGTGAGAAGTCCTCAGCATCTGTTCAGCTGAGCTATGGGGACGCTGGCAGGGGTGGGATTTTTTATTCCTAAGGCATTTTTTCAGTCCTTTCCACTGTTCTGACACAATAAAATGTGATTGTGAAACCTTGCTCACAAAATACAGCAAGAAAATATTCAAGTTTCCTACCAGACTGGGCAATGGGGAAAGATCCAGGTCCCAGCTCCATGGGACAGAGCTCCCATCCCTAAAAGACCTGCTGGGATTGTGCTGGCAGCACTGTCTGTGATCTTTTGGGGAAGTCCTTGGGCTGCAGTGTGGATGAGCCTTGTTGGGCCCCTCTGGGACCAGAGGTGGTGTCCCTGCAGGAGGCAGGAGCGGAGCAAGGCAGGCTCTCATGCTGCTGAAACAGGTTTGGAGCTGGGCAAACAAACACAAGGATCAAGATAAGACTGATCATTCTGTGCCAAGAGCTGTCTAGAGCTAGACTCGTGGGATCTCTATTCCCATCTCTCACATCCCGTGTACTCTGGGGCTAGGAGCGAGCTGGTTCATCCCTAGGCAGAGATCTCCTGAAGCTGTTTGCTGCTTCCCTACACCAGCAAAATGCCGCAAACTGCGCATCGTGGTCACCCCTAATAAGCCCTTGTTCCCAATCCATGTCTTGCACCTGCTACTCAGTGGGTTGGAAGGATCTTTGTCCTGGAACACCTTGAGAAGGCTGAAGCCGTTTCTGCTTTGAAGTAGCGTTTGGCCTTGTCGGTGTCTGGGATCTCTGCAGAGCTGACCCTGTGGGAGCCAGCAGGACTCTGCCTGCTGCTCCCACACCACGGCCACGCCGCCACCTGACTGAGCAGTGCCAGGGGCGTCTGGTGCCCATCCTGCTGCAGGACTGCCCTGCCCCTTCCCCGCCTGCATCACCCAAACCCGCTTCAGAAAAGGGAGGAGCACCACAGCAACTGGCTTTGTCCTGGGCTTTTATTTGCACCAGGACCGGAAAAGAGTTAAATGATGCCCACCACATCGCCGGGCAGCACTGGTGTCATTACCCTGAACTGGACAGTGTGGCAGCACTCATCCTGCTGGGAATGTGGGGCAGAGCCAGCTGCGGCCTTGAACACAGGGATAGTGTGGCTGCAGTCACCTGAGAACAATTGAGGGGAGTGCCTCCCTGCCCTAAAGATATGCTGTGGGGAGGGAGGCTCCACGGATGGGGCCATAGGGTTATCAGCAAGGGAGAGGGCTCCATGGTCCAAGAGGACATGGGTGGGAAAAGCTCTGTGCTCGACAAAAAGTATTTGAGGGACCACATCCAGAAGCCCTTTGAAAGAGTAAACCTCGGTTCTCCCTTGGATATGCTGGAGTACTTAATAAATAACTGTAATTAAGCGTGAGGTGGTAGCTTAAGAGCTCGTTCCCAGAAGTTAACATCAAAACACTTGCTCTTAGCACTTAAAGAGACAATATGAAAGCAGACTTCATGAACAGATGAACGTAGAATTGTCAGGAAGGGCTGGAGAGACCTGGATATGTGTCTCTCTGCTACTCCAGAGAGCTCGAGGAAAAGATCTCGGGAAGCAAAAGTCACCTGTGTGATAATGAACTGTGACGGAGAAAGCACCAATTTGCAGGGAGGTGGGAGTGAGTTTTAAAACAGGACATGAGGAGTCCTATGGGGAGGTGTATGATCTGCCTTAGGTTGTCCTGCAGCTCCCCACACCCCACCAGTGTGCAGCAGCTTCAGTCCCACCTCTCCTGCGGCCACCCCTCGCCCCAGGGGCTTCCCTGCCCTACTGCAGGAACAGCCACAGCACGTCCGAGCTCTCTGACACTGGAGGCAATCCGCGGTTAAGGCGAAGTGATTACTGCAGGCTTGTTCACAGGAGATGTCTTAAGGGTTGGAAGAAGAGCAAGGAGAAGGAGAATCGTGGCTGCATATTTTTTAAATTGGAAATCAATGATCTTGCCCTCAGGCAGGTGGCACGGGCGTGGCTGGTGCAGCCCAGCACTGCTGGGGATGCTGCAGAAGGAGGTGCTTACGGCTGGCACTGCCGCCTGCTTGCTGAGGGCCAAGTCTAAGCTGCTGCGAAGTGCCCTTATCCTCTGTTCCTGTAAAAACACCGTGAAAAGCATTCCCAGGTCTGGGTTTGTCTCCTAATTGCTGCCGAAATCGAGAAGCATGAGGAGCCAAGGTCTCATTTGCCTTACAATGATCCTCTCCTGCCCTGGAACCTGGGCTGGTCTTAATTTGTCTTTGGTTCAGGCAAGAATGGACTAGGCAGAAGTACATGTTATCTCTTGTTTTTTGGAAGGAGGGAGCCTATTGCACAACGCAGCTTGGTCTGGATGAGGATTAAAAATGCATGTGTCTGGGGTACTGAGAGCCAGGCTAGTCTGAGTTCCTTCAATCCAAAACAACAAAAAGTATTACAAAGGGCTGATATGGGAAGGAGGAGGCTCAATTGGACGGAATACTTTTCCCAATGGGAGGTACTAATCCTTTATGTTCGTGTGAGCCTGTCTTAGCCAGAAGGGTTTTGTGCTCTCCGGGCAGAAGGAACTCCAGTGAAGTCAATGTAAATACAGGGTAAAGCTTCGGCATCACATCTGATAGGTGTGGGTCAGGAGCTTTCGGAGGGCAAGGTGGTGCCGGTCCAGCTGTGGCAGGGATGTTCATCACCCCACGGGAGCTGAGGGCTTGGCCTCAGGTGTGCGTTCAGCTTCCTGCATTTCTTACAGTAGGGCTTTCAAGCTGAGGATTTACAAGTGTCAACTAATTGCATCCACATTAACTGCAACCAAATATTAAAACAGCCCTTGAATGTAATTTCAAACGAGCTGTTCCCGGACTAGGTCTCATGCAAATTCGGCAGGACAGGATAGATGTGCCAAAATTACTTTGGGATAATGTTTGACAACAGCGCTCAAAATGAACTTGAGCTGAAACATGAGGAGGGCAGGTAGTTTAGGTTTAATGAACTGCTGAAGAAAAAGTATAGAAATAATTCTAGGAGCAGGGTTGAAATCCACCTCTCTTTTCCTCTTGCAAAATGCCTTAACACTAACGCTCCAGCACCCCCATCTTGCTTCCCTGTTTCCGGCTGTCACTCTTTCCCTACACCACGTGCTTTTTTGCATTTCTTGCTCCTCAGCAGACTGGATTCTACAAGCCCACCAGCCTGATGTGAAACAGGACCAGAGCCAGGGTTGGAGAGCTCAGGTGATGGCAGTGGTTCCTAACATCTGGTAAGCCTCGGAGCCAGCAGCATCCTCCACCCGAGGGGGAGGCAGAGCCAAGGGTGGTGACCAGCCAAAACCCAGCCACGGCTTTTGTTAAGTCTATTTATTTTGATAGTTGTTTTACCCTTTCTCTCTTCATCTCTTGACAACTGCAGCCTGATTCCTCTCACATCTTGAACTAATTCTCTTTCCAGCAGAAAGCAGCATGTGCAGATCACCTGCCACCCAAGGGGGAAACCACATCACAGCCTCACTGTGCCTGCTAGAGCTCCTCTCCCCCTCCCCACCCCTCACTCCTAATGCAGTTCGAGTTGGAAACACGGGAATATTTTTACAGCCCTTTCCCCACCTCCCCCAAAGTCAGGTGCTGCCTGAAATAGGCCAGCTAATTTGGAGGAAGAATTTCAATTGCCTGAATAATGAAGGTGCTGAAAACTAAACTGCATCGGCAGGAATTCTAGTCCCAGATTCCTGGGTCAGTGCTATAAAATAACCGAGTTCTGAAGGCTTAGTCTCCATGGGGTGCTTCATTTCAGAGTTCCCCAGAGGCTCCAGGGTTGAGATGGGTGCTGCTTCTGCCTTCCAAGGAGCACAGTGTGAGTGGAGGAAAGCCCACTTGCTTTCAGATGGGCTCCTGTGGGAAAATAGTTTGTCCGTGAGACAGCTTAAATGGGATTTTATAGCTTGTACTCAGATGACTTCTCCCTCCCCAGCAGCAAAAAGCACTTGCCCAACGCTGGGCAAATCCTCCAGGGAGGGTGGAAAGGAGACATTTGGTGTCCAGCAGCGGCAATTAAACAATCTGTGAAGCAGCATCGCTGCAGTTTTTGCTGCGGATCAGCCCGGAGCCCGCGCTCTCTGTGCGGATGGCTCTGCTCTATCTGCTTCTGCCACCTTCCAGCCTGTGCTAGGCAGTGACCCGGCAATGCCAGAGCCACCCGCGGCGGGCTGGTACTGTCCTTGTCCCACGGGCTCCTGCTGCAGGGAAACCCAGGGCTGTCACCTGACGTGCCTGTGACATACTCTGGTTTGGAGACCTGGAGTGGCTCTGCAGATCCTAGGAGGGTGGAGGAGTCCACTTAAAAAGTAAAAATAAATGTAAACATCAAATAAAAAAAAAAATAAACAAAAAGAAATAAAAAAAAGAAAAAGTAAGAATAAATATCAAATTTGAATAAGAATAGAAAAAATTAAAAAATTAAATGAAAAGTAGGAAAAATATTTTTAAATTAAAAATTTTAAAAATAACGCACAATATTAGTAAATAAAAGAAAAATTTAATTAATGAAAAGAAATGAAAATTACAGAAGTAATAACCACCAAATGAACAACATAACAGAAATATAAAATAATAAAAATAAAAGAAATAAAAATAAAAT
>VZTB01009556.1:24425-175181 GCA_013397245.1 Thryothorus ludovicianus | reverse complement strand
CGCCGGCCCGCGGGGCTGCCGCAGCCGCCGCTCCGTCCCGCCGCCCTTACCGGGGCGCCGCCGGCCGCCTTCCCTGCCTGCCCGCCCGCCCCGGAGCGAGTGCCGCGACGCGTCCGGAGGGACGCTGACCGGAGCTCCCCGCCGGTCGGGCCGGGGGTGTTGTGGGAGGCACGGCCTGCCCCGAGCGGGGCCGTACCGGGGAGGGAGCGCCCGGCGGGCAGTCTGGGCCGGCCCGGCCCCAAGTGGAGCCGGGTTGCCGGGTGTCGGTGCCGTCCCCGCCACAGCGCCGGGCCGGGACCCGCTTAGCAATCAAAGGGCTCCTCCGGGCGACTTCTCTGCGAGGTCGGTAACGCGAATACAGGGGCGCACCGAACTCTTCCTCCTTCCTGCTTTTGTTCTCGTTGGGAGCTTCTCGCTGTCCCCGTTCATCGCGCCTACCCGGGTGGTGCCCGGGGCTCGCCCGCAGCACTTTGGGCGGCTTCGCTTCGACTTTGGGAGGTGCCGCGCCCGAGTTATTCACGGAGCTGTTGCAGCCGCCGTGGAATACGGCGGGATGCCTGGAAGTGAGCTGTGGGTCTTTCCAGCGCCTGCGGTTGTCTGCCCGCTTCTCCCCCGCTAAACTTTGTCTCCGCGGCGCTGACACTCTCTTTGCCTTTGCCACGCCGGGACCGCGAGGGGCCTGCGCTGGGACCCCGGGGCCGGCGGCGTGCCGCTCTGCTCAGCGCTCTGCGCGCCCGCCCCTCGGTTCTGCCGGAGCCGCCGGCCGCGGCTTTTCCCGAGCGGGAGTTTCCTGGGGCTCGCCGGAGCGCTCCCCGCGCTCCCCAACCCCGCTCCCCGCTCAAGCCCCGGTGCCGGGCGGCGCTTTCGAGAATGGGCAATGTTTCCTGTGGAAGCGGCGTGAATTCACGGACTTGAAAGCCCAGTCGTATGGTTTGGGGCTTTTTCCCTTTCATTTTCTTAGGAAAATACCTCGGTACGGCTTATATGCCTAGATCGACTAAATCTACCACTTCTGGGGAAGGCATTACACAATCGGGCCAGTTATACAAACCTGGGTTATTTCATAACTTGTTTACATCAGCTGGCCCAGCCTCACTCTTTTTTTGCCTTTTCAGAGTTGAGTTTCCCCCCCACACTTTTTCACACAATATTTTCTTGTGTGGCATGTATGAGCGAACTGGCAGTGTGAGCACAGTGTAGCCTTGGCATCAAGGAGTCATAGGATAATTAAAAGAGAGGGAAAAAAAAAAAAAGAAGGAAAAAGTCCAGTCTTAAACTCTGCCAGCCGTACCAGCCCGTGACATTCCTCACATTAAAGAAGTTTTACCAGAAATGACTCGCTGCCGCTCCCCGCCTGCTCCAAACGCATCTCGCTGGTGCCCTCTGCGGGCTACGGACTGGGGTTTCCAGGGATTCCAGCTCAGCTAAAGCTTATTCCCTGGTTTACAGTAAATGCTAGGACAGGGCGGGGGAGCGGGAATAGGGCTGAGAAGCTGGAAACGCCCGGCAAACTGCGAATTCTCACTCTCCCTTTCCTCCTGTGATTTAACAGCTGGTCTGGATTCAAGCACTTGCTGCAGGAGGTCGTGAAATTCCGTCACTGTTTCACATTTGAGCTGTCACAGTCCGAGCAATAACTGGGTTTTCCCCTTTTTCTGGGGCTCCACGTCTTCCCCAGGCAGCTCGCGTGCCTGCCGTCTGATCCCGGGGACCAGAGCCCAGTTTCTAGGGTTACTATCTGAAACAGGGCTTTGAGCAGGACATTGGCTTAGCGAGAACATAAATGTTTTCTTTAAGAATCTGGGAGATTTCTCAAGGCCTTTTCTCCGTCTCTCCCTTGATCCTTACAGATGTTGTAGATTAGGATCAAATGTAAGCGTTGCCTTTACCCTAGCAGTTGGGCTGTTCTGCTGATTCTGGTCTATGGAGACCTGCAGTTTTATCACTACAGAAAATATGCATTGCTGAAATTTTTTCTTTATTGTGTTCTTTTTTTTTTTTTCCCAAAAGCAAGAAAAGATGCATCAGTCACATGTTTAAATGGAAACTGTGTCTCTGAGCCAAAACTTTGATGCTTTTTAATTATTTTTTCCCATACAGCACAGCAGTGGAACATTTTTCTTTTAAGTTGCATGTCATGCTATTTTCCTAATCACTGACTTGCCGTGTGGTAAACACAGACTTTAATGGGAAGAGTTTGTGTACTCTTTCAGAGTGGTCAACTTTCCCCTGAGATATTATAGCACTGTGTCCAGTTTTCCTTCGAGGAGATGTTCAACTTAGGTGTGCCATCAAGGGCCTTGTGTCATTGTAAGATCTAGCACATAGACTCTATATTTGACAACTGAGTAATGTTGAAGATGCTGTAGGTTTTTTCTCAGTTGCTTTGTTGCTGGGTTTGATTTTTTTCCCCCCAGCCATTATACCCATTTCTCGACTGCTTTATGGTGCTGCTCAGCACTTAGTTACAGATGTCAGTGAAGGTCCAGAGCAGAGCAAAGACACAACGGGGTGCCATATAGAAACCTTAAGGTGGAGAAAGGAACCAAAAAGCCAAAACTCGAATGTCCCCGTGCTGTCTGTGCTGTTAACATGGCCTGTCGCCGCCTGTGGCAGGACTCTCTGGAGCCTCCCCCGACTGTGGATCTGAGGAGGCTCTCATCCAACCCCATATTTTTAAGGCAGAGCGGAGCTTGGCCTCAGCTCTTGGCACACTTAATAACAGGACTCCTTCTGTTTGCTGTGTAGTTGTCGGGGTTTTTTAATGATACCTTCATCTGGGTTTGCTTGGGTCAGGAGGAGAGCGGTGGGTTCGTGGCTGAGCGCGTGCTGCGTGTGCAGCCCTGCCTATCGCCTCATCTTCCTGCAGTGCTCTGAATTCCTTGTAGAGAGGAAGAACAGAGAGCCGGCTGAGAGCTGCTTCCAGGAGCCTCTCGAGGGTCAGGAGGAGAGAGCTGTGCAGGTCCTGCGAGAGGAGAAGGCAGGAGAGGGTCTGGAAAGAGGAGAAGTGGGGAGGTGGGTGAGGGCAGGCAGTGCTGTCAGGCTGGCAGGGACATTGAAGCTCTCTGAGAGGAGGAGGGATGAGGAGAGCAAAAATGGGGCTGCAGTTTGGGGAAAGGTCTGGCACTTCTCTGTGAGGAGATTGGTGCTTAAAGGGGCTGTGTAGAGGAGGTGAATTCAGGGCTTGCCACTGCAACCAGCAGCATCTTGAGGTCAGAGCCGATGGCCACTGGGCAGAATGGAGGGGGCCAGCAGCTTTTTGGCACAGCAGAGTTGATCTGGTGCAGCGTCTTAGCAGGGAAAGCGAGGTGTGTGGGGAAAGCCTGATCAGTCAGGAGGCAATGCTTGTAAAACCTGATGTTAGACTGAGCACACTGTGTCTGAAGACTCAGCCTGCCACAGCAGTGTGTCCCTTAAGTAGCTATCCAGGAAAAATACTACCTTTGGAAAGTACAGAATACAGGTTTGGGGGATTTTTTTTTTTTTTTATTTCTAAGATATTTTGAGTTATTAGAAGGGAAGCTGGTGACAGAGTTGGGGCATGGCACAGAGAGGAACTGGTCTCTTCCCCCCAGGTCTGCAAACAAGCATTGTGGAGTTGCAGAGGGATGTGGCTGAACTGAGCAGCTCCCCTTTGGTATACAGATCTACCAGTGTTACAGAAAGGGGTCCTAGGTTGAATACAAGAGTGATTGGAAATGGAGTATTTGCTTAGTCAATACTTGGAGCCTGATTTTTGTGTCAAATGCTTGTACTTTTTGGGGCTGATTTGGTGGTGGATCTGGCTTTCACTACCTCTGTTGGGAATTTTTATCATGTTGTTGGATTTTGGAGGCAAAGATTAGTTCTGGAATGCCAGTGGTGTCTCTATGGCAAAGCACCAGAAGCTCTCTGGGTATTTTGCAGTCAGCTTTCTAGTGCCCTTGCAAAGAACTCAGGACATTTCTTTGCGTTTTGGATATGAAAGGGAGTGGCACAGATGGATAATGGTCGTGGTAGAAGACACTTGTGGATCTGGAAGTAGGACTCACATCCCTTGAGCTGAGCTCATGGTTCAACTGGTCTCACACTTCCTCCCTTCTGCGAGGTTAAGGTCCTCTTGTCGGCACCCAGTGCATCCTCTTCTGTGCCATGTGGTCACAGCCTACACCGTGCAGAGCAAAGGTGGCCATTTGCACCCATAAATTCGGATGCAGTGTTGATAGTTTGTGGCTGCGAGCCTCTGTAACTAACAGGGAGAGGTGACCTAGACTCTGAAATGTGGGATGAGCTGAGGCTGTGTTGGACTCAAGTGAATCTCTGAGGTGCTGTTGGGGGTTTTGCCAAGGTCTTGGTGCCAGTGTCATCCTCTCTGTGTAATTTCCCCGCCTGCTTAACTTGACTCACTCCTTCCTTCTCTCATCCTTTCTTGCTAGATTTTGAGCTGTTCAGAAGTGTAAGTCGGCCGCTGTCGGTATTTAGACTGGATCTCCTGGTCTTCAGGTGCTGGCAGCTCCCTCATGCTGGCCTGAAGTGCTGTAGCTATCAGCATGTGAAATACTATTTGCAGTAGCCTTGGTTTAACAAAGCTCTTAAGGTGCTTGACTAGGCACACCCTGAAAAGGAAATCTGTGTTGAAGTGGTGTCCCTTATCTGGGACGCTTACCTGAGCTGAGGTCAGGCTGATGCAAGGGCTCTCGCCTCTCTGGGAAGCTAGCTTGTTGGCCCAAGAATGTGCGTTTTTCACAGAGTCATTTCAAGGCTTACAAACCAGTGGTGGTGACAGCTGTGGGTCCTGCAAGACTTGTCCCTTGCTCAGTGATTGCTGGAGCAAGGCCTGTCTGTGTGTGAATTCCAGTCTAACCATTGAAAGCCTCCTGAAGGAGCTCAGCATAGACAAAAACATTCTTTCTCTCCTGCTTCCCCCTCCGGGGACAAGCGATTGTTTTCCTTGCAATTTAGTGCCAGCATATTATCCAGATGGATTTACCTCTGTCTGAAAGAAGGTGTACATGTATTTTGGAGGCGGTCATTACCTGCTGCCTTGGTTTTACTGCTGCCTTGTTTTGTCTAGACAGTGCACAGAGCTGCAGGGAACTTGTCCGATCTGAATCCTAAGACCTACTTTATAGGCTGCTATTAAAATACATATCCTCGCACGTAACCATCTCAGGGCTGGGCTTCTCAGTGAGCACAGAGCTACTGAAGGAGAAGCAGGCTGCTGTTCTTGCCATACCAAACCCTACGTGGACCAAGCCCAAATTTCAGGGCAGTCCTTTGGTGAAAGGAGGCTTTGCTCTGCTTGGTAACGGCATTTCAGAACTGAAGTTTCTCTTCCTTTTCTTTGGGCTTGAAGAGAAGTGTTTCTATAGAAACTCCTTAATTCCCCTTTTGCTCCGTGCCGGAAGGAGTGGTGGGCACTGGCAGGAGGTGGCAGCAGTGGGAAGACGGTTCCTGGGAGGGGAGACTGGGTTAGGGTATGCTGGGGAGGTGTGCGTGGAGGAAGAGGAAAGGGGTTGGGAGAGGGTAGGGCTGCTCTGGAGGGGAAGTGCCTGCTCCCAGTACCTTCCTCAGGGGGCTGTGGCAGGCAGGGACAGCTTAAGATGCTGCAGAGGCACCATCTAGTGCTGATTTTGCTTCAGGTGCTGCTTTGATCCTCGCTGGCGCCGCTCCTGAGGGCCTAGCTGGTTTCGGAGTAACCATTTATGTTGTGCTCTCACTGACGGTTTCTTCTCTGCTCTCTGTCCCTCTTTTCCTCTGCCTTTCCTTCTAGAAATTTCGAGTAGATATGCCAGGATCGGGCAGTGCTTTTATCCCTACAATCAACGCCATCACAACCAGCCAAGACCTGCAGTGGATGGTGCAGCCCACGGTCATCACCTCCATGTCCAGCCCTTACTCCCGCTCGCACCCCTACAGCCACCCGCTGCCCCCGCTGTCCTCAGTGGCCGGACACACGGCTCTGCAGCGTCCCGGGGTCATCAAAACCATCGGCACCACCGTGGGACGGAGACGGAGAGACGAGCAGGTAACCGCAGTGGGGAGAGCAGCTGGGACTGCCTTCTAAACAGATGTGCAGAGATTTCCCCCCTCCCCACCCCCTCATGAGCTCTCCCAGCAGCACTGAGGTCCATCCCTGGTGCTGTACACGTGCTGGGGCTTCTCAGGGTGGCGTAGGGTGTAAGCTGGAGGGTGACTTTTATTGCTACCTCCTCATCATCTGGTGAGATTTACCCACTCTTCATCACACACTTCGCACCACCGGCCCGCATTGTGGCTTGGTTTCAAAAGGAGGTGAAACTCTGAAGTTGAGCCCTGGGTTTCAGTTTGAGTGTCTCTGTCACTCCAGGCAGAAGGAAACCTCCAAGAAAGCAGAGCAGCTTTCATGTAGGTCCTTTACAAATCTGATACCAAATTACATCAGCTAGTGTTTTCTATCAGCTCTGGAGCTTCTAGCACTGCTCCTGTCTCCATTTGTGTGAAACTCCAATACCAGCCAGCATCATGCAGGGAGAACAGCTTCCCTAGAGCACCTAACCTGTAGCATGGAGAGCCTTCTGCATGACTGGGGTTTAAATCCACCTTCCCACTACAAACCTGTAATTGCTTGAACTTTTTGCAGCAGTTTGGTGGGAATCCCATAAGAGATTTTTCCGCTCCAAACCCAGAGTTATTTTTGTTGGTGGCATAGGGCAGCTTGCACCACTGCTGCCCTGTGCTCAACCTCCTGATGGGGTTATCAAAGACCCTGGATCTTGTGTACTAGGTGAAGGCATCTCATCTTCTGGAAATCAGCACTATTCTCTTAGTAAGAATCGTCCTTCTCCAGGGCTATCTGGTGAACAGCTACTCACAGCTCTAAGCTGATTTCTTTTTAAAAAAAAAAAAAAAGATCTGACTAAACTCGATCTCCCCAAGTTGTTCCCAAGCAGTATTTGTGTGGGTCGCTGCAGACACACTGTGCACCCTCCAGCATGAGGTCTGTTTCTAATAAGGCTCACCAGCCCTACTTTTACTTCTACGTCATCTGTTTTGATTCACAGTCCGATTACTTTATGTGGAGTTGATGTCTGGTTTAGACCCAAGAGGTTAAGGTCAGAGTTTAGCAGTACCTCTGTGTGGGGAGCTGGTATGGCTGCAGTGAGGACCCATCTTCGGGAGGAAGGATGGAGTAGCCGTGGTGGTTCGGGTACGTGCCAGCCTTTTCCACCAGCTGGAGCTACTTCCCTGTTCCCTGCATGCAGGGCTGGTGTCCAAAGGCAAAGAAAGTCTCACAGAACTGGAGGAATAATTAGCAACAACTAATTTGTTTGACAAATGCTGCCTCTGTGTTCACAAATTGGCCGTGAAGAGATCACCATATTCTCAGCTTTATTTGTTGTTCAGAATTATTTGCTAAAGGATGCCTGCCAAGCAATTCCTGGCCTGTGGCTTGTTTGCAAGCCGTTCATTGTGGGTCATTTGAAGCCAAGTCCTTTTGATTAGACACGTGCTAAGGCAGTACCCGGGCGCTTTTCTGTGGCCCTTTGGCTCAGGTTTCCACGGCTGGTGCTTTGAATGCCACATCAGAGTGCCTTTTTGGAAAACATCATGTAACACTTTATGAAAAGAGCCTGTTTTGATGAACATTCCTGACAGTGAATGCACGTATTGGGCTTGGACAAGCCACGGATAACGCATGCAGCAGGGGCACAAAGAGTGCCAAATCCAACCACTTTCAAACAAATCCAGCAACCACTGATGGAATATTCCTTTTTAGACCTGGTAAAATGTTAAGAACAACCAGATTAGGAGCTTCCGCCCCGCCTGTGCAATTTTTGCAAAACAGAGTCTCCGAAACAGATAATTTTTAAATTACTGTAGGCCCTTGGAGCAGAAGTTTTACTCCAAATATATTTCAATGAGCTCTGTGCTTCCAAAGCATGAAAGGGATCTTGAAAACTGTACACAGGGGCCCCAAGTCAGCACAGCTTCTGTGTGCATGCTCAGTGCTTTGCCATACTGTAGATACTTGTGTGCAAATACATTTTTACCCTGCAATCGTATGGGGTGGAAAGTGAGTGGGCAGAGCTGTAGCAGGGAGAGCAGTGCCTGCAGGGGCTCCTTACTGGGGGAAATATGCTGCCCTGCAGAATGGAGGTACACCCCCACCCCAGGATGGGCATTGTGAGCTGCTGATGGAAAAAGATTTTTTTTCTAGGGTTGTGTCCTGCAGTCCTAGAATTGCTTGTGTTGCTCAGTGAGCATCCAGGGGCTCTTGTTACATGCAGGTGAAATCACAGGCACAGATCAGATCCTGAAAGAAGCAGAAATGAGCGAGCTGAATGCCCAGAGGCTGAAGTAAACTTACTGAAACTGCAAACATCAAAATTAGGGAGATAGTGCAAGCCAAAACAAACTAGGCTGAGATGGAGTAGAACTAACAATAAAAAGAAAATAAAGTAAGACTGTGAATGTGTCATTTGTGACATTAACAATCCTTGAAAATATTAAAACTGAAGCTTCTCTGAAGAAGTGTTTCTTTCCATTCTCTGCCAGCAGTCTGTGAGATCTGACAAGTGCTTTGCCAGGTGTCAGGGTTTTGCTTTCATTTACAGTCACCAGGCCAGAGTCCCTGCAGCACACGTGGGCTGGGTGAGGCTGAAGTGTAGGGCACAAGGTTGGAGTGCACAGCTGAGCACGTGCCCTGGATCCCCTCGCTGGACTCTTTGTGTGGCTCCTGCTGGGTCCCCCCTCACTGCTCTGTCTGTGTGGATCCCACTGGATCCCCTCACTGCTCTGTCTGTGTGGATCCCACTGGATCCCCTCACTGCTCTGTCTGTGTGGATCCCCTCACTGCTCTGTCTGTGTGGATCCCCTCACTGCTCTGTCTGTGTGGATCCCCTCACTGCTCTGTCTGTGTGGATCCCCTCACTGCTCTGTCTGTGTGGATCCCACTGAATCCCCTCACTGATCTGTCTGTGTGGCTCACGCTGAGTGCCACAGCAGAGAATGGAGCCACACTCACCTGCTCTGTGCCCTGCTGTACTGGCTCCCTGGCTTTGGCCATGGCACAAACCTATCTGCTGCTG
Organism: Thryothorus ludovicianus; assembly: GCA_013397245.1. Lineage (NCBI taxonomy): Eukaryota > Metazoa > Chordata > Aves > Passeriformes > Certhiidae > Thryothorus > Thryothorus ludovicianus. The sequence continues at coordinate 166,131 of VZTB01009556.1, read as the reverse complement.
CTGGGGTTTGTAAAATCTTGTCTCAAACCCCAAAAGCTAGGGATAGTTTTGACCAGATCTTGTGAGCTCCTGCTCACTTCCTGTGGTTTCGCAAGAGTGTAGCTGGATGGGTTTCTATGGAATTGCTCCTGATTTACATCAGTGAGGATTTCAGCTGGCCTCAGGAAGCCCTTGATATCACTGGAGCCTTGCCTGCTGATGCAAGAAGCAGTGTGTTATCTTGCTGAGTGCTCAAAAATCTGAGGTCAGATTTTTGGGTGGTATAAATCATTGTTGCTTCACGGACTTCATGGGAGCTCTGCTGATTTCCCTGTCTCCCCCTATACACCATCCCGGCCTTCAAGTGAACAAGTATTTTTGTGTGGGAAGCAGCAGATATTTTCTTTCAAGAAAGAGGCACTTACAACATCGTGCTCTGGTTTTGCTTAACGTACCACCCAAGTTGTGAAACAATCAGAGCATCTTTTATCTGTTTGGCCTTGGTGCAGATTCACTGTCCTCTTACACAATCTTCTCTCTGTGCCCTGGTCCTTTTCCTCACCCTTCTGCTAAGACCTGGTGCAGTTAGAGATACTGTGTGCTTTCATCTTCTGCTGACATCAGTGACGAGGGGGAGTGCACAGCATCCTGCTGGATCAGGCTTTTTTCCTTTGCATTGCGGTTGAATCCTCACAAACTTAAAGGAATGCCTTTCTCAGATCTGATTGGATTTTCTTGGCACTTGCCCACAGCTGTCGCCTGAGGAAGAAGAGAAGCGAAGGATCCGGAGAGAGAGGAACAAGCTGGCAGCTGCTAAGTGTCGCAACAGGCGTCGAGAGCTAACAGAGAAACTCCAGGCGGTACGTGCCCTGCATACATTTCTCCTTCCTTGTCGCCCACCTTCCCAGCTCCAAGGGCATTGTTCTTCCTCCACCAACATGTTCAAGGAAGATGCTTCAAACACATGCTGCCATACTTGCCCGAGGGTGCTGCTCCTACATCAACACTAGCTGATGAGGGGGACTTGGGCCTAGAGCTTAGGACCCTGAAATTCTCTTTGCTGAGTGCCCAAAATGTCCCAAGAGCTCTCTTCCCTTCTTGCCTCTCCACTACCACAAGTCTCCCTGACCCTTGTCACCTTTCATAAGTGGAAATAAAGACACAAATTCATGACACTGCCTCAAAGGCAGGCTTTAAGGACAAAAGCACTGAAGAGGTAGGATCATGTGAAAGCCATAGAAAACAAGGCAGATGTTATGTGTACCCATCAAAGCTATATCCTTTAAGCTTACTCCTTCTTTGGAGGTGGGGTAGTAACTGACTTCTTTCAAATGGAAGCACCACAGAGATGTGTGCCCCGATGCTATACAAGTAATAATTAGTAAAGCTGGAGAAGGTAGAGCTCAGCATAAGAACCGAGGGGTGGGTAAGGCACTGTTTGAAGAGAAGACAAGATTGGGTTGTGTGAAATAAGCTGGAGGAAAGGCTCCAGTGCTCTTGGTCAAGAACAAGCATAGCAGCAGTGAGAGCACACCCATGAAACGTGCTGCTGCCTCAGATCAGGGGGAGTTCTCAGAGTAGGGGAGGCAGGACATCCTATAGAAATGGCTGTGACTAAACTGATAGGAGTGAGAGGAGTGTGTGAAGTGCAAAGTCATATCCTAAAGGGCTGAGTGTGAGTTTTGTGAAGTTATGAGCTCCCCACATGGGAAGGTACAAACTGCTCCCAGACTGAATGTGATCTATGTGTGTGATGTGACCATGGGAAAGGTAAACGTATTAATTGCAGGATGCATCAAGGGGTTAGTCCTTTGGGCAAGAGTTAGACAAGTGTCAGACCTCATCTGGAATATGCACTACAGAAATAAAATGGAAACAGGTTAGAGACTGCTATACATTACCCCTGTCAAAGTGAAAAGAATATTACTAGCCTAACATAAAAAAACAATGGGAGGAGATCTGGGTCCTCTGCTGAAGTATCTGTCAGGCAGAGAGCAAGGCAGAAGACTGAAGTCACAGGCTAAGAGAGAGTGGCAAAAACTAGCCATTTGAAAATTAGGGCAAGTTATTGAGATTATTTATAATCCTTAGATTGGTGACGGTTTGGAAATAGCCTACAAATAGACACGTGAAATACAAGATGCTTGACTGGCAATGACCTGGTGTCTGCTTGGCTCATGGAGAGTCTGGGGTGTATCTGCCTGTGCCAGATGGGGTGTGGACTTGGTGGCCCTGTTCCAGGTGAGGAGTAGTTCCAGAGCCTTTGCTATTTTATTTATTTATTCCCCTTTTGTCTGCAGGAAACTGAAGTGCTGGAGGAGGAGAAGTCAGTACTGCAAAAGGAGATTGCTGAGCTCCAGAAGGAGAAGGAGAAGCTGGAGTTTATGCTGGTGGCTCACAGCCCTGTGTGCAAAATCAGCCCCGAGGAACGTCGGAGCCCACCATCCAGCAGCCTCCAGAGCATTCGGACTGGAGCAAGTGGAGCGGTGGTGGTGAAGCAGGAGCCTGTGGAGGAAGAGATCCCATCTTCCTCCTTGGTCCTTGACAAAGCCCAGAGGTCTGTCATTAAGCCCATCAGCATTGCTGGAGGTTTTTATGGGGAGGAGGCACTCAACACTCCCATTGTGGTGACCTCAACACCAGCCATCACTCCTGGCTCTTCCAACTTGGTGTTCACCTACCCTAACGTGTTGGATCAGGAGTCTCCTCTCTCCCCTTCTGAGTCCTGCTCCAAAGCTCACCGGAGGAGCAGCAGCAGCGGGGACCAGTCCTCAGATTCCTTGAACTCTCCCACCTTGCTGGCGTTGTAATCCCCCTGCGGCTCCCCATTTTGCCAGTGTGTTACATCCCCCACAGCACCACGGGGGGAGCCCCCTCCATGGGATTAGAGACAGGCACAGGATCGTTCAAGCACAAGGGCAGCAAGAACAAGGATGGGGAAGTGCTACAGCTCCAGGAAGGAGAGTGAGGACCAACGCCAGCTCCCTGGAGGCAGGAAACGGCAAGGGTGGGGCTGACACGCCAGGGTTGTTTGGAGAGGGTGATGTCCCCTCTGTTGGGACTGCCTATGGAAACCTCTTTGTGGCTGTATGGACTTGGGGAGCATGCCTGGCCAGGACTGAAGGCGAGCTGCAGACAGTTGCTAGTTGTCCCTTTCCTTTGTGGATTGACCTGATCAGTTGTGCTCTGTGCTTTAATCATTCTGGTTAGTTGATCTTACAACTTCTCTCTCGCGTGCTCGCTCTTTCTCTTTGCTTATCATTTCCAATGTTGTCGATCCCATTACATTTCACACAGTTGAACTCCAAAGTCTTATTAGGATCTTTCCTGTTGGGAATAGCTGTGGGAAGCAATTATGGTTGCCCAGACTGGAGGATGACAGCTGGGAGGACCAGGAGATAGGGGGACCGAGAGGAGCCCAAGAACTCAGCAGCAAGGGCAGAGCTTGTAGTCTCTAGCCTGAGGCACAGAGACAGCAGAAGGCTCATGTGGAAGCCTTTCTTTTTCAAAATGTGGATATATTCGTCCCCTTGGGCTCCTCAAAAGACCAAGTTAGCATCTCAGGGCCAAAGTAGCACTAGAAAAGCTGCTGGGCTGGCACTTACCAGTCACTGGCAGGGTTTTACCCTAGTTCGCTGGATGTCAAGTCTGCTGCTTGTTGTTTACTTTTCCTGGGCTGCCTGCTGTCTAGGGAATATTACATCTTCCTTCCCATCAGGGCTCCTGACTCAGAGGCTGATCTCTTCCTGCTAGTGTATCTTCCCCTCCCCTTGGCCATATTTGCAGAACATGCCTATAAATCTAGGATGGAGACTGGCAGCAGCTGAGACAGTGAAATTAGTTGGCTGTGCCCTTGCTGATTTTTTTCATTGTAGGGAAACAAAGCGGCACATATCCACCAGCACAGCATGGGCCACAAGGCCCCAGCTCCTGACCAAGCAGGAATGGCATAGATGTGTTGACTTGTTTGAACTAAAACAGAGCTTCTGACAAGCTCTGGCAAATGACAAATTGACAGCTGAGGAAAATCAATTAGCATTATTTGCACCTTGGTCTTTGGCCTCTGGTTTTTCTTTGCATTGCAATCGATCTTGTTTTGTTGTGGTTGCTTGGCCTTGAAGACAAAGAATCAAACCAAAGGGCTCTTTCCCTAGTCTTGGGTCCTTCTCTAGCCTGTGGGTTTGACTGCTACTACTACGTGCTCACAGGGAGCACAAGCTCTCCAGTGCTCACGTTCACTACTGAAAACAGTAATGTGTGTAATCTATTTCCACTTGGAGCCAAGCTCAATTCCTATTGATGTCAAGGCACTGGCAGACCATGACCCTGTGCACACTAGGATTGCCCAGCTTGCCAGCAAAGCCACTTAGGAGATAGCTCTTTGGTCCTGCCTGTTGAAGCTGTGGTAGCAGCTATTTATTTTGGTGTGAGATTGTCTTTTTCTTTTATACACACACACATACATACATACATACACATATATATATATAATTTTTTTTTTTTTTTATCAACCAAAACTGGGGCATTTGTTCAGGCTGGACCTGGAGAAATGCAACATACAATTATAGAGCTAGTTACATGAGATGCAAAACTGCTGCAGTCCCCACCAACTCCACTGGGAATTAATAGGGTTCAGTCTTGTGGAACTGGAACTTTACTCAGCTTGGCTGGCTTCCCTCAAACTCTGGCCACAACCCATTCCTTGAATCATTTCAAAGGGACACTATTCTGGCTCTAAAGGTGGACTTTGGCTTTTTTATTATAACTATTATTTTTAACTGAGGTATTTACCAAACCTGACAGAAATATGTGAGTGATCTTTTTGCTTCATAAAGCTATTTGGATTCAGGCTTTTTTCTATACTGCTTAAACAATTCCATTTTGATACTGGTGCTAGAGGTTTCAAATGGAGCTTACACAGTAAGTAAAATTAGTAATGGAGTTGTATTGTTCTTACATGTACATCAAAACTTCCTTTCCAATAAAGTAGATCTTAAATTTCCCATAGTTAGCACAGAGGTTTCACTTTTCCTAGATGATACCACTTTAGGTGAAACCGCAGCTTCTCTGTTTCCATTTTGCCAAATGCTTGTTTGGGTCACTGGACTGAGGATTGAAAACTGTTAATGAAATATCTCTGCATGTAACTTCCACACATTTTTGAGGAGAACACAACACTGACCAGCAGTGGGTGAATCCTAAAATGACACAGCTACTTTTGAGGCCAGATGGCCAGGATTGCTGTCTCTCGTGAGATCAGGACTATCCACCCCTTGTAAGGGTTTCACGAAGTCCGATGTCTCCTCAGATCTAACTGGTGGAACAACAAAAACCTACCTTTGCTTCTGCTCACTGAATCATTGCCAAAAGGAGCTGCAGCTGGTCCTTGTCCACTGCCTCCTGCCTGGTCATTGACCTGCTCAGAGACAGGACAAGATGCTCCCCTTTCCTGACATGTGATACTGATGGGAGCCATGTGAAACTGCCCAAAAAAGAGGATTATTTTCTACTGTTTGGAAAAAGCCCCAGATACCTTGTGCCTGTTTGTTTTCTCCCTCAAGTCTCTCAAAGAATGTCTGTGTTGGGATTGCTGGTCTCCAGCTTTTTGTATTTTGTGGATCAGCCTTACTTTTGTTCAGTTTCTGGCAGGCAGGTACAACCTCACTCCCATTTTGGTCTGGCCATACATTCTTCTTTTCATGGGTGCTCTTTGGGAACTGATTGTCCTTCCCATGCCCAAAATGTTATTTTCCATGAGTACCTTCCCTGCCAATTCCTAAATGTAGTGTCTCCATGTTCTGCATGTGGTGGGGAGCTGTTGTAACTAGTGCTGATAGAGTTGTCAAAGTCAATAGAAAAAGGCCCAGGGAATTCCTGCTGGTATTGGGTCAGCCCCCTGGTGACTGGCCCAACAAAGCCTCTCCTAACATCCTAAATTAATTGATGCCAAACTGGAGGAGTAGTAGCAGCTGCGTTGAAGGAAACATTCAACTTCTAGGTGATGTTTGCCATTCCAGTTTTGCCCTCATTCCTCCTCCTTTCCCAGTTGTGGTATTGCCTTCATATATTCCTTTCTTGTAGATGTGGAGGCTGGGTAAGTCTCAATCCACTTGTGGTTGTGATGGGATTTGGGACCAACATGCTGGGGACAGTAGCTCTCTGTTGTGTTTTTATAATTAATATTTAAATGATCTGTTTAGTTCATCTGAACCTTTAATTTTGCTGCTTACTGTATGTAGGATCCACCTGGCCTTCATCCTAAATGAAAAGAAAAAAACAAAACAAAAACAAACCTAAGACACCTCCCTTCTCCCTGGTCTCTTATTATTTATTGGCAGGCAGCCGTCTTGTGCCTGCTCCAGCAGATCCGCCTGCCGTTAATTTAACATCCTCCCAAATCACATTCCTGGAGTTTGGTTTTTGCTTTTTTTTTTTCCCTTTTTGTTGTTGCTTTTTTTTTCATTCTAAGACTTCTGAAATGTAAGAAATCTCATTATCAATTTCATTTTCATTAGGAAGGCCAAGTCAAACATTTTAAGAGGTGGGGGGAACAATATACATTTATTTCTTATTTATTTGTCATGTTTACATCTTTTTTTTTCTGTTCATGACTTGGATATAATAAAGAAAGCATTAAAAATACTACAATCTTCTTTTTTTTTAGGCTAATATTTTTTTTGATTTCTTAAATAAGAGAATCTGAGTTTTGTTGTTGTCTGTATAAAATGTAAAAAAGAGATATGTTTTTAAAGATGCATTATCATTCCTCTGTGAACAGTAGGTGGAGTTCAGGACAAATCTCAGAATACAAGATAATAATAAAATCCCATCCTGTTTTACTTAATTGTTCCCCTCCTATCCTGTATGATTAAAGGGTTATTCCACTTTCTTGTTTGTGGTTACTTGATGTTAAAACCATATTAAAATGTGTAGGAAATAGGTATCCAATTGTTTTTGTTCAGTGAGAGGATAAACTGTTGTATATATCTTGGTATACTGTGTAGTTCAAAGTAACATCAGTAAGGGATAGTGCATCTTTATTAGAGCGATAAGTTACTAGTGTCACGAAAGTCTGCTTTAAGATCCTCAGACACAGACAGGGCCTGCTTCTGATTCCACTCACGTGGGACAAATTGAAAGCATCAGCAGCACTTTGCTGCTGTGAAGCAGGTGTCAGTAGTGAAATGAAGTCTCAGTGACTAATAGGTGACCATGAGGAATGTTGAAGGTTTGGGGGCACCATTATCTTTTTTTTTCCTCAAAAGTTTCAGATCATGGGTTTTCTTTTTACTGTCTGTCTGCAGTGAAATAGTTTCTGCCACAGAGGTTCTTAAAGGTGACTGCTGAAATGGGACCTTTCTTTGCTCATAGTGATCTTAATGTCGCTCTTGCAGTCCTGGGGAGTTTCAGCTCTGAGGCATTCTCTCTGGTGTTGTCTCTTTTCTGTTCTTGTTATTTTACTGAATTACAGGCCTACAGTATTTGCACTAAAACAAAAAGCTTGTTAGAGAAAGCTTGCTGCTACAAAAGAAAGAACATTAAAACGGTTTTGCTTTTACAATTTTAACTGAGTAGCATTTTGTAGAATAAAATCAATCTAGACTGAAAAGAAGAAATGACTTTTCTTTTTTCCTCTGCACTTTCTTCCCTGCATTCCTTTCTTTTCATCCAATTCTTTAGTGGTATGATGTTCCCCCCTTCTCTTTTGGTGCTCAGTTGTAATGATTGGCTGTATTGTTGACTATGCTGCTGAGAGTTATGACACTTGTAAATCTCGTTTTAATGACATTGTGGACACTTTTGTATAGCAAGAACTAACTGGAGTTCTCTCTGTTAATTGAAGTAATTAAAAAGCTCCCTTTGCCATGAACAATTAAAAGCTCGCATGTTCCTTCACTATGAACAAATGGGTTCAGCATTTGCCAGGTGCCTGGTTGCAACACATTTCGAGGCTTCTTTCATAAGAGCAGCTGCAATCCCAACAGCTGTTACCTGCAACAATGGTAGATGGAGCAGAGACTTGCAGAGCAGCCCACCTGGGCTAAAAGGCAAATAAACCACTAATCCTTTCATCTTGGCTTCAAAAAGGAAAGGGGTAGAGGTAGAAAATGCGTTCAGACTTTTTTTGTTGTTTGTTTTAAATCTCCTCAACCAGAAGGAGTCAAAGCTTATGCTCTGAAAACTTGGGGTGGGGAATATAGTTGCTTCACTGGCAGCAAGGTGGAGGTTAAGATGGAATTCCCTTGCTTGCCTGGGGAAAGCTCCAGCCTCTGGAGTGGAAGGAACTCAAATACATCAGGTTAGGAGTGGAGGATGTCATGTTCAAGTTCAAAATGAAACATTGGTGGGGAGGAGATAGGTGAATCATGGCCTGCCAAGCTGGCACCAGACCAAGCTTCTCCTTACTCATGGACTTCCTTAGGAGTAATGTCTGCTCTGGTTTCCTGCTGGTCCCTGTCCCTTTTTTTTTAACTCTTTCCCACTTTTTTTTTAACTCTCTTTTTCACTTTTTTTTTGATCCCTGTGTTCTCACAGCTTTATGGGGAAGGAGATGAGAGATGTTGGATTGAGTTATAAGGTGTATGGAAACTATTTGTAACTATTTGTGAACTTATAGGGAATGCTGAAGGTATCAGTCACCAGAAGAGGGAATACATGCACATGCCTGTGTGAAATGAGCTCAGCCCTCAGGAATCCATAGGGTAGGAAAGTTGACATGAAATCAGCGTAGGAAGGTTTGGTCTTTAGAGCAGGACCCAGCCTTAAGGTTCTCTGCAGGGTCAAGGATGACAGAGGGGTTAGGGAGAGTCTAGGGGAAGCTTTTTCTAAATGCACTTGTCCTGGTATGGCTAAAGGAAAAAGCTGATATTCTAGGGGCCATGGGAACTACAAGCGAGTGTGTCAACAGAGCATAATCTCTTAATATCTACCTCCTCTGGGCCTCGGGCATGGGGGAGTCCTCATTTGATCTACTGCATACAAGCCTTCTCCAAGGGAGTGCTTCCAGGATTTCCTGCCTCTCAGAGGGCTTTCCCATTACGCTGCTGCACAGAGGCATCCAGCCTCGATTTTGTCAAACCAGCAACTTTGGCAGGGTATACCTCCTCCACCCCCTCCCAAAAAAAGGCTAACAGAAGATACATTCTTGCTCCCTAAGCTCCTGTTTGCAGACAGTGCCCTTCAGAAAGGCTTCATGTTGCTTGACTGCAAATGCTGCTTTTGAGGCCCAGCCTCCCCCCTGATTTTCACCCAGCAGTGGCTGACTATGACTGCCTTTGATCATCATTAGCTGTGGACCCCAGAATGTCCACAGTGGTTACTGCAACTTGGCTTTGAAGGATAAAATTGCACAGCAGAGCAAACTTTTCCACCAGACTTTTAGCTGTGGGAGGCCAAATTCTACCACATTGACATGGAAATTATGTTTTTCCAACATCCTCATCTTGGTTAAGATAACTTTGCGTAGGGAATTTCCCCTCCTTCTGAAACAGGCTCATCCTCCCTCTACCCTGCAATGCCCTAACCCTGTGATGAGAGGGAGTGATCTGTATCTTACCACAGGGTAGGCAGAGCTGTACTGGAAGAGAGATTAGCCATTCCTTTTGCAGGAAAGGTTGTGAGGGACATCTGCATCAAAAACTCTTCCATCAGGATCAGCATACATCCAAATGATGTCTTTATTGCGTACAAGATTGAAAAGAGGCTCCCCATCCTCTTTTGCCTCTCCCCTTCCCAGAATGTGAGACTCATTTCTGGAGTTCTCTTTGTGGTCATATTTCTTATTGACCAAAGCATTGGCTCCTCTCTCCAAGCGACCTGGTCTTCTTACATGGAGTGGAGACCCCACCTGGAACAGAGCTTCTGTGGCAACAGAAAGCCTAGAGGAGTTGCCTGAATATATCATGCCGGAGGATCTCAAGTTGTCAGATGAAGGCTTTTGGTGATTTCTTTGTCTTTTAATGCTTTTATCAAGAATTTGCAGGAGCAGCTACAAGAACACTGCAGAAATTCTGCAGCCAACGGAAAGAATAAGCATGTTTCTGAAGAAAGCTTAATGGCAAGCAGAGCTGCAGTGGGAGTGTGGAGGAAAGGAGGGCATCCAGAATACTGATCTGAAGCGATGTTTCCACTGCCATGTGGGAAGGATGTGACAGAGAAAAATGGTGACATTGTTATTGCATCAGATACCCCAAAGTGGAAAAAATGATGCATTAAAAAAACCCAACAAACCACTACACTATATGGTCCTATTCTACTGATGTCTCCATGTCCTGAGATTTCATATCATCAAGACAACTGTTTTCTGCTCAGTCTTACATGGCACCAGTGAGGCCCCATTCAGCAGTGGCTGGCCAGTGTCAGGACAATGAACAGATGGATTATCAGATGAGTTGAACTTGCTGACACCCTCTCACAGGGCTGAGGTTTAAATGAAAGTTTTTCTTGTGTGCTCCAGTGTAGTGAGACCCACTTCACCTCAGGAAGATATTCCTTGATGAAGACGGGATAAGGCTTGGAGGAGAGGCCAAGTCAGCTGGGAATATTTGGCTATGAGAAAAGAAGGCTAAGGAAGGATCTTACCAAAGTACATCAATACCTGGTGGGGGTAGGGAGCAAAGGAGATGCAATCATGCTCTTCCCAGTACTACCAAGTGACAGGAAGAGGGGCAATGCTCACAATTTGTAACAGAGGACATGAAAATAACTTTTTCACTGTGAAGGTAGTCAAACACTGGCATAGGTTGATCAGCGAAGTTTGTGGAGTCTCTATCCTTGAAGATATTCAAGACTAGATTGGACGTGGCTCTCAGCAATCTGCTGTGATTGACTCTGCTTGAGCAAAAGGGTGGACTGGACGCTCTCCTGTGATGCCTTCCAGCCTCAGCCATTCTGTGTTTCTGCTTTTCATTTCACATAGTCCTGAAGGAACATATTGTGAGCATATTTCTTTCCCCCTTGCAGTGCTATCTCATCTGAACCCCAGAATTCCTCTGTACTAAATATCAGCCTTTTGATGCTGGCTATGCAAGGTCAAACAGATAAGGACTAAGCTGGGAGGAAGCTATCATGGCAGACAAGAATGTAAACTGTTCAGCTGGTTGCACTGTGAGTCTCAGATTTCCTTTTTTAATTTTGCATGCTCCATCCACAGACTAGTGTGGAGGAAGAGAGGGAGACAGGCCTTACATGGCTGTGATCTACATCCTGCATCCCACAAATGACTCTCTGCAAGTCCACAGGCAGTGCCAGGAACCGTTGCCTGTTTGCCTTTTGCAGGCTCTCCTGCTGTTTTTCCCCACTCAGACAAAAGTAGTTTTTCAAGTTCCCTGGAAAGGTAAATAAGAGTCTACAGCTGATGATGCTAGGAGAGCTCATGGGTCAGGCACAATCCATTAAATGAGCAAAGAGTTCCCTCTGGCCCCCCACCCCATTTCTGTCATCCTGATTGGGGTCTCAGACTCAGGCAAGTTCATCAGTGGCTCCTAATGATGACACACTCTCCTACTGGTGATTACTGATGTGAGCCACCACAGCAGGAGATGCTGAGTTTGGGCAAAGGGAGGAAATAGGTCAGTTCTCTTCCTTGGGTAGCTCAAGATATTCAAGCACTGGATGCTCTAATTCACTAACTCCTGTTTGAGGTGCTTACATCATATTACCACCCTGAAATGTACTTGATTTAGTTTTGAAACTGTTTGTTTCATGTTAATGAGGGGAGAGCAACAGACATCAGCCTGTGGGCTTTTAAGGCCCACATGCCATAGGCCCCGAATAACCTAGGGGAAAGGTGAGCACATGAGCCCTCCACATCTAAGATTGCCCTATGGTCTAGCAAGGCACAGCCCTGCTCTGACCCCTCAAAGCCAGAGCTTTGGGCAGGCCACCAGGACCAGCAGTAAGCAGCACTACAGCCTCATGCCTCAGGAATTGGTTGCCACAGCCTTTGTTCTAGGCTGATGCTGACTTAAAATGCTGCAACCCTTCACTCCTCCCTGGCTGCTACAGGTCACGGGGGTGATGGGAGACTTTGGCTGCCTTTTGTAGCCTCTGATTGAACACCGTGTTTGTGAGCCACAAGGACTGTGATTAAATCTCTGCTCTGAGCTGTGTTCTGAGGCCATACTGGTATCTAATTACATTCTCCGCTTCTGGCAGCTGAGGAAATGAAGATCTGCCTGTGACACTGCCTGTGGTAAAAGGGAGGGAATAGGAAAGGAGAGTGATGTCTTAAAAACATCAGCTTCAGGTGCTTCCCTTGACCTTGGGTGTCCTCTTCTGTCAGCACCTGCAGCTGGGATGGGTGCTCATCCTGAAGGGATGATCTTCCTCCCCCTGCTCTCTTTATCCTGGTGGAGATGAGGAGTTTGCTGGAGCTGTAATCACCTGTAGCCAGGCAGCTACAAGGAGCCAGGCTGTCTTGTGGTGGCACAGAGGAGCTGTACAGTGAAGGTCTTGGCAACTCGAGGTCCTCCAAGGTGCGCCTTGCTGCAGGAGGTCCCAGATTGCATAGAGCTGCCTGTCCTAGAGGACTGAAGGAAGGACCTCCTTACAGTATGGCTGGCTGCCTTAGTAGGGTAGGTCTATCCTCCACCCCGGTGACCGTCTGGTTACAATTCTGGTTTTCTTTTTTCACATGGCTACAACTCTTAAATTTTTGCACAGCCGTTGCCATTTCTCTGTTCCCCAGGACCAGTGGCAGCTCCACAGGCACGTTTCTGGTGGCAGGGAGGGAGGCAGACTGATTCTGCCGTGGGGCTGTACGAAGGGCTAAATCCTGTGACCCAGCGCCATGGGGAAGAAAGTCATTACTAATCCCTACCATATAGCGGCTCCGCCTGCCCAGCAGGATCAATGGCGCCATCTCAGCTCCATTATGTTGACTCTGAATCAGCAAGGAACGCCTAGGAGCCGGGAGCAGAGGGCTCCTCCCTGTGTGGGGTACTGTTGCCTGTGGGACATTCGCGGCTTCCTTCCCTGCCCCCGATTTTGGAAGAGGTGTTGAAGTGCTCAGTGGTTGCTTATGCCCACAGGCTGGCCCAGACCCTAGAGCAGGAGGGGCAGGGCACAGACCCTGCCGGGATGTGAGCCAGGCTCGCCAGCCCCAGGTGCATGGGGTGAGCGCGGGAGCTGTGTGCCCTCCCGGCTCTGAGGCTAACCAGTTCTTCTGGCAGGTAGAGGCAGGGGTGGATCTTGGAGCCATTTCCAGGGAACAGGCTGGCGCTGGGAAAAGCTGGGAGCAGCTGCCTCTTTACCCCCACATTCACACAAGGCTGGGAATCCAGGATTAAGAAAAGGGTCGCCCATTTCTCCCTGTGCTGCTCTCGAAAACAAAGGGCGACGGCTTTTCAGACTATACCATTTAAGGAGTTCCCCAGCTTAGTGAACCTCGGCTGACCTCAGGGTATACCGAGTTTCCAGCTCAGCAGAGCAGCGTTTCACTTGAAAGCACGCAGCCCAAAACTTCCCTCCTTGCATCTGAGGAAGGGGGGGCTGCTGGAGCATGGGCAGCTAATGACAGCGTACAGAAAAAAAGGTGATGTCTGTTACTGACTCTCGGATGTAGCCAGATCCTTTCCTAGGAAGGCTGTTGCAGTCCCACAGGATCAGCTTGAATATGAAGCAGCTTCAGCAGCTTTTGGCAGGCCCTGGGTCAAGGAGGATGGGAGGGTGCCAGGCCCACAGTGCCACTGGGTGCTGCGTGTTGGGGCGCAGGAGCAGTGCCACAGCAATGCAATGTTTACAAAAGTGAAAAACATTAATAACATGCAATATACTCCTCCTGTTGTTTCAATAAGATCAAGGTGCGTACAGGAGAGCAATTGTGTGTATGTACCTGCAGGGACACACGCACTTACTGCAGCTGGTGCGGGATATGCTCGGTGCAGCATTGTTCCAGCCAGGCTGCAGTCAATACTGACAAATACAGTATAAGTCCCATCTTGCCCACAGCAGTGAGGGAGCTGTGGCAGGCTCAGTGCTTTCCTCCCTCTTGTGAAAGACCTGGGGTGTTTTCAGCAGTGTGGGGAGCTCGGGTCCCAATCGCCTCGGGTCCCCACAGTGCATGGTCTTGATGCTGCACCAAGAGAACTGGAGGGGAGCGACTCCCAGCCCGGCGCCTTCCTCACCGCCAATTCACCCCTCCGTGCTCTGCCCTCTCGGCGTGCTGCAGGAGACAGAGGTTCAGGGTAAGAAGAAGAAAAAAAAGGAGAAGAAGAAAAAAAAATAGCATGTGAGATCATATAATTAAAGATGGTATCAGAATGTCTAATTAGGATGACTGAGAGAACTTGGCTGGGAGACGCAGCCAAGAGCTGAGTTAGTGTGTTTGCCAGTCCAAAGCTCCTTAACAGTAATTAATCCTTAAATGTCCAATTGTTCAGAGTTCAAGGAAACACCTCCTACTACTGTACTTTGTGTTCCTGTTAAGCAAGGAGACACAGCAGGGCGTGTGCCCTTATTCTGTAAGAGCGACACGCCTAGGGGTGTTGTTAGGAACTAGACCGAAGGTTGAGTATAATTATTAACTACCTAAGAGTTCCCAGCATTGCACAATTACCCAAGCCGCCTTGCAGCTGTGCACTCGCCCTGTTTGGGTTTTTCATGTTGTTTTTTTTTCCTTCTTTTTAAAATAGAAATGCTGAGCTTTAGCGGTGGTATGTACAAATCCTACTGAAGTGTCATCTGCTCCCCTTCCAGTATCCATTGTGCCACTGAGTTGGGATGTGGTAGCGGAGGGGAATGAGGACAGGGTACATGCCTATATACATACTGTATGGCAGTGTGTGCCCCTCGCTGAAACTCAATAGGCTTATTTACATCATTTGCACATTTGACCCATAGGTTTTCCCTTTGTTTTGATGCTGTCAATGACTCTTGCATTAACATAAAAGCCTTGGTTATTTACTCTGGGGGTTTTCATTCTGTTTGCATTTTTGAGGTGAGTTGTGTTGGGTTTTTTCCCTTCGCTAATATTAAGCGAGGGGAAAACCTGGAGGAAAGAAATGTAGGTTTGATACGGTAGGTGAACTGATCAGTTTGTCCTTCCACAGGGCTTCTGGCGCTGTCGGCCGCTGACCGAGGCGGTCACTGGGATGGTTTTGGAAGGGTGCTGAGGTGTGGGCAGCTGGCTCTGCCGGCAGCAGGCGGGTGGGTTTGGGGAGCTGAGGCACCGCTCCTTGGGGCCTTCAGGAAAGCCCAGCTCGGCACCGGCATCCACAGCCCGCTGGCAGACAGGAGGGGCGATGTGTCATTTCCTCAGGTGCATCATCATCTTTTAAGTCGCGTTTCTGTGTTTTTATCCTCTCCCATCTTTTTTTAATTGACCCTTTCTGGTGGGCGTGGCGAGGGCCCAGCTGGGAGCCGGCCGGCCAAAGTCGCTTCTGCAGGGGATCATTAACTCGGGCGTCAGCCAAGGCCGTTTAGTGTTTATAAAACGCAGACAATTAAACACAGCAATGCTATAATTGGAAAGCAGACTGGGACCATGTCCACCAAGAGGGACCGGCTCCCCGGCACCGCGGAGGGATGGGCGGGCAGGGCCGTGCTGTCCTGCCAGCCCGGCCAGACTCGGACAGGGCCGCTCCTGCACACGCCCAGCCGGGAGGGTCCCGGGCCTGCCGGGCCTGCGTGCTATGGACGTGAAACAAAGGCTTGGGAGGGAAACAGAGGAAAAAAAGAAGGGACTTGCCCGAGGCCAGCTGACAGCCAGGAGCTGGCTGGGTGCCTGCCTGGCTCCCTGGGTGCCGCCTGCTCTGTATCCCTGTGGGTCCGTGGTTGGGATAATAGCCTTGCTCCGACAATGTACAAGGCCCTTCCCCTGCCAGGCCACCATATGGGGAGGGTGAAGGGACTGGTGGTTCCCCCCTCGGCATTTGGAAAAAGCCATTAGCTGAGCCCTGGGGTGGTTGGGGCTGTCCCCAGATGATTCAGTACTCCAGCCTCCATCATTAACTGGTGCCGCAGCACCAAATGCCATTGATGGTTGCTCCCCACCAGTGGCTGAATGGTCACTGGGAGCTGCATCAGGCAGGTTTTGAGCTCAATCTCCAAGTCTTCCGTGAAGTCTGGCAAGTGAGGAACACGCTGAGTATTGGATTGGGATCACCATAGCCCTGCTCCAAGCTCTGCAACTGACTCACTGTTTCACCATGAGCACATCACTTCACCTTTTTGTGACTCAGAATTTTCATCTATCAATTAGGGATTTATGAGGTTTAATTAAGGTCTGTGAAGCCCTTTGAGATCCTCACTTGAAAGATGCTGTGCAGGCATAAAGTGCTGTACGCAATGAAGAAAACAAGAGAAATTAAAAGCTCCAGACGAGAGAGAAGAGAGGGCAAGTTTCCCACTGCTTGGTCTCCCAATTACATGCTCCTTGTTAGGATGGCAACCTCACTTTAACCTGTGGACAAACGAACTTGTTCACCCCTTCTTGCAGCAGACAGGCAATGACGTGCAGCAGTGTCTTACTCATTGGTTAGCCTTCAGTCAGCTTTCCAGAAGTATGAGCAAAGGGGGAAGGGAGCAAGGGCGGGTGAGGAGTATGAATTCCAGAGAAAAGGGAAGTATCAGAAAGCAAGCTAGGATGTGCAAGGGCCTTTATCATTGCTGTTGAGATCCAGCTTTGCGCGGTAACAGGAACAGATTTCATCTGTCCCTAGAGGTACGTGCCCTGGAGCAGGGAAGAGCTGGTGAATTACAGCAGAGAGGAAGCAAGGGAGTCTTCTTATGCAAGGCATCTCTTTCAGTGTCAGAAAGGAGGTAGATTCAAGGAGTTTGAGGGAAGTGTTTGAGCTTAGCTAAATGAAAAGTTGTTTTATTATATGTTTTTTGAGGTAAAGGCCTTGTTTACAGAAGCCATGGAACATACACTCCGAAGCTTGTGCTTAAATGTAGGCATAAGCTTAAGGCCTCTGCTGAATGGGGACATGCCCAAAATTATTTAGGTACTTGGTGGAAACCAAGTCGATGGAATCTTACAGCAGTGATATTAGCAGGATCTCGAGGGTCCCCAGGAGCCACAGAAAGCAGTAATATGTGAACAGCCTTGCTATACTATTCATAGGGACAGGTTGACCTGGGAGAGGAATGGGCAAAAAGCAAAGCTCCGTCTCCAATCTTTTATTTTCTCCTTTGCTTGCAGTACAAACAACTCTGTGGAAGCAGGCTCCAGTAGGTGTGGTCTGTGTATGCACTCGTGGGTGTGCCGCTTTGTTGTGTTAAAAGGACCATTCCTCACCTGAAAGCAAGTTTCCAGGTTGTCACTGATAGTCACATCAAAACTCGTGACCCCTCCCATCCCCCCCCTGCATACCTTCCCTCTTATGTAAGAGAAACAGAGATGCCTGTTGAGATGAAACCCAGACTAGTCCCAGGTTTGGTGTCTGCCTTTGTTCCATACTGATCTGGGACCCCTCTGCCTATCTTTCCCCTGAGCTGCCAGGGAAAACAGATGCACGGTAATTGCTGCTGGCTAGAACAGCCCCCTTCGATCAGAGCAGCCATCCTCACTCTTTTTGTCTCCCAAGAAAACCTCCCACAGTCCATCCAGCTTTCCTTAAGGTTTCTCAAGCTTTCTGTTGGACTGGCTGGTCTGCTCTAACTCCATCTTTCTGAAACTGCTAGTGCCCCAAATTTGGCACAAAGCTTAGCATTAGTGAGCACTGTTTTGGAGTAAAACAGAATAATGACTTTCTGTGGCATACTTATGACACCCCATTAATATATCCCAAAAGAAATGTTTTTGTTGCAACTCTAGTATACTGTTGACTCATTATTATGATCCACTCTAATTCCTTCAGATCCCTTTGTGTAGTACTGCTCCTTAACCAATTATTCCAAGTCATCCATTTGTGCACTTAGTTCCTCCTTCTCAATCAAAACCACTTTGCTGTGTTTTTATTGAATTTTATCCAGTTGATTCTGAGCAGCTTTTTGCAATTTATTGAGATCACTTGAAATAATAACATGCACGTTAATTGTTCAGAAAATCCTATGGACAGGCCCATGCCTGCACCCATAACTGGCTCCAGAGCCCAACCTTTCCATCTTGAAAACAAAGGCCTCTAGCACTTGATGGCATTCTTGCAATATTCTGCTGAAATGTCAGGATGAAGCCTGGCAGAGCTGTGAATTTTGGAAGGCTCTTTCAATGGAAATATGGGATAAGAGCATCTGTTCAGCTGGCAGTGGCTTTTGGTCTCCAATCATCTAGTGTTGGTTTGAATTACTGTTATTTTCTGTATTATTTCTGGTCTTCAAACATATTTGAAGATAATAAAATATGAACTGCACTGAAAATATACAAGTTTGGAATTGGCTTCTGGACCGTGAGGGAGGATGTGATGGTATGCCTGGACAAACGCAGGTCACATCAAAAATCCCCTGGCCTGGACTACTCATCCTAAGGACTGCAGGTACAGCTCCACGGCCGTGACATTTTTTTCCCGCTCTCAGCCGAAGGATCGGGATACTCGTTGCGTTCAGGAGTGAAAATGTAGGAATTGGGTGTCCTCTTGTGGCAACTGCGAGAGTTACAGCTGGCTGAAGCAGGCGTGACCCTCCACACGCAATTTGTCCCTCAGGCCGACTGGCCATGTGCTCCTGCCAGAGCACTGCTACACCTTTCTGCCCTGCACTGTAAATATTTCTAGTCCAGCCTGGCTTCCGTAGTTTCTGTGTGCTCACCCCTCCTATTTATTTTATGGCCATTTACTTGCTTCTCTTTCTGGCATGCTGAGCTCTGTATGACTTTGGGTTTAAGATTGACTTGATGGTGTTTGCTTGCTGTTCTCCTGTGATTTCTTTGCCTCACAAAAGGAAATTTAGTCTCTGTAAGCACGTCTTCACAGTTACAGAAGGCTTCACCTGATTTCCCCTGCAGGTCCCTTAGTAAAATACGTGTGCTGTGTCCAAAGGCCTTTCAGCCCACTCCTCTAAGCAATGAATCTATTACTCACAGGCTTCCCTCAATGCAGTTCTGCTCATAGGGTGAAAGAACTGGTGAGCAAGAAGACAGAGCCCCTGGACAGCCCATGTTTGGCTCTTTTAGCCACAAAACTGGTGAGAGCAGATCAGAGCATTGTGTTGATGGTGAACACTGCAATGGGAGGACGAGTTTCTCACAACTTGTGTTGTGTGAAGTATGTGAAGGGAGCACACCAAGCCATATGCTCCTGGCTCCAGGAACTTCTGCTGCTAATGGATGAAAACTGAGCATCTCTGAGGGCTGTGGAGTGTAAAAGTCTCTAAGAGTTTGGTACAAATGCAGCCAGAAAAGTCAGAGTCACATCCCATATGGGGAGAAGCGGCCTTATCTCCTCTCCCTGTCTCAATCACTATGCTACCACTTGATGGTCTTCTCTTTTTCAGGAGCAGCATAAGTGTTAATGATGCAAAAGGAATATAGCACATCTGGGGCTGGCTCACTGAGGTCAAAGGAATAAGTTTCTTGATGCATGAAGACAGGCTGAGAAATGAACTTCTGTAGGGGAGTTAGGTAAACAGGGGGTTTTTAGGATGTGCATAGATGGACTAGCGAGTCTGGGACACCGTGGCACCTAGACAGGCTGACCCCACAGAGTCTATATGTTGCACCTTCACGTGGGAAGAGCTTCAGAGAGCACAGGAGAGTCAGGAGCTTCCCACACTGGCTGCTGCAATTACAGCTCTGGCTGAAAACAGAGCCCCTTTGTGGTGTGAATACAAACAGCCAAAAGCTGGAACTGCTTTGGGAATTTTATAGCTTAATGGAAAAGAATGGGAGAAAGGGAATACTCATGTTTTCATTTTACAGAGAACCACAGTGCTTTGAGACTTCTTCAATTTACAGCGGTGTTCATTTAGGTGCCTGATTTGTATGCAAATCTTTGAGAATTAGGTACTTTGCATGAGAGAATCCACGAGCTCACCCAGAGACACAGGAAGGGAGCAAGTATTTGCTGGTGCCTGCCATAGAATGCCATCACTGTCTATCAGAGGCAGGCAGACTGCTTCCCTTTTCTATCTGCCTTCCTGCCAGCCCTGCTTTCTCAAGGCTGTGGTAGAGCTGGTGAACCCTTTCGATGCTGTGGCTGTAAACAGGGCTCCCCAGAAATGAGTTTTATCTCCTGATTTGATAACCAAGGGGCCAACTGAGGAGGCCACAGGAAGTATGTGGTCCCCAGCTTCTTGCTGCTTACAGACTCAAGCAAATCCTCACAATACAAAAAAGTCAGTAAAAAGAGTCTTTAGCAGAGAATCTTTAAATCTTGGCTCCTGCTATTCTCTGGCTGTTCAGAGTCCTCAATAGCCTAGCAGCTATCATCATGCTTCAAGGGTTCCTGCCCCAAGAATCTGGGAGGATTTCAGCCTATGGCATGATCTGCAGTTCACCTGTATCAATGGCTCAGAAGCTGCTAGAATAGGCAGTGAGGAGCAGTTCCAGCTTTTGCTGCAAAGGACCATGTTTTTGTGACAGGCAATGGAGACTGTGGGGCCTGTAGCCCATACAGAAGCTGCAAAGGCAGGCTGGACAGCACCAGCCTCTCAGCAGCACCGAGCTGTCTGTGGAGATGAACTTTAGGCTGTACTTCAGTGCCAGCCACAGATGAGTGGACAAAGGGCTTGTACCCTCAGCAAGCAATCAAACAATCCGCGTTGTGCCCTAAGGCATAAGGAAGAAATTTCGAGTTTCAATCAATTATTAACGTTGGATCAGAGTTTTGTTGTTATGTTGCCGCCTTCTGCTACTGGTAGGTGCTTGCAGGAGAGCAATGCTTTATAGCTCATTCAAAACATGGATATAATTGTGGTGGTGACCTTGCTTATTTATGTACTTACTGCCACAGCTTAGGTCTCTATGGCAGCTGTGCAGATCCTTACTATGAGAATCAAGAGTCCAACCATGCACTAGGCATAGAAAAATTTAGGAAAGTGTATCTGAGGCTTTGTGTTTGCATTATTTTTTAACTAGAGTTTTTTTTAAAAGCCATTTTAGAAATAATTTATATCCTCCTCGCCTGCAACTCCAAACTCTTGAGTTTTTTAAAGGGGCGTGCTAAGCATTTCAAGGCCTTTTGCTCACCCAGTAATCTGGCCGTACACAGACCCGGTGCTTTCCAGTTCCGCATTAACGTTTGTGCTCTTCCTTTCCTTGGAGGATTTGCTCTCCCTCCAGCAGGTGGTAGCAGCCTCCTTCAAGCTGGGCAGCTCTCCTGCCGCAGAACTGCTGCCTGCCCCATGATTCATGTCCCTGGCTGCCCCTGGCCTCACTTGATCTCCTCACCCTCTACTGCCTGTCTCAACTCCCCTGTGGAGGAAGATATTCTGTTTAAGTCCAGAGTGTGCGCTAAATTTACCAGCAGTGTGAATCACACCGGGAGGAGGCAACGGCACAACATCACAAGGGCACATAACCATGTCATGCTGCTGTATATGGTTTATTGCTAATGTTTTTGTAGTAGTATCATGTTCTACCCATCACAGATGGGTGTCCCATAGGTGGAATAATTCAGGGATATGCTTCCTAAATACTATATTCAAGATCTAATGCCTTGTCAAGGCAGTAGGATTAGCTGAATCAGTGACAGGTCACAGATAGGCTCTATTTTCAAATGAAATGGAAACTCAGTCTGCTTTGTACTTCCACAAGAAGTCCTCTGCTATGCCAATGTAATGTGATAGTTTTGTGAATACAATTACATTATCCACTGATATATGGCCTCTGCTTATTAGCAACTGAGTAAGCCACCTCCCTAACTTAATCAGTATAAGTACAAACATCTTAGATTTAATTATGAGTAGTTGAGCACTATGGAGTTTTTTGCTTGTTTGTTTTTAATGTTGGGGTTTTTCTTCTTTTAATATGCAGCCATACCTTTATTATTTGTATTTTAAAACAGTGGTCTTATAGTTGAGGACTTAGGTTGAAAGAGTTTTTGGGTTTTGGTATTCTGTATAAATAAAAGAAATGCAAGAAAAAGCTCGGTTTAACAGAGCTACCTAAAAACTTAAAGACAAGCTAAAAAAATCCCATGGCTTTCCTAGCTATGGCTCCCTTACCAAGTACAAAAGGTGAAGATTTAGATATCTTATAAGCCACCTAAATATGTAAAAACGAACCACAGTTTCACTGGTATGCTTTAGCACTTGTGTTTGAGTATCTGTTTGGGTGTTGGTGTCTTTAAAACTGTAACTTGGACTTTTTTTTTTGTGGTGTTTTGCACTGTTGGGTGTAGACCTGGGTAACAGGTCCTTTGCTCGAGAGCATACCAAGGCACAAAATTTCTGCTTTTCACCACCAAATCTCACGCAAAGCTCTTCTGTTCCAGTTATGTTACGAGCCCTCTCCACCCAGTGACAAGTGACAAGAAGACTCACACGATTCAGGCAGGGTTAACTACCAGGGCTGGCTAGCTCCTGAGCAGCAGCAGACACTTTAGGGTAGACACAAGATGTTCTGTGTTGATCATTAGGTAATCAGCTACATGGCTGCAGTTCCCTAGGGTATTCCTAAATACCATCAGCTGAGGGTTGGTTTATGGTCTGGAACTCTCCTTCCCTTCTATAACTGCATCTAGCTTTGCCCTTGCAAAAGTGTAAAAGCTTTAATTTGTCTCTGACACCTTCTATATCTAATATAAAAGTCCCTCTTCCCCCTTTTGCCAACTTTTTTGATCTTTGCTTCTACTTGTTATTTGTTATTCAGTCTAGGAGCTATTTTAATGCTTTGGTGGTGGGAAGGAGTGTTTACAAGGGATTTACAAGACTTGAAGTTAATGCTGTTTTGCTTCTGGAGCATGTCACAGTGTTTAAAGTCTAAACTTACTCTTGGATCTGTGGTTTATAGCAAATGAATGAATTAATGCTACCTTCCTTCCTTTTCATGTTTTGCTTGGTGTACAATGAGGAAGAAGCTTTCTGGGCTTTTAAACCCTTCCAGGTCTTCAAGAAGTCTGTTTCTCAAACTTTGGACAGTGAGAGCTTTCCCTTGAGGAGTGAAGCAGCCACAAACCCTTGTATGTAATGACAAAACCCAGCAAAGGTAACTCCTATCCGTGCTGAGACTGTGCAATGCCACCTTGACTGAGAGGTGACAATGCTCCTGACCAGCCTCACCTGAACCTCCCTCATTCTGGCCTGGCTCTTGGGAGTTCCACTGCAGCTCAGCCCAGGCAGGGCTTGCTGGTGTAGTGCTGCATGCTGACACTGAGTAAGACTTTAACTTTTCATTGCCTTACTGGTTAAAGGAGTTAAAGGTTACTGGTTAAAGGAGGTGTCAAATTGTTTCAGGTGTGAGACCTCCAAGCAAAATGAGCTCATCCCTCTCAGACTTGAACATGCAGCTGTGTCTGAGGTGAGAAGCCCTTTGTGCTGGTATGTTTTTGCTGAGTTGAGGGTGGAGGAACGCGGTCCCTTGTCTATGTACATTCCTCCTTGCGTGTTGCTCTGAATAGCTGTTCATGGTAAGAATTAATATAGCATTCCTGGTTTTTGAAAAGTGAAATGAGCACAAGATCTACCTCCAATGTGTTCCTTCAAAGAATGTCAAATTTCTGTCATGAAAAAACAGGAAGCCAAAAAAAACAAAAACCCTTTTGAAGGATGGGTTGGACTGCCTGAGTTGGGTGTGTTAGTGGCTTATTTAAGGATTTTAAGCTCTTTACTTAAGTAGACTCCCATTATTCATGTAGGAGCTCTCTCTGGGTGTCTGTGGGCTTGGAAGAGGCCAAAGGTCACTCTGCTGTTTTGTGTGAGGACAGCAGGTTGCTCTTCAGAGGTTTGACCCTGATGCTGTCATTGAGGCATAGTGGTATCACAGCCTAGCTGGCATTTCTGCACACTCTGACTCCGCAGAAGTGACTGTGCTACTGTAAGAGTGTCACAGCAAAGGGTTTGGAGACCTGTGTGTTGTGAGGGCAGAGTTACTGATCTTGCTTGTCTGGCACTGCTGTGTCCCGGCAAATGCTGGTGAAACATAACCCAGTGGAGGAAAATCTGCCAGAAGAGGAACTAGAGGAAGAGAAACAGGCACAGTATGAGTCTGGTTGAAGGCAAGAAAGGATCACAGGTAGGGAAGGAAACAAAAGGAAGAGCACAATATTCCTCTTTGGGTGAGTGTGGGCTGCTACATGGGTTCAGTTGTCCTTGTTGCCTTAGGAGCAGAGAGGCTCCATTCCTGCCTGGCAGAGGCAGGCTAATGCCAAACTAATATGTTATATATTGCCTGAAAGAGCCTTGACCCTGCTGGAAGCTGACTCATGTGATCTTGGTCCTTAGATTCGCTGAGAACTTCCCTGAAAAATGGCCAGCTCTGTCTGAACAAGTGAGAGAAGCTGTGCCCTTTCTTTGACCCTTGGATGGGCAGTGAAATGAGATATCATCGTCACTTTGCTTTACAAAGGTAGAAACTAATAAGTTTTATGGCTGCTGAGTTATCAACTTTTAAGATATAAAGGAGAAAAAGGAAGATAATTTCTTTCTTTTCAGTCTTGACATCTAACACACAGCACTGCAGGATTATAGAGGTGGTTACCATGAAGCTATTGTTAGGTGTGCTGTTCCTTTGGTTGCTCTCCTCAGAAGGTAAGTTTTGGAAGGCCCTTTGAAAATTTGCATTGCACAGTATTTGGGAACCTCTATTTTTAGTTGTTGAAAAGTGGGTGTATAGCAGGAGTTTTAGAAGCAGTATGAAGAAAATCTGTGAGTAAAACTGTGATCTTAAATGTAGTTTGGGATATGTTTGATCATTTTTTGATGAAGAGGCATGCATTGGTTTGCACTGTTGTGGGGATAGACTGTGTCTTAGGCACTGAACCATTCTGGTGAAAGAAACATTACCAAATAATTAGACTAGCAGTGAGATCTGTGCCAAAATGGTGCAGAAATTCAAGCAAGGGACAGAGGTTTTCTCTGAATTCAAAACTATGATCATCTTCTTTTCAGTGATAGGTTATGTGAATGGTTTGTCAGCATCCTGGCATTCCAGGCATTGTTAAGGTTTCTGTAATATTCAGGGTAGGAGGAAGCCCTTGTTCCCTGTACTGGGTCTCTAAAGTCCATGTTTGGTGCCAATGACAGTTTTGTAGGTGCTCAAGACTGAAAATGTTGTGTATGCCTTGGCTTTATTGGCCCTTTGCTTCAGGTCTCTGCCTGTAAGAAAATAATGATAACTAGTGTTAGTGCTTTGCCTTAGCAGTAGGCTGTGATGATTACTATATTCAGAGGGTTATAAGGTGCTCTGGTAAATAATAAACTGTTAAGAGGTTTTGGTTCCTAAAGTAATCAGAAGAAATTATCACATCTGAGCTTTTTAATTTAGGGAAAAATATGCACAATGGCTGCAGTTCCTCTGAAAATTTTATCCAGGAAAAAAATATATTGACTGATAGCAGCTTATGAGAATTAATTTGTTGAAAAAGATTAACTGTAAGAGCAAGGGAAGAAGGAGTTAGAATCTTTTGCCCAAATTTTGGGAGAACTATCTGAAAAATACTTCCTTTTTTATGTCAAGAAAATGGAAAACACAAGTTAGAATTATTCAATGATATAGTAAGGGAGTAACTATAGTAGTGGGAGTAACAGGAGCTTAAAAAGTCATCCTATGGAAAGTGTAAATCCAAAACAAACTAGAAAACTGAGGAGGTTAAAATTTAATCATCCAAGCCAAAAATTATTCTGAAGAGAAACAATGAGTCATTGTTGAAGGAATGAAAACCAATAAATCCTTTTTCAAATTCTTCTGAAACATGGAGTTCCGTAGGGCTGACTGATGTATAAAAGCAGGCTGAAGCCTGACAAATTTTTTTTTCTTTGGTGTCCTTGCATAACAGCTTAAAAAAGGCCTTGCACTCCAAGCCTTTCAGCACAGGGGACAAGAGGAATAACAACCAAAACCTTGAACAAACTGATGACAAATAGTAAAAGAACAGCTAGGATTAGATGATATCCACCCAAGGGAGTGAGCCAAACATAAATATGGACCTGTCCCTGTAATGCTCATATTGATCTGCGTTGGGACGTGAGATCTCACATGTTCAGAAGTGATCTGGATAAGGGTGGATTCTAACTTGCTGATGCAAAGCTACTCAGGATGTTCAGAATGAAAATTTAGACTAAGTTTTTCCCTTAGATATTAGTCTTATCTATGTATGTGCTATGGTGAACTCTGAATAGTTAGTGCTTGATCCCAGAACACAACTGTCTGAAGACATCAGTGCTAGTGTAAGAGAGAAATTATTTCAGGAGTTAGCAAGAGAACAGCATAAAAAACACATTGCTGCTGCTGTGCACAGGGCCATGGTTCACCTGCATTATGACAGGGGTCTGGATTTTTCAGCTCAAAAAAGATGTTGTAAAACCTAGGAGGAGGATAAAGGGGGAGAGACAGGGTCAGACTTAGGACATAATTTCAACATGAGATCAAAGAAACTGACTCTTCAGCCTGGAAAAGAAGGGATAGGTGTATGATAAAGATATACAGGTGCATGCAAAATGGCAAATTTTGCAGAAACAAGGGAATGACTACTCTTTAAAAGAGCAACAAGGAAACAATCAGGTTGTTAACAAATGAGAAGTACTTTTTTCCAACATGTAATTGAGTTATGAAGCATCTTTTGCCACAGGTCTTGGGGAAAGCCAAAACTGTGAAAGTATTAGAAAAACAAGTAGGCAAATTCTTGGAAGAAATGTGGCAGGGAGTTCTTCAGTGTTAAGTAATTGCTTGCTCAGGGAGCACAATAGTATAGATAGTTGGGAGGATAGAAAATGGAAATATAACTGTATTTTCCTTATCCTTTGCCTAAGCACCTGTGTTTGGATATTGTCTGAGGCAAAATCCCAGACTAGATAGACTTTCAGTCTGACAGATTAAAACTGTTCCTCCAACTCCCTGAGTCCTGGAATCTGAGACTGGATCCTCTGTTTCTCTCAATGTAACCTAAAGAAGTGTTCTCAAATATAGTTGAAATTAGTGTTAAAATTCTCAGATACTGAGTTCCTGCAGTAGATTTGTGTGATGCAGACAAGTCCCTCATTGCTTTTGCAGCCAGTATTCCAAACAGAGTTGAGATTCTGGTTATTGCCCTGAGTAAAGCATCATCAAAACTCACAAACTGAACAGGCAGAAATGTTAGAAATATGTCATACAACAGCCGGGAAACTGTCTCAACCTTCTACAAAGTACTGTAAAAATAATATACGTTTGCAATTAGTTCATGGCTGAAACCCAAGTGGGAGAAAACACCACATATAGATGTTGCTGCCATTTATTGAACATGGCTGCGTAGTGTGCACAGGTGACAGACTGAGGCTGTCATGGGGAGCACCAGAGGTTTTGTGTCACCGCACTGACCTGTGTGCACAGGTGCCCATGCCCTCATGTCCCCAGAGGCTGCCCAGAGCCCCCTGCCCATGCCAGGCACATCTCCTTGCAGCGTGAGCACTGCTGGCTGCCCTACACCCAAGGATGTCTCACCTGCTGGGCTAAGCTGCCTCCTTACTCTGGCATTGATATGGAAAGGTGCACAAGCTAGAAGTACTCAGCAGGACTAAATATTCCAAAAATAGCTCCTGACTGTTAAAGGACCATTATTCTAATTCTGTATGAGACTTACTGGATGCTGATAGATTCAGTGGGGCAAGCAAGAACAGCTGAGAGTGTGCTTTGATGTTCAGCTAACCTAGGCTTTGTGGCTATCTTTGTGGAAATTTTAGAATAAACAAGAATCTAGTTGCATAAATCTAAGTGTATGCTCAAGGAAAGAGAATAATGTTTACTGAAACATCTGAAGGCCTGACTCCTGGCTCCACAGGCTATTTTGTCTGCCAACACTGTACTAAGACAAAAAAGTGCAGCTGTTTCTGTATCACTATGGCAAACTCACAACAGTGTCATGCTGCTCCCTGACTGTGGAAGATGTAGATTAATGTGAATTGCTCCTTTCTAAGGAGTTTCACCTTGTACGTGTTCAAACGACTCCAAATTTGGACAGAATAAGGCTACAGCAGTGTATGAAATGTGCTGAAAAGGAAAACAGGTAGGGAAGGCCTGTGCAGGATGGGGTTGTTTGAGGGGATCCACAAGCAGTCCATCACCTGTTGCTATAAATTCATTGCATTCCACTAATGTTTCAAGAGATCTCACCTGCTTATAATGACTAAAAGCTTTTTCTGGTTTGGAAGAATTAAAGTTTGGTTGTTGGGATGAGCCTCATCTTTAGAAAGTAAGGCAGATGAGAAAGGTGCCTCCTCTCTGGATTTAGTGATTTTAAATATATTTAATCTTATGAAGTTCTTTTTTCCTAAGATAAAAAAATGTATAACATAAACTTTTCTTTAATGTTTTTAAGGTAATGCAGATGACCAGGAAGAATATGGGGAGCTAGAGGTAAAGTATGAGTACAGCTTGCTTTTCTTTTTTTCTCTTTTCAATACTTATCATTACCTATCAAGCTGTTGCTTCCTCTGAGGCAGGCAGAAGAAGAAAGAGTACAGCTTGTTGCTCTAAACTGCTTCTGCACAGAAGAAATGCAAAGCCAATGAGTCAGCAATGTGACAGTGCAGCTGCAAGATTACGGAACGTAATCAGGATATGAGGTTTTCTCCAAGCAATGGTTGTTATTAGGTTGCATATCCTGTACGTAGGTCGTTTGTGGTTAGCACTTGTTCCTAGATGCTCTGTTGCTCTTTTAGAAACACAGGATAAACTTTTCTTTGCTTTATAACAGTGCAAAGCATCTGCACCATTAAAGCCCTCCAGCTGGGCACTAGGGAGCGTGGTGGTCCTTGTACAGATTTTACCTTTAGGTACTGGTGATGGCCAGAGAGCCACTCATGGCCATTGTGATGAGGGAACCCCTTGCCAAGTCACCTGGGGAGGCAAGGATTGCCTTTCATGCCCCTTCAAAGCACTTGATGTTGGGCTGTGCCTACCATAAGGATATAGGATGGCATTAAACAAGGCTCTTACTGGTACTGAACTGTCTCTCATGTTGAGTGAATAACATCCCTGCCTTGTCTGATGGCCTTGCCAGGTGTTGTTAAGGAGCCAGAATTTGTTCATTTTGCCTTTCCTGTTGTATATTGGAGATGTAACATTTTGTTGTGTCAGTTGGGTGCCTCTCAGCGCACAGAGATGCCTGCAGTAGCTGTCCTTACGACCCCTTCCAGACTAAGCAGTCATGGCACAATGGATGTGACAGGATGTATTCAGCATGTTTCATTGTTTGCTCAGGCCTAGTGCTGTGGCAATCAGTAAGAAAACTGAGCAGAAAATGTCAAGTTCTAGAAGAGTGAAAATGCAGCTGTCCCGATCTCTGTTCCCATGCATTTCTAACAGAGATGTAATTGTTCTTTGAAATTTTTTACAGGAGTAAAATCTTGGTTCTGTGTGAGAATGGAGCCCATAGGGCCCCTCATTCCACAAATTTCCCTGTTAGACCTAAGCAATCAACCATATTTTTTTGTTTATGTCTAAGGCTCTAAGAAGCTTGCAGTTTTCATGTGGGCAGGTGATGTTCCCTGAGACCCCTTCATCTTCAGGTTTGTGTTTGCTATTGTCTCTGCAGAAGCTTTCCCTCACAAAATTATTTGAGAATGGGCTGGGGCAGAAATCAGCTGTTTGTGGGGGTGTCTATATATGGGATTGACTGAAGTGGAGCTAGGCTCTATAAAATCCTTAGATTTTTGTTCCACTTGTGATTACTTTTCTACCTTTGTTTAACATTCAACTAGTGACTGGGGATGCCATTATTACTTCAATGTAATTCCCAGCAGTGTTTTTTGATCTTTTCTTACTTGATGGTTGAGCATTTCAGTGCCTCTAAACACCTAAAGAGTTTACTGAACACCTGAGTAAAATTTCTCATACTTTCTGACTTGTTTTAAACCTCTATTCAAAGCTTTCAGTATAGACTTGTTACCATTTTAGCCAACTTTGTTTTAATATACTGGTGAATGTAACTTTCTTTTAGGGCTACTGTTTTGGAGTTTTTTTTTGTAACCTGAAGTCTTTTGCATTTCTGCAGTTCATGCTCTAAGGCCAGCTGACATTAAAGCAGTCACTGCAATAGGAAGTTTGCAAAGAGTAAGTACAAGTGGGAAATGTGCTGAATGTGACCCATTTCCTGTGTTGTGATGATGAAGTCAGCTGATGATGCAGTTTGGGGTCTTAGGGTGTTCAGAACTTCAATCTTTCCACAACCATCAAAGACTTTTTTTGTGAAAAAATGACTAGAAATACCTGTTGTTCAATGTTCCGTTATACCTGAGTCTAAAAATAGCCTGCTAACTTCGTGCAGGAGGAAATTTGATCACAGTGCTCTTACAGAGAACCATGATATTTGATTAGAGTGCATGGATTTTCCTAACAGTGAGCATAACAGATTGAATAACTGGAAGGAGATGCTGGGAAAATTCGGACTGGAACAAATACAAATTATTGAGAAATGCAGTGGATTTTCCACCTCATCAAATGTTTTCTGTAGAAATTGGTTTCCTGCCTAGAAGGCAGAAGGTCTACTAGAATCACAAATATATGTTTCTGAGGTACAGATCAGGGGGAAAGTTCTCCTGCCCATAATAATATAGTCAGGTTTGGATGATCTTTCTTTGTCTTGATAGCTGGAAGTGGATATCTGAAATAGATTTGAGGCCCAAGTAAAGCACTTAACCACAGTTCTCAAACTTTGAAGAAGTGTAGAAATGCCTGTAGAACAAAAATTGATAGCCACTGGAGAGGCCAAAACTGTAAAAAATGGAGGAGTGTCTCCCTTATTACAAAACATCTTTCAAATTTGAGAAGGTATCTGTCAATACATCATAATTTTCCTTTAGAAAATCAGCATTTCTGGGCTCCTTGAGAGTACCTCTCTCTTTTGAAAGAATTTATTGTCCTGAATGTAAAGATGCTTCACCCATACCCTTAGAAACAAGTCTTCTTTGTGCTGGTGTCTTTGCCCCTTGTTGGGGGTGTCATAGAAAAACATGTAAATGATCATCTTTTAAGGAATGTTTGCTTTCCTAGAGCAAATATCTCTGTCACTGTCTCCTCATCAAACTCTCTGAAATCAGTGAAGTTCCTCTGTTGATCTTGTTTCTTTTTAACAGACACCTTTCTGTCTGAGTGCCATCTGTGTAAATTCTCTAAATGACTTCAGGTCATGTCCTTTGTTGAAAAGGAGTAGATTCAGAGGAATTTGGACTAGAACAGCGTTTTGTTTTATGGAATTTGATTTCAACTAATCAAATTCTATTTTAAGCCTTGTGTAAAAATATCATTAATGAAAGCAGTAACTGAGAAAGGATTACCAGACTATGAAACTGCACTCTAATAGGGAAGTTCTGGAAAATAATCTAAATCTCTGAGTGATTGCAACACAATAGAGAAGAGTATGTAGAAAACAATACTATCTCTAACAGGACTGAAATACGATAGGGGAACAGCAGTCTTGTTTACACTTTGTTTAATATTATTCTTATTGCTTCTTTGTTCACAGACACCAGGATCTGGTGAGGATTTACTCCAAAGGTAACAATTAATAGTATGCTTTTATAAATTTCATTATCCTAATCTCTATAGTGTCACAGTGCAGGAGTTAGGCCCAAGCAAGTTTTTACTGTTTTATAGAGGGAAGGAGAAAGCCTATGTAAAATAGAAAGGATTTTGAGACACTGTAACCCTCCCTGTCCTTTGGTAACAATTTTTTTTTGTAGTTATGCAGGATATAGGATTACCTTAGGGTTGCAATACCCTTGATTAAGAGACATCACTGTGTGATAAATCCTAGGCAGTAAATATCATAATTCATTAGTTAGAAGTTAGAAAGCAGGGATTTATCAAAGCTAAGAAAGAACTCAGTAGTCCAGAGACCCTGTCCTCTGCTAGGCTGATTCCCAGTGCTTTCTAGAAAGCTTTATCCTGTTTCCTTCTTCCATGCCCCTTTAGCGGTGCTAAATCAGTGAATGAACTTATGGCTAAACCTTGTAGTTGCAGGTCTGTGCAGATCTTCTGAGTCATGGCATTCCAGATAAGGATTTAATGCTGCACAGATAAACTTTAAAAGACTAAGTTTTTTAAACAGTTGCATAAACATCTGTGTCCACTTGTATGTGGGCATACACAGAGAGGTCCCTGCATCACTTTTACCTATGTATAAGCCAGTACCAGTACTGCAATGTGCAGAGGGTACAGAGACACAAAAAATTGACATCTGAGACTGTGTTCTTACTCAGCAGTAGCTGATGACATGACAGTTTTGGGGAAAGAAAGGCCCCATTCTTGCAGCAGCTGCCATGAATTTCATTCTGAGATGTAGCATAACTAATAAGAAATTGAAGCTGTGCTATAATATAATTTTTCTTTCAGAAACAGAATAACAGGAACTTCCTGTTTTCTCTTCCCTTTCTATAGCACAGGAAAGAACTTCCTTGAACTAAGCGTGGCAACTTTGGCAGGTGCGTCTTGCTGTCACCCTAAAACTTCAGCAAATTAATTTAACAGCTTTCTGGCAGGAGCTCCAGGGCTTTTCTGGGCTGTAGAGCAGGTGCAGCACAGGCACACTGCAGAGGGGTAAGGGAAACCTGAGGGATGATCTACCTGGGGATGTGAGTACAGCCAGCTTGGGTTTTCTGTGATGGCTTTAAAGAGATTGTCTGGGTAGACAAGCAGCAGTGAAGAAGGGGCATGACAGACAATTGCAAGATTCTTAAATGCTCTCTGTCTCTGCTGGCGTCAGCTTGTGGCCCATGCTGGCCTGGTGAAATTTTGTGTGGGTTTGTTTGCTCAGAACTGCCCTGAGTTTACGATTTACATTGGAACTGCCATAGATGCGCCACATCTGGGTATTTGTTGCCAATTGGCTGTCTCTGAAGGCAGCCTTTGCTTGCTTAATGGGCATTTCAAATAAAACTTTCATGCCCACTGAAATGCTGCATAATATATAGCTCCAGGGTCCTCCCCTTCAAATCATCTTCCTAATATCTTAACTCCTTGGTGTGATGTCCATTTCCCTGTAAAAGGGGTTTAAAACATGGCAACTTGTTGGTGTTTTGTGAGTCTCCCTGGGTAGCCTTTTCCAGTAGCTTCATTTCTACAGCTGCCTCTATTTAAACCCACCTACAACACTTGGGGCTGAAATGAGATGGGGATGGAGGTATTTTACCCAAATCTGGAGGCAAACTCAGACATCAAGCCTTCACTTCAGAAGGTGAGAAACAAAACCAAGAAAAAAAGCTGTAGAGGGGCTTGGGCATACCTCTCATGCTTACCAAGAGATCCTCAGTCTTTACATGTTCTGGTGCTGTGTTTAGTGAATCAGCAGAATAGCAGTCTGCTGGATGCAGAAACCACCTAACCTGTGTGTGTCATTAGCTCTCATCAGGACCTTCAACCCCGCGGTCCTGCAGCTGCCCCCTCCACCTGGCACAGTGGGAGACACGCCAGGCAGTCAAGCCAGGTGAGTCTGAGGGGCTTTGGGCTGGGCAGTTGGGACAGCTGGCAAGGGGAAGGATGGAATTCTTTGATGCTGGAGCACTTCAGTGGGCACAGGATGTTCTCTGTGCTGGCAGAGGCTGTCATTGTGGCTCAGTTGGCATCTGTCAGAATCAGGAGGAACAAAGCCCCGCTTTGGGGTCTGTATCACCTCAGTTAACATCAGGTCTCTTTATAGCTGCAAACCAAATTTTTGGCTCAAATAGAAGTTGAGGTGTGCCTACTAAGCTGCTGTTTTCATCTAAGTGCACATGTCTGAGAGTCAGATAGCTGAATATGAGCTAATCACCCAAAGCTCTCTGGGTAGCACAGCCAATTGTCTAATCTTAACACATTTAGGAGAGAAAAGATTAATCCAGCCTGAATCCTCAAATGTTGTTTGACTCAATGGTAAAAATCAGCCAAAGCTTTAAACTCATTGATGCCTTCATAATTTCCCTCTTCCTTTCTGCTTTTCAGAGACCTCCTGCATCAAGCTGAAGAAATAGTGGAGCTCATGAAAGTGAATCAGGTTTGTTTAAAGCACAGGACTATTCAGAAAGCATGATGTTGAAGCAGCAAAAGGCAGAAAAATGGTTTAATACTTAAACAGTGCTCAAAAATCTTTTCAAAGCAGAAAATACCATTTCTTGAGGTTAACGGACTTCAGCCTTTCTGTTGCAAATAAGAATCAATTCTGTGCCTTTCAAGTGCAGACTTTTGTTCTGGAAGTATCCCACCTTTTTTAGTTTTGTCAAAGCAGCTGAAGAGCTTGGTAGGGAAGCCAATATGTTTGCTTTCTGTTGGCTAAAGATGTGAGACTTCTGCTAGCTACACTCTGTAACTATGCCAGTGTTTCTGAGAAGCCAACCCAAAATAATAATTCTCAGTATTTTTCTCTTCAGTTCCTTTTTGGTCTTTTAGGAACATATTTTCAAAAAGGACAATAAAGACCTAGATATGCTTTGGCTGATGCTGATGAGAGCTTGAATTACTGCTCATGGTTGAGTGCTTTTTAGGTCCCATCCTGGAGCTTTGAGCATTCATTTCTCCTTTATTCTTAACCGTGATGTTATTTTATAAAGTAGTGTTGAAATAATGGGAAAATGTAATTGCCAAGGCAATTCTGCTGTTGCCTCTTTGCTCTACAGGGATTTATCATGAATGTTTGTGGAACTGTGGGGTTCTAACCAAGGCTCTTCAGAATTGTACAGCATTGCCTAATAAACACAGCACAGCTGAGCAGGGCTCTAGCTCTCAGATTTTTTATTCCAGTCTTTGTCCCTCTGAGCAGTTCATGTGCAGTAATCCTGTTGGCAAGCTGCAACAGAGATGGAAAGAGACAACATCAAGCTCTATGCTATGCTGTCCATGCTCATCTTTTCCAATAGAGTCTCCTATGGCAGCAGCCATTTCAAGCTATATCCTGAGCTTTTTGCAGATGTGTGTTCAGCTTTAATTGCAGCACCATCTGTTTGCTGTGTCCTCTCAGGAAGATGGCCAGGACTGGGCCATGGACTACTGCTTGGTCTTGCTGGTTTTGAACCCACAGCAAATTGTGTGTGAGAAAGGAAAACAGCAAATAGATACCTGTCATCCTAATCCTTTTTTTTTTTTCTCCCAGATGATGGACTTCCAAAATGACTGGAAACTGATCACAGTATTTTTTAGTGCTGAAATCCCATGTTCTTCCTATGCTTCCACACAACTGGTAAGCACATTGTGGGGTGGTTTAACAGTCAAGGCAGGTAGTTAAGAAACTTTCCTGTACTATGCTCTCTGCCACAGGGAACCAAAGGAATAGTTAGGTCTAGGATGCTGGGATGCCTCTATCTAATGATGTAAGCTCCTGGCACACAATGTATTTTGTATTTATAAACCTCTGTATTTAATTTGCTGTCCCTAGTCTGAGATGTCTTAGTAGAACAACTCTTTTCTGCCTTCAAGTAAAGATACTTTTCTTCCCCATCCTTTTCTCTTTTTTACTATATGTCAAGTTGTCTATTTATAGGCAGTTAAATTAAGAGTTCCCATGTTATTTACTTGTTGCTGGCTAAGGCTGAATTTAGAATAGAGTGGTTCTTAATAACCCTTCTATACACAGCTCAATACACAGAGTTTGTGAACTTTTAGGAAATGAATAACTGTTTTTTCTACTAGCTCTGATGGCCTTTTCCATCTCATTTACAGAAGGATTGCATATTGGAAAACCTGGAAAAACTTACACCTGTCTTGGATTTTTTGTATAGAGAGGTAAGATGTATTCAGCAATCCTGAATAGCTGAATCTTTTGTGTTTTTTTCCAGTCTCCCCTACTAGACCAGAGCTTGTACCACTCTTCACATGACTTATAAGAACACCAGTCTCATTGACTTCAACTCACTGGCTCTTTGTTTTCACTAAGTGCTTTACTCTTGTTTTTAAAAAACTGATGCATGCAAACAGAAAGGATGGTTGGTAACTGCTCTGTTTTGCAACACAGGCTAATGTACCACTCAGTCTTTTGGTATTTTTAAAATTATTTCTGTGAAAATGGGAGTACATCTGTCTAGGTATGTTTAACACGGCTGTTGGTGAAAGTAACTGATATCTAATTACTGTTAGGCAGTGTACAGGCTGCTAACTACCTGGTGATGAATTTTACAGACCAGGGAAAACACCCATTAAAATACATATAATAAATATATTTTCCTATTTTATGTTCATTTAAAAATCTCAGCCTTTCTAAAGATTTTCTAGCTGACTGAGCTAAGAATTATCTGCTTATCTAGGATGGTTTCTG
Source organism: Thryothorus ludovicianus (assembly GCA_013397245.1). Classification (NCBI taxonomy): domain Eukaryota; kingdom Metazoa; phylum Chordata; class Aves; order Passeriformes; family Certhiidae; genus Thryothorus; species Thryothorus ludovicianus. The sequence goes on along the minus strand of VZTB01009556.1, from coordinate 129,922 downwards.
GGAAGCATTCTGCACTGTGTCTTGGTTTACTAATGATAGTAGACTAGATGAGGATAGATTACTTGTAAAGCAGACTATAAACTGTTTAACTGAATTATTTCAATAGCATCTTCCAATAATTTTGTTTTGCTGCATTGAAGGCCTACAGCATATTCTTAACCTGCTACAGTATTGATTGCATGAGACCACAAAAACCACTCGTTTTTCTCCAACTGACTTCAACAAATGTTGTTTATGGGGGAAATTCCACCCACACATTCTCTTCAGATTCTCTCCACTATTATTTCCAGAATCTGTTTATGTGCACTGGTAAAAGTGAAACATCATTATGTAAATGAAAAGCTGCTTTCTGCATGGGGGAGAGGTGTGGTGGGTTGCATTGCATGAGTGCTTGTGCTGTTGTACAGGGTGTTTTGTCCCCAGCTTTGCATTGTTACGTTGCCACAAAATTGATAGTCCCAAGTTCATTTGAGTTCAATTTAGTTGGCTGGTGGCCATTTTGGTTATATAAAATTAATTGCTGTGCCTAAGTCACGAAAGTATGGTCACAAGATCTTCATAAATGATGATCCTAGATAGCAGGCATAGGAGCAGGGTTCAGGACAGAATTGACCAAGTCTTAGATCATTGATTTTATGTAGGCAGAATCCCAGGCCAGAGATAATACATGTGAAGTTGTAGATGTAATTTACTGTAATTTCTACTTGCTGATCTTTAATTGCAAATCTAGCATGAATACTTTTTATTTAATTACTGCAGGTTCCCAAGGCCTTCGTAAATCTAGTGGATTCCACTGAGCTCACAACTGCCTCTTTTGCATGCCAAGATTACAGTAATTTCAGGTAAGAGGTTTATTTAACTTCTTGTCACTGTCTCCTGCTGCTGTTCAACAAATAGCTGTGTATATGGACTCACTTTATGACTGAGATACAATCTGCTGAACTGTTTTTCTGCCCTTAATACAAAAGTATGACAAAGATTTTAAGTCTTCACTTTGTTTCTGATACAGTCTCTCTGAAAGGTATATTTTTACTAGGAAGCTAGTGCTTTTAATCCTATCAAATTGGACAGCATATTTAAATATTGGGTCAGAGTAAAGGAAAAAGAGAAAGCCTCGATGCTGTACAAGCACTGTTCACCAAGAGCCAAAGCACTGGTTTGTTATCAACAGTTTTAGACACAAATCCAAAACACAGCACCATATGGGCTGCTACAAAGTTAACTCCATCCCAGCCAGACCCAGAACTTAGATTATGGTCACAAAACTGCATCATCTAGCTAGCTACTCCTGGTTTTTTTATTCAATGATATTTTTGCTCTGCAACTTTCAAGTCAGAAGCTCTCTAGGTGCTTCAAAAGTTTAAATTTCTACACATCAATGTTCACCAAATAAGCAACTTTAAAGGACATTATTAGGCTATTGGAAAGATTCTACTTGGACTTAGAGTATGCTAGGGTAGAGAACATCCAAGTTGTCAGTTCCTTATGGTAACTGCATCTATTTATCTGTCTTTCTCAGTACTTTGCAATAAGAGTGTGAGTAGTTTGTGTCCCGATTTAGTACGGAGTAGGAGTGTGCACATGAGCAGTTATGATGGAGTAGTTTACAGCTGGTGAGATTACACTTCATCTTACTCCACAGTACTGTTTTTTTTTCCCTTTGCTTGGGGCATAGGACACCATATGTACTAATATAGTCATCCTGAAGTGCTTCACAAGCTTTGCAAGGGTACAGCCTCAGAGATGTTCTGATGGAATGGGGGGGGAAGAGGTCTGGCTGCTATGTAACCATGTACTTAACAGATACAAGGAGAGGAGGAGCCTTCCTTGTCAAAAGTGACTGCATGGGGCACTCTAGCTTATTTCTCCTACACAAACATGGAGAGGAAAAATGTGAGAAATGTGGAAAAGATGCATTTAAGAATATGGGCCTTGCCACGTACTGAAGCCTTAAAAAATAATATGAAATAGATCTATTTTTTTTTTCTCCTCTGAGGCATTTTTATATTTCCTTTTGTACTTAAGGCAATTTGCTTTCTTATTTTCAACACAGTCTTGTAGATGTCTTTATCTGGTTGATAGACACAATTCCCACAAGTTTGTTAGATGACCTCAGTCCCAAATCCTTTCCCATATAAGGACCCCCTGCATCTGGTTACTAAGTTGTCATTATGGAGTGTGCTTTGAGAGAAAAATATAAATCCATACCACAATGTGAAATTTCAGGAGTCAAAGAGGATAATAGTGATTGACACTTTCAGTCCTCTGCCTTAACTTTAGGCATTGAAGTTGGGACATAATGGGGTTTAAAGTTCCCTCCTTTACTAATTTCTTACTAACTAGAAGCATCTGCACTAAAAGTAATGCACAAACCCTATTTTAGGCATGCAACTCTCTTCATGTATTTTATGAGGTTGCTCTGTTAGGCTTTGGTAATATTCTGGTCCCGAGTTCGTTTTTTTTTCACTCACCAGCAGTGATAATAGCACTATCAGAAAATTCTCATTTTATGGGTTTCGCTAGAGCTCTGTGAAAAGGATCCTGAGGCATAATTATTGCTTATATCTGGAAACCCTCCAGAAACTTTCTCAGATTCCAGTCCACCCAGGAAATTTCAAGGGAATATATATTTCCTGGAACCTGACTAATCTTATGTGTATCTTATGTTGTTCCCGTCTACATTTGAGAACTCTCAGAATTCTCCAGCTAGCTTCAAAAATGTGCAGTATGGCCATCTCACCTTGCAGGTCAGAAGTCTGACAGTGCCAGTCATCCTTGAGCACGTTTAACCTCCTGCAGCTTCCATCCACATTTCTAGATGTAGGTCCTCATGCCACATACTAAAGAAAAAGTTCCTCTGGAAGTGTTTTGAGTTTGTTCAATTTTCCTTTGTGACTGCAGAGCGGGAAATATTTGAAAACTAGTGCAGCTGTTATTTTAAGCTTGAACATGTTGATAGCTTGTGAGATCCTGTGCTAATCTAAGTCTGGCATACTTGTCAACTGACTAGGCTTTCAAATCAAAAAGCGATACAAAGCTCTGGATATGGGAATATATATCATTCTGTGTTTATATCAAAAATTAACGTGTTCCATGTTTTCTGCAAATAAAACAATTCAATCTTTAGTATGTGCTTGTCAATGGCTTAAAAGAATTCATGCTATCCACCTTGTTATCCAAAGTTCATAATGTCTTTCACGTCTTTAATTTCTGCAGCAATCCAGGCAGGAATCAGTGCAATTATGCTGAACACTCCACATTACGAGATAACATACTGAGGTGGTCCTATCAGGTATGGCATCTTCTCTATTGTTTGGCTCTCCTATTGCTAGACATGTCTATTCAGTTTCCAGATTGGCCTGAAGCAAGGAGTTAAGGGAGGAACAGTGAGGAAGTTGTGTAACTGCCTTTCTGTCACATATCCATAGCAATCCCGATCCCATTTCTTACCTCAGGAATACTGACAATAAGCTGAGTGATCTTAGTATCTCTTGAAGTTCTATAAGTCTATGTAACTGTTTTTCATATCCCATTAGAGAAATGATCCATCTTATCTAGTAAAATACCACATGTTTTAGAAGAGGGAGATTTTCTGTTAAGACAAAGACAGTAGTGCTAGAGTTTCTTTTAAACATGCCAGGGTGGCAATAAACATGACCTTTCATTAACTTGCTAAGCTTGCTGCCCTTTCAAAGAAAATAATGGTAAACCGTCTTTCTCATAGCTACAAGGATTTTCCAGTTGTTGTGTAACAAGATTTTATTAAATTACTGTCTTTGTTCTGGATTACTCAATTTGATTTCTGTGGCTTATTAAGGATGGGGATAATTTAAATTTATTTTAAGCCCTGTTGAATTGCACATACATTACACTCTCTACCCAATAATACTTATCTCATTAAATGATTGTCTATTTAGGATGCTTTGGAAAAACTACTGGAGTCTGAGAGGTTTGATCAAAAGGAAGACTTCACTATTGTTCTTCAGCCTTCTCTCCAAGGAAGAAATCTGCTGCTCAGACTGGTGAGTAAATTCAAGCTGCTCCATTCTCTCTGGCTGGTTTGTGTCTGCTGAGACTGAGTGCAATATTCACCAGGCTTTCCTGTCCTAGGCTGTGTAATTCTGGAAGACAAGGGTAGTCAGGCACAGGAAGAACACCCCTTAGGATCAGACACAGAAGTCCTGAGAGTAGAACTTGATTTAAACAGCACCAGTCAGAGATCCTGTGCTTTTTGAATGCTATGCTGCAGCATGAATCAAGCTGTAGCACCTCTGCACCTAAAGTTGCAAGTATCTGGAAGCTGTGGGTTCTGCTGATTTTTCCATATCTTTGTAGTCATCACCATATTAATTTCTGATTATGCTCATCTTTGACAAAAAGACAAAGTTTGACAAAAAAGGCAAAAAGTGGGTAATGTGAAGTATTTAAAGGGGTTAGAGGGACAAAAGATAAAAGTGCTTGTATACTGTGTTGGAAAGTAGAGTTATTTTCCTGCAATGAGTCTGGGAACTCAGACTTTTTGTTTTGGTATAGGCAGTGGGGAATGAAGATGGGATTGCCTAGGATATCAGGCATGGTTTTGTCATAAGTGGTCTTTAAAGGGAAGTTGAAAGGTCAAGGTTGTCCAAGATCTGGTAATGAAGAGGGAGAATATTACTTTCTGGAGAATGGCTCACTTGGAGTGAGATATCAAAATCCATCACATTAGGTGGATTTTTGTAAAATAGGTTGGTGGTGACTCATGGTCTGGGTTTTTGAGCATCATGATAGCTCCATGAATTTGAGGTAGTTCCATGTCTCCCCTCAGCTTTAAGTGAACAAAGTGAATTGGGAGGAGAAATTTTTCTTCCAGGAAAAGAAAAGATTTGCTATGTTGCAAAACTTTCTTGTTGCTGCTGAGGTTATCTTTTGCTAGGCTTTTTTTTTAGATGACTGGTCCATATGCAAATAACAGACTTCTAACTTTCATGGCATTACTTTTTCTGTCAGTCATTTGCTCTATTATTTCTTTAAATAGCATCATATGTTATAGGTGGATTCATTTCTTCTGGTTTGTGGTATGCCTGCAGGCCACCATGTGTAACCTTCCAAGCTCTTCCAACAGTTACATTTCATTTAAAATTCAGCCTGCCCTTTAAGACAAATTCTGCATGTTTCTAATCTTTAAATGCATGTATAAACTAGAAGAAGTGTTGTGTATTCCAAATGATTCATGTGCTCACATCCATGTCTTCCTGCTCTACTGTGTCACTATTGTGGTCATGCTGTATTGTTGCTCTGCTCTTCTTTTCCTGTTGATGTGCCATAATCATTTCCAAAAACAGCATCTTTCTATCTTGACACACCAGTAGTAACTGGGATCAGTGGTAAGTGGCTTAATGAGACTACAAAGATTGATTTTCTTGTGGATATGAATGTTATTTTATAGATTGAGAACCTTTATGACTGTATATCTTATCTTTCCATATTTTTAATTATTTTATGATGCTCAAAGTACTTTCTCTTTCAGGACAAGGATGATTTGATTACCACATCACAAGTGAAAATTCTGGAAGATTATATTTTCATGGCTGTGGGCCTCTGGAACAACATGGTAAGCAGTACCACAGTGACTGTTTTCTTGCCAAACTTGGTCCAGATGCTTGGTAGCAACCCTGCACGAGCCAGGCACTGAGTAGCTAAGAGGCAAGGGAAGGAAGAATACACGAATAATCCCATGACTGCCATCCACAGCTGTGCAGGGACACTGCTTTTGAATAATGCTAAATGCCCTACACTTCCAAGACAAATCTCACTCTGCTGCTACTTTCTACTAAGAACTTTTTAGAAAGGTTTTCAGAGTGGCCCTTTGGGAAGAATAATGGAGTAAATGAGCTGTGGCAGATCTTGTTTTTGCTAATCTTACCTCTTTGACAGCACAGCACAGGATGACTGAGGCTTGTCCTAAGCTGATATTATAGCGGTTATACTCCTGTCTACTCTGTCTTCTATCCTGTATCCCCCACTGTTCTTTACTAATGAGTCTTATACTGCTGTCTTCCACTTTACCATCATCTTTGTGCTGCTGTTGCTCATAGTGAAAAGGTTATAAAAAATCTTGAGGAGCTCTTGTTATGTTCTCTAGAGCTGGATGTCCTATCCAGCTGAGGAAAGCCATAAAATGGTGTTTCTATTAGTGGGAGAGGTTATGACCCACTCAACCTTGAGCACCATGACCAGTTCTGTAGGGGGCTTTTACCCACATCAGGCTTGAGCTGCTGATGCAGTATTTGTGTGTGAGAGACTGAGTGGGTGCGTGTACAACTGGAGGAGTTTGCACTTTAAAATTGATTATAGGGCCAAGTGAAGATATGTGAGGTGCTTTTCAATAAGAATAAGACAAAAAGCAGGTATGTGGGTTTGGACTCAAGAGAGATAAGCAGGATGCTACTGTTTGGATATGCCCTTACATGCATTGTTTTAAGTAAAATGTTGATTTTACTGTTTTCAGAAGCTTTCAACATTTGCTGTTTCTTTTTCTAGTAACCTTATAGCACATACAATCTCTTTTTAAATTAAAAATAATCTTCAATGACCAATTAAGTTAGAGGAAATAAAAAATACTTTTTTCTTGTTTTGCAATCCATGTGTTAATAAGATTTTCTTTGGAGAGTATCTACTATTCTTGTGTCTGTTCAAATTATCCTAAGTATGAAGGAAAAAAGTCTATACTGCAACAACCTTTTCATAAACCATTTAAAAAATAAATTCATGCATCTTGGAATGTTTTTGTTTTCTTTTATGCTAATTCAAGCCGTAATAATGCTGTTGTAGCTCGGATCATTTAAAGAAGCAGAATTTGCAGGAAGAGGCTTCTATTCCACCAGGTGATATATGTAGAAGAGTAGTACAGTCACTTTAATAAAATATTTTCTTTTAGTTAAAGTTAATAGGACTTTAGTTAGTTAGTAGGAGCCAAGGAGATAAAAATTGATGAGCTGTTGCAGTGGTAACTTTGGAACAGCCATGCTGGGTCCATTTATCTCCTTTGCTGTTATCTATGATATTCCTTGTGATGACACCACAGTTCCTACCTCAGTTCTTCCATCGTAAAATAGATGCCCTCTGTTTCATTCTTCTGTCTTTAGACCTTCTCTGCACAGACTTTATTTGTTCTCTTGTGCTCTCTCCTTGAGCAACTCATTCTATGGCATGTTACTTTATTCTCATCACTATGATTGCCCAGGAGCATTTTGTGGAAACAGCAGAGTTGAAAAACCACCAGCAAAATGAAGCTGTGCTTTTAAGGCTGGCTGCATCAAGGCCGGTTACCCAGACTTGGGTAGTGAGCATGCTGTGGAGCCACCAGAGGAGACAAATACCTACTTTGCTTTATTTCAGTGTTTTTTCTCAATGTGAGGTTGTCCCTCTAGTGAGGGGACAGCCTAGATGAGCTGGAGGAGGAGCAAATTGTGGCAAACCCACATCTTGCCACAGGTTTGAAGGAAGACTGTGAAAATGGTAACCACCCCTTCAACTCATTTTGCTGTTTTTTTTTTTCCTGACTTCTCTTTGAATAAGTAACTTTCCAGAGTACACCTAGCAATCATCAGAAAGGGGCCTTTCAGGATTACTTCTTTATATGCCTGTATTTTGCTGTGATGTAAAAGAAGATATGAAAGATGTGTTCAGCATAAAGAGCATTAGTAGGTGTACTCACCCGATAATGATGTGTCCAGTTCTACCTGGAAATCCAGCCAACAGTTCATGCTGACTTCTTTAAAAATTAAATAAGAACCCATAATGCAGTCTTGGGAGCTGATAGGAGATCAGGACCATTGACTTGTGGACCAGGAAATGTTGCAGAATGGAACTACATTCAGAGTTTTGCCTTCTCCTGCTCTCTGCCAAGCTGTCCTGCCTGACCTTGTTTTGAAGCTTGGTAACAGCCTCTTTCCTGGTATAATTACCTGCCTATTGGCCAAAGGGCAAAACCTTGAAAATCTACTGGCAATTGGCCTTAGGGCTGCACTTCAGCCTCACTGAGAAGGAGCTGAGCCATCATGTCCTAAGGGCTTGTCCTAGGCAGAGCTGGATATTTGACCAAAACAATTCCAGCTCTTTAGGACCAATGCAATTTATATGCTCAGCACACCAGGGAACAGTCAGATAAAAGACATTGGAAAAGCTGAGAGAGGTTGGCTATGACCTTGGACAGCTTTGATGATTACCACAGAGAACCTGATCATAGGCATTTGCCAAAATTAATCAATTTTACTTCTGGACATATGTCTGAGGGCAAAGATCTATTCACGTACGTAAAGACCTTCATAAGAGTAAGAGTTTCTTGTCTTTTGGCACTCTTCTGTGTTACAGAAACAAAACCCAACCCTATCCTGCAACCAAAAGAAAAAGTAAAACCAGGCAAGATCCCAAAAGTGAACAGCACAGCAGGAGGCTTCCTGTGTCTCTCTTCTGTGTTCAGGGGTTTGTGCTGCCTTAGAACCTGCTGAGTACCAGAGCAGACCTATACACTAAGTATGTCTCCACATGACAGATGTGCTGGAATCTGGGGGAGGGTTGGTGCCCCACTACAGCCCTTGTACCCCATTCTCTGACCAGGACCATGCAGCTGAGCTGCACAGGAGCTGTCAGTCTTTGCTGGAAGAACAGCATGTCTGAGCCGTCTAGAATTTAATGCCTTCTGGAGAAATTTTTTTTTGTCACCCAACTCCCAGCACATGCAAGTGTCTAATACTTGTTTGAACTTAATTTCTAGTCAAGAAATACCATGTTGTATGTAACTCATGTTTTGTGGGATGATTGTGTGTTGGAAGTGTATTTTCTTTTAAGAACATGATTAAATAGCTATTTTGTTTCATCTTAAGAGAATGGGAAAATATCCCAATGTATCTTTCCTCTGAGTTCATTATTTTGCACTTTTTGGGGAAATTTATTTTATTCTCCCTCAAAAAAGCAGACTGTTTCTTCAAACGTTTCTCTCAAAGAATATAAACTCTGTAAGCCTCTTCTCTATTTCTCTGAATTTTCCCATTATTTTAGTTGATGGAACAATCAAAATAGAATATAACATTTCTGCCCAGAGTGTATTGGTGACATCAAGCCTGCGGCTGTTGTATTTTCCAGTCTCTTGCATCCTGTTTCTTGTGTAGGCTGCTGGTCCTGGCAGCTGCTGGTGCCAAGCTGAGCAGACATGCACTGAGGGATCTAAACCCTCAGCCAATTCCTCTGTGTGTGATTCAATTTAATTAGCACTCAGCAAGCTGTCTGAACAGGTGAAGTGATTATTTTTGATATTTGCCCCTTTGTGCTATCACTATTTTCTGAACAATTTCATAATTTTTTGTTACAATAATCGCCTCTCTGTCTTGTTTCAAGAAGTCCAACAAACATAAATGTTATTAAGACTCTGTATGGAATAGGAAAACACCTTTTGGTGTTGCCTAACATGTATGAGAGTGTAGATAATGAAACAGTTCTGAAAGGTAAGATAAACAATCAACACGTATAGAGTGAGCATTCCCAAAAGCCAAATTAATGTTTGAATGGAAGTTTTAGTCATGATGGGAAGACAATCTGGTCATGTAAGAGGACTTATTTTCAGTTCCTTGCTTTTGTAGGTACATATGTGTTATATTATGCACAGATAAATATTTATCATAAGTGAAAGAAATGTTTAAATATATTATTTTTAGATGTATGTGTCTGAGCCTAATGGAAAACTTCAGGCACTAGAGCCTTTGCATTGCTGCTGCTCTCCCTTCCTTCCCATAACACAGCATGTGTACAATTCCTCTGTTGTCTCCCTATCCAGATGCAGCCTGTTGGACAGAAGCAGCCTTATGGTGTCACAGAAATTGTCCAGTGTCCATCTCAGGTAAAAAGGCTTCCTTGTTATTCTGTGATTTTATTTCTTCCTTGCAGAATTTCCAAGTTTTCAAATGCTGTTGTTGTTTTCTGAAGTTCTTGGGAATGCACACTTACCCAAGTTATTGCACAGTTAAAAACTGAATGTTCCTAAAGTTCATTGACATGGAGTCCTTATTTTCTACAGATGAAGCTCTGAAATAAAAGAACTTTTGACAAAATCTAGCTATATCATCTCTGTCAGATTTTTTTTTGCTCCAAAACAATATATCTAGCTAATCTGAATTTATTAATTGCAGGTGTGAGGTGCATTATCAATATTCAAATTTGTGTCACCAATAAAATTTAATCCATGTGTTTTATATAATCTAGATTTTCTGTGATTTGTCTCTGCTGCCACATTTTACTGATTTAGTCCCTGGAGCTGTCTGTAGACAAGATTGGAATATCTCATGTTCAAAGAACAGGTTCTTGTATGCTTTTGCGTTTAAGCTCTGACTTCAATCATTTGATTTCATTAAAATATTGCTGGAATCCAAAAGCATCTGAATAGCAATTAAAATATCAAAGAAATAGAATTTTATATTTTGTTTGATGTTAGGTTTAAGGCAGGAAGAGGTGCTGTGCCTAGAGCATTCCTAGGACAGGGCTTCAGACCAGGGCTTAACTTTCAAGTCTAACCTGGTTTACTTCACTAATATAACGTTCATTCAAAAATTAATACTGTAAAGATTTTTTTACTCTCAGAAAATGTAGCCAGGAGACTTTAACGTCAACTGTGTTTCCTCTAGTGTTGGTAAACATACTCTCTTTACTCTGCAGGAAAATCCATATTTGTTTACATATAGAAATAGTAACTACTCATCTTCCCTGAGGACATCAAACACCAAAGAACCATCTCAGGTATAGTAGGACTGTTTGCATCAATGGACTGGGTGTATTCCAGGGAGTGGGGCAGGTGGGTGAGAGTGTGTTGTAGCCTAAATAAACAATGCTACCTGGGAAAACTAAATGCCAAACTCTAGCTTTTTACTTCTGTGCTTGACTGAATAATCAGATGTTTAATAGCACATTCTCTCCTTGGTGGGCTCTGTAGAGTGTGACTAAGGTATATGTGTTCAGCTAGCCTAGAATGAGTCTTGCCTTCATTGGTAAGAGCCTATGTTAAACATCTGGAGAAAAATATTATTTTCCCTGGAGTAAGAAGATAGTGAAAATCGGACTGTTTAGTCCTACCATGGAAAAAACTACATGAGATCCAACTACTGTGTGGGTCTGATTTAATCTTGTTTATGCCATAGTAAAACTGAGGAATATTGATTTTTTTTTTTGTGAGATAGTTTCAGATTGGATATGTGGAGGAAAAGACCCATGATTGTATTTTTGAAGTCAGATTCTCTGATTTTGAGCACAACTTGGTGTTCCCAAGCAGGAACGGAGTGAGTTGATAATGTTCATTTTCATGCCTCAGAATGCAGTGCCTAGACCACATCTAGACAAAATTACTTGTTTGTCACTGGAATTGAAATAGGCATTTCTGTTCACATTTTAATATAGTGCCATCTGTTTTGTTGGTTACTTGGGGTGTACAGACCTCACCGTGGGGCAGTGGTACCTACCACTCTGGTTTTTGGAAATTGCTGTAGTGTAGGAGATGTTAAGGATGTAAGGAGCAATACTGTATTATGTTTGTGATTGTTTTATTGGGTTTTTAAATTAAGAATTAAAAACCCAATCCAGAACAACAGGACAAGACATACAAGTATCTTTTCCTTAGGCAAGTTAGCCTACTTAAGGAATTCTGCAGAGAGATTTGGAGCCAAAGCACATCTTTGAATCTTGTGCAATGGTTTGTTCTGGTATATGGATGGCCAGCCCTTCACTAACCACAGATTTTGAGGGTATTTCTGTCAGTAGGCTGCAATCCAAAAGAGCCAGGAGGGCAAATCCCTGCCTGCACATACAGGATGGCATAAGGAGAAGGCAGGCTCATGACCTGCTGACAGAGGTATGGTTTTGTGCTAGGATATTTCAGGGATGTTCAAACAGTTTCTTGCAAAAGATGTTCAGCGTATGGGTGCACCACCTGTTGCATAGCTGAGCACAACATGGCTCAGACTCTAAAACAACAAGCCCAATGGTAGGCAAGAGCTGTGCTGCACTCAGAAGGCTGCACCACTTCTGAGCAGGCTGAGTTTGTGCCTGTCTTCAAAAGGCACGGACTGAGGGCAGGCTGAGCTGGGTAGTTGTATGCAAAGCACATGGGGATTTCATTGATTCATTGGTTTATCGTGACCAGGGTACTGTGAGACTGATGTCAAATCTTGTCCTGTCTGTCTTTGCAGGAGAGGAGTTATGGATCACATGTTCCCTGTCCTGACCGGGCTCCCTCTGATACGGTTCCAGTTTCAGGTTTAGTACTATGCCTTTTTGTCATAGAGGTGCTTCATTTGAGGACAGAAGGAGAACAGAAATGGGTTTTCTCAGGAGAGGTACTCTTTTATTTGGAGAGGTGCACTTTGTTGACTGTGTTTTTTAAGAGTCTTTTTGGAACAATGTGGATGATTGTATAACAGGATGCACCTCACTACCTGGTGATGAATGTTTATGCAGCTGCATCTTCCACGTACAAACAAAGATGTGACAGAAAGGGAAAGATAGGAGACAGTCAGGTCCTTCATTTCCAGGGTGAAAAAACTGCAGGGGGCTCTTGTTCATGCAGTCTGAGGTGCAAAAACCCATATGGAGTTCCTTAGGTAGATTTTTTACTTTCCTAAGAATCTGTGATGGTTCCAAATATCTATTCTGTGCTGTCACCAGAGCTGTGCCTGCTTTTCAGTCATTTTCACCTGTTAAAAGAAATTTGAGGAAGAAAAAATGAGAGACTGGAATCTTGCTGCCTCCTTTGTCACTGTGGCTACTGGCCAGCTATGGTACCAAGAACCATTTCTGATTTGATGCCTACCAGTCTCTGTCACTCTGAACTGATGCTGTCATGAATATTAAAAATACTGCCTTTGCAATGCTTTATTATGCTTATTCTGGGGAAAACTTCTAATAACTATCACAATTTGTAGTTTCCTTTCTTTCCCTTACACTACCTTTATTTTTTTTCAGTTCATAATTTGAAACCAGCAGATATTAAGGTGATTGCTGCCCTGGGAGATTCACTCACAGTAAGTAAAGGTCATTGGATAGCCATTTATAAAGCTAACAATGAAAAATTTGCAATGAAATTCCTGATTTTTTAACCTGAGAAATGGAATACATACAGTTATACCTTTATGAGCCAAATACGTTTTTCACTTTTTTTTTTATACTCCACCTTGGTTGATTGGTAATCAAATCACAAGTCTAATCTGAGTACACAGTCCCCATTTAAAGTTCACACGAGTGCCACACAAGGAAGAAATGTGAGATTAGATTGTGCAGCAGCAAAACTATTCTATTAGAGTGGACTTGCAACAATTACTTTTCTTTACTGATTTTTGGCAGCTCCCAAGATATTGGCCCTGAAAGCTATTAGTAAACAGCATGAAGAGAAAGAATAAGTTCTGCAGCTGATTGTGTGTTTCTGTGTATCTATATAATATAATAAATATATAGATGATAATACCAAAGCCTATAAAACCATAGTAATTCATACTAAATAAACATATGATTAAAATTGCAATAGAACATTAGGTGAGTTGAGTGTAACTTGTCTTGAGAATTTTTTTATTTTAACACTATTCCTAGTACTATGTAAGCTTATTACCCCTAGACTGGTTGTTATTCTCCAATCAATGATGAGTGCTTTACTGCTTATGTCATAATCCATGTTTCCTACGTGTTCTGTGCTAATTATCACATTAATTCCTTGTAGTCTTTTTCCTTGGAGAAATTGGGAAAGGCAAAAAATCACTGTACAACTTTTTAATGTGAGGAACATTATAATAAATTATAAATTCGGGACCACTACTATCTTATTTATTCCTTATGTAAATTTAGAATTATATGAGTATTTTGAACATTCTCAAGTAATTTTTCCCCACTTGATGTAATTACAAAGTTGATAGAAGTGGGTAATTCACAGGAATGGGGTTAAAATACCTTCAGCCTTTGATCTTCTTGAGAGCAGGGATCTGTTCTATTTTGGGAAGATGATGTCACTTGCTTCATTAATATGCTTTTAAATTATTCTCACTAGGATCAAGTCAGAGAACTAGTTAGTGTAGCAATCCTTATTTTCTGAAGGTGAACTCTTCTTCTTCCAGGCAGCTAATGGGGCAGGATCCAGGCGCAATGATGTTCTGGATGTCCTGACACAGTACCGAGGTCTTTCTTGGAGGTGAGTCCCAGGAATTTCCCCCCAGTGGGAGAGAATCCATTTTCTTCAGTTTTGTTTGGTATAGTTGTTTTTGTAGCAAAGGAAGGCTTTTGGAAATGAGATTTGATATCACATTTTGCATGAAAGCACATGGCTGTATTACTATTCGTGATAAAGAAAATACTCAAACTAGTGGTTGTCCAGAGTACAAAGTAGCATGGCTGGGCTGGAATAGATCTGAGTACACAGAAAAATGGGGTCCTTTCTAAGAAGTTCTTTTCCAATCTCATGGCTGTAGGAGACCCTGGAATGAGGTCTTCCAAACTCCGTTGCCATTGCATCACTTACTCATTCTGCCTTTCTGTCCCTGCCTTTCTGTATCCTGTCTGCTCTTGCCCAGTGTGGCCCACACCACCCATTTGTCTCATTTAAAATTGATGGTCTACAAAAAAATAAAATCTTTTCTGTTGTTGTTTCATATGCAGTATCTCTTCCCTTGGTCCATTCCCAGTATTGCTTACATCGTGGAGAACAGTTTATCAATTATGAGTCAATACAGACTTTTATATATGCAGCATTTTGTTAGACACATCAAAAAGATGCTGGAGAAAGGCAATCACCCTCACTTGTTAATCTGCAACTGTATGACTTAAGACCAAACTTGTCGGTCTGATCTTCTGTTCATAATTTTTTATTACCACTCTAAGTCACTGCAACTTTAGAAGAAATTGAAACATGTTCATAGAATCATAGAATGGCCCAGATTGGAAGGCACCTTAAAGATCTTCTAGTTCCAACTCCCATGCCATGGGCAGGGACGCTTTCCAATAGACCAGGGTGCCAGAGGTTCCCCAGTGCTCAAACACTTCCAGGGATGGTATTCATGCACTTCAAAATCTGTTCCAGATTAAAGAGACACTATAGAGATGTTCTAAGTCAAAAATTTTCTATTTTGATCTTTAGTAGTAATCTATTGACATTTTTTTGCAGCAAGTACACTAGTATTTTTTTCCAGCATGAAGGAGAATAAAAAGCACACAGACATAATGGTGAATTTCACTAGTTTAGTAGCATTCTTCCAGTTGAGTGAAATATGAGTGGGGGGGAAGGCAAAGGTATTGATTTTACTTACCACTCTGAAATATATGCTTTTAGAACTTCTTGTTTTGATTAGATTTGTTAACTAAAAATGGAAGCTATACTACGTTTTACTACATGCAACTTCAACAAAGGTGGCAGCCTTGAAAAAAAGTCTCATTTCTTTCATCTGGGTTTGGACATACGCCAAAACACGTGAAAGAACTGAGAGGACAGCTGCTGTACAGGGCTTCTAATATGATTGCTCTGCTGGAGCAGAGTGTCTCTGGCGCGGTGACCCCTCGGGACAGGCACCCAGAGCGTGGGTGGGCTCAGCACAGCCACCAGCGTGCTCTGTACATGTGCGGGAACCCCAAAAGGGGGCACCCTCCTACCTTGTCCATTGCCGAGTCCACCGTGCCTTACAACACTTCTTTCCCGTTCTTCTTTTTTAACAGTGTTGGAGGAAATGAAAACATAAGCACAGTCACAACACTACCAAGTAGGTGACTTCTTTGGTAAATTTGATAAATATGTGGTGCTGTTTATTATTCGAATACCTGCTATTATTAAAGGAGACAGGAGAAAAGGGTTAAAATTTGTAGCATGACACAAGCAATCTGTTTGTGTTTAATGTCCACTTCTGAGTAAAAGTTGCTTAACAACCAAGCTGTAATATGATTTAACTATGTATTTTGTAATTCTTAGATTTTGGTTGTTTCAGTATTTTTCTGCTGGTTATAGTTCTGTCTAAAATGTGTTTGGGACAGATGAATCAAAGATCTTAGCTCATAGCCTAAAGGAACTATTTTGACTGTATAGGAAAGTTGTTTTAGGCAGGGGCAGAATCACATTACAAGATCAGATTTTACATGCTTTTTAAAGGTCAGGACATTTTAGATCTGAGGTGTTTGTAAGGCTGGTTTGTAACCTAAGATCTAGGAGGGAATCCAGGGTCTTTGGGGTTAATACATCTGGGGCCATCAGGCTAAAGGATTTGATTCCAACCTGTCTGCAGTTAGAGCATGATGGCATGAGGTTATCCTGCCTCAGTATATGGTTACCCAGCCTTGCTTGCCAGGCAAAATGGCATTGCTAGCCAGGATGGTCATGTTAGGTCATGAGATATCTGAATTCATGAAATTCAGACATCTTGGAGGCAGGGAAATGGTTGTATGGTGTTGAATCTCCATGTTTATTATACTTAAAGGTTGATTTTTTTTTTTTTTATAGCTGTCTCTTAAAGCTTTTTAATGGTCTTTTGCTGAAGTCTAACCTTTATTGCCTCATTTGTTACCTGCTGCAGGAAGCAATATTTCAGGGTGCTGTCTCTTTCTGCAGATATTCTTCGTGAGTTCAACCCATCCTTGTTAGGATATTCCGTTGGCACTGGAACACAGAATTCAAACAATGCTGCACTCAACCAAGCTGTGACTGGGGCTCGTGCAGAGTAAGAGGAAAACTTAATTTTATTAGAAATCTGTTTTTTTTCCATAAAATTTCTTGTGACTAAAAAAGGCCCAAGTCCTTGACTTTGGCAGGAGCACAGTAAGTCTAAGGCAAAGATTTTTTTATCCTAACTATAGCATGAAGGCCAAGAAATGTGATAAGGACTTTGCAGTATTTCTAATCTATGTCAAATAAATTAGCAATAAAGGCAATACTTTCTCTGACATTTTCAGCCAAGAAAGCCGCAGCATTTTACAGGCCTTACTCAGAAAGCTGTCCTGTTGTGAGTCAAACAAAAGATGTCTCCACTTTATAGGAAGTACATTCAAACCCTCTTGTCATCAGGACCAAGAGTTCATGTAGAGACTGAGAAAATTGTGAATTGTTTAATTCCTGGTCTGCTAGTGCTGGGGATTAACTAGAGATCACTGTGCACCATCTTCAGTGCAATTCATATCCTACTTTAGTTTTTCACTGGTAACAGTTCTTATAAGACCTACTTCAGTGCCTTAAGGCCATATAATAACACTGGTATGAGCACAGATACTTCAGAGCTATAGATAGCATCTGTCTGATGGTGGGAAAAGTGCATTTTTCTATATAGTTTGTAAAAGAGTAATTATGCCGTATTTGCAAAGAAGCCCAATGCCTGTTGGATGCTAATTATTTTCTCTTTTTTCTTTTTCCATCACTGCCTCAAAACCTAGCCTTTGTTGGCTATATCATATATTCCATTCAATGAAAATTGGGCTTTCTCTGGGATTTTTGTTTTTTTGATGTCTATTCATCAACTTTTCTCTGTGTCTTGTTATCTATGCAGGATTATTTCTTTAAGTTTTTATTAATTTATTTTATGATTTCATGTTTCTTTTATTTTTAGGGATGTTCCTGAACAGGTTAGGAAACTGGTGGACCGCATGAAGAATGATACTGTGAGTTCAACATGTCATGAATATCTTTAGAATGAAGTGGCATGGCATCATTAGTTTCTAGCAGACCAAGAGCAGCTCTCAACAGTGAAAGCCAAACTTTAAATGCTGTAGGTACAGCAGGGTACAGTGTAATGCTTCCCAGTACAGAGAGTGAGTCAGCACAAAATGATCTATAGCTTAGTCTTAAATTCATTTGTACTAGCATATGATAGTTACTATAAAAGCAGATGATTGTAACCTTTTCATCATTTTTGCTGCAAGAGGCTATGAATGCAGTGCTGGTGCTTCTGCTTCCAGTCTGTGTAACCCTGTAAGATGACAGAACCTTTTCTCTGTGAGGATTTTGCTGTTAATTATCTTGTAAGCAGGTGGTTTTTCCAACAAAAATGGTACATGTTAGGACATTGAGGGCAAGCTTTTCAAGTAGGAAATTGTGTGGAGTGAACACGAGAAGTGAGGATGGGACTTGTTTTCTATAAAAACAAATTAGTCACTTCTTTCATCTAGTCATCAGCTGATTTTTGACTGACACATTTATTGTTAGAATGATTTGATTAATGGTCTGTAAAATACACATTATGTTGAGGATTGCTTGCATATTTCTCACCTCAGCTCATGTTTTGAATGCTCACAATTTGTAATTTGACCAATGTGCTATGCAATCAGTGACCTAAGTTACATTATAATAGTTTGGCTTTCCAATTGTGCAGCTGGAAAGCAGCCAAAAAGCCTTCAAGATATCTGTGTGCATGTTTAATGTAAATACTCTGGTGCATACATATTGGCAAAAATATTTGCAGTGCCTTCCTTCTTGGTTCACTTTCTTGTAAACACGATTTCCATCTGATGGATGCATCTGGAATGAGATTAAAAGGAACAGCAACTAACAATGAAGGGTAGAATGGTTTTCATTGAAAGCTTCTAAGCACTGCTCTGCCAAGTTTATTGGCCTGAGTATGCAAATAGAAATTAATGGGAATATCTTTTATTTAGGTAATAAACATACTTATATAACTAGTGAAATTCCTTCTGACTAGAAAGCATGCTCACGTTAGAGGTCATACATCTTTGATTTAAGAGATCCTTTTTACTTCCATTTTTTAAAACACTTGTTGAGTGCAGGAAGAAGTTTCTCCTGATTTTTGATTTTTTTTTTTAACATTTTGAGACCAAACTACTGAACAGCGTGTTTACTAGTGGGGATATGTTGCCTCTTGCATTTGAAAAAGGAGATCTTTAAACCACTGGAGGCTGATGCACTACTGATGCTTTCCTTACTGGTGTTTTTCCCTGAAATAAAAGCATTAGAATATTGAGCACAGCATCTACGACATGCTACTAAGCATATCTGAACCTTTCCTCAAAGCTAAGAAGGTGTTTATTTACTCTAGCATAATTACCTTGATTTAGGAAGCTATTCCTGTGCAAAATCCTTGCAGAAACAAAAAGTGCTGTAATATTTTACCATTATTGTTAGATAGAGTTAATATTGTCCCACTGTTCTTTACAGTTTGTCTCATAGCAAGTCTGAAATATACTGTTCCCCAGGGTTTACCAAGAGGATAGCTGCATTATTTATCACACAGTAAAACACATACCATATTTTTTGCTATGAAGACATATCTCTAGGACTGCAGGAAGAGTCACTCTGTATGCACAAGATATTACTAAGAAAAGCATACAGATAGATTTTGAGCAGTAGTTTTCCGGAGCAAATAGTTTTCCATGATGCCATTGATATTGAAAATCTGGTTTAGATCATAGCAGCTTCAACATCTTCAGTCATGACTACAAACTTGTTTTTGTTGTGGATGCCTAGGGAATGATAGCCGTGTACTCTGAGGAATGGGAAATTTGTATTTAGTATGTTGCCAGCATCTCCCTCCTTTTCTTTTTTTAATTAAATATTTCTGTTCCATCTCCTTCTCTGTGTAGAGAATAGATTTCCAGAATGATTGGAAGCTCATAACACTTTTCATAGGAGGAAATGACCTTTGCAAATTCTGCGAGAATCCAGTAAGTTGCCTGCAGCATGAACTGGGCCAGACAAGCCACGGGGTCTTTATGCATTGCAGGGGGTAAGAGGGAGGAACTCAGTGGGTCTTAATTGTGCAGCTCTGGAATGGAACTGTACTGAGACCTTCAGATTGCTCAGCATAATGTTTTGACAATGTTGGAGATCCCTTTAGAACACCTGTAAATTGCATCATTGTTGTGACTTTGTTTTGCTGCTAACTAGGATAACTTTTTGTTGCATGGTCACTCTACCCCCTGTAGATAACATGCCAAGTGTTTTTACTCCTCTTTGGCTAATCACACTCCTAAGTCTTACTTGGTACTCTCTTACTATTTTCAGTGCTATGAGAAAAGTTCTAAGCACAGCTCATGCTAATTCAATTATATATAATGTAGTATATGTTATATATATAGAACATGCATACAGTTTCTAGCCTTTGGTAGGTGTGATTGTAGAGGAGGTGAAAGGCTGTGGCAGACTCCTCACTTAGTGAGGAGGGTCACCTACTCACAGGCATCTGAGCACATAGTTGTCCTCCTTCATGATTAATTTTGGATCAGGAAGAACAGCAAAGCAGCACAGTAGGATGGTTATAAAACAAGGAAGGAGCAAATGAGCCATTCCCACCTTCTGCTGCCAACCCAAACACAAAGTGTCTGCTCACATGACTGGCATGGGTGTCATGGAGAGAGCACGTGTGCATCCAAGGATCACAGTGATCTTTGTGTGGCACAAGTACAGATAGTGCCAACCACAGAACTCTTGGTGAGCTGTGACTCAGGAAATGAATAGGGTATCTGAGGTGTCTGCTTCTGTAGAGTAGGCAAGAGGGGCTGTCAATGAGCTTCTGCTTGAAATTAAATGAGAGAGAAAAAAGGCTGAAAATAGGACAGGCATGTCTTGTAAGGAGATTTGTGTGACTGTTGTAGTCCCACAAATGAAAAAATGAATATTGGATTACTTGAGACAATAAAATTAGAGTGTTTAAACCATTAAAATGGAACAAAAAAATTTTGGCACTGAAAGACAAGTATATGAAGTGATTTCATTCCCAACTAAATGTGTAAGTTTTGCCAGTTATTATTTGTGGCAGGCAAGGAGCATATGAGAGACATGTTCTAATATTCTGTACAGCAGAAATAAATTTACTTTTATACAAACTTATTCTCTCCCATAACTGTCTGCCCCCTGTTAATAAGTTGTTAACTGTGCTTTTAAGTGAGCCTGGGAATTGAGGGTGTTGTGGTGTCTGATAATACCCTGTGAAATTTCACCCTCACTGGTATCCAGTGGCTGCTAGGTCTTTTCTTGCCAGTGAGATAGCTGTGATGGGAAGGAAGAAAAGAAGAGACAGGATCATTTTGCCTATGACTCTGTTACTTTTGATCCAAGAGTTAGAAACATAAAGATTACTGTGAGAGACTCCAGCTAGTCATTCTTGTCACTGCCTGAGTAAACTAATAATAAAATTCAACCCTCTTGCTTTAATAGGCACACCATTCTCCTGAAAACTACACCTATAATCTACAAATAACTTTGGACTTACTTCACAAGGAGGTAAATCAAACTTTTCTAGTATGTGGGAGCACAGATTTTGTTCTGTTTGCAAAGAAGTCACAGATTATTGATTACGAATTTATTTCCTTGCTTTAATCTGCTGAGTACTACTGTATGCAGAGGTGTTTCCTCACAGAATAGTCTTTGTGAAAGGCAAAAAGGGCTGGAGTTTACAAAAGGAATAAGGATGTTCTTAGTTCTAGCTGATGTGCTGTAGACAAATAACATCAAAATATGTTGAAGTGGAACAAATGTTATTAATAGACTAGAAAACGCTTTGCTTGTTCTTTAAACTGCAAATAAGTATATTTTTGTGGTCATTAAGAGAGAAATTTGATATTCCACATAAAGCATGATGAGAATGCTTGAAGAGTCAGCAGGTATCTGGGTCTTGCTGAGACTTATAACAATTTGTTTGCACCTTTTTGAAGCCATCATTTTCAAGTGACCAGCTAGTAACATTTAGTATAGAGCTAAGCAGCGCAGGCAGAGGCTGTAATTTAGTATTGCTTCTGTGGGGAATTAATTATTGAGAAAGTTCTTTGAACACCTCTGCTATAAATAATACACGATGCTTGAATCAGCAGGCTGCTACCAAGGTCTGCTGTGGCTGTGTAGACACAAAACCAACACTCTGTGCTTCAGGAGTGTGCTATGGATTTCTTTGTTCTCTTGGCAGATTCCACGGGCATATGTGAACCTGGTGACGATGCTTTCCATAGCAAAGCTCCGGGAGCTGCATGCATCAAAAAACAATAGCTGCCCCAAACTGCTTATGAGGTTTGCAGATCAGTTATGCTACAGCTCTCATTGTTGTTCACAGAAGGCTGCAACATCTTCTTGGGAATTTTTTTCTTAGAGGGAAAAGGATCTAGTATTTCAGTCTACCAAACATCTTTCTCTGTGCAAGTGCATGTACCTACATTTTGATTTCAGCACAGCATTTAGAATAAGCTGTCTCTGTATCTGAGCCCTGTAGTTCTTGCTTTTTATGAAGGTGCCACTTTTGTCTCTGCACTTACCCTGCAAGTGAGTGTGAGCCAGAGCAAAGCTCAGCTGGGCACTCTGGTGAAAAGAGAGAAGACACAAGGTTTTCTAGCTGTATTTGTGGATTTATTTTTCTGCACTTAAAACTCTCCCTCTTGCTTCTGCAATTTTCAGTCTCTGTAATCTCAATTCTGATTATTAGTGTCTCAAGTAGATGTTTTGGGTGCTTAATTGTGCCACCAGTTGCTTTATGGTTCAGCAATCCTTTCCAGATTGGTGTTAGTCCACTACTGAGGCGGCAGGCCTGCACCCTGAGTGGACTTTTGGTGACTCAGATAGGGTCCAGCATTGTCTCCTGGAGTTGCTTCTGGCAGAACTTGCTTGTTTTCAGAAAAGCAAGTCTCTGATTTTCTGGACAGATGGGGAGAATAACTTTGTGCTGTAAATGTAGGAAGCCACTGGTTTTACAGGAGGGACAGAGATGCAACCCTCTTGCTGTGATTTAAGGGCTTCCCCGTGGTTGTCAGAGGAAAACTCGTCTCCATTAAGATGAATTTAGACATGGTAAGGATCTGTGTACATTTTACGTGAATCAACTGCATCTCTATGGGAGGTATTTCTCTAAGAGCTCTCTCAGGGATACTTTACGGTAGTCACAGGGTCAGGATCTTTGAAAGAAGTCCTTTTTCTAGTTTGGATTTCTCAAGTAATGATGGGGCATGCCCAGGAAGATGGAGCATCCCAAAAATATCCACGTACTAGAAAGATCAAAGCCTCAGGGGAGGGATAAAGGTAGCCAACATGAGTTCACAGAATCTTAAACCATCTTAAGTTAGAATGGCTCTCTAAGGATGGAGAATTCTGCCTTGGTTCTGGTGATTTGGTGCTCTATCAGCCTTGCTGTGAAACATACTATAATGTCTGACTCTTTCTGCTGATTAGAATGAATTTGTGGCAACTCCATCTCGAAGGATGCTTGCCCAGTTCTACTGAAGCACATCATGTTGCACAAGTGTATTTATGAACAGTTTTTTGTGGGGGGTTGGCCCTAGGTGCCAGCCAAGCACTCCACACAGCTGCTCATTCACCACGCTTCAGCAACACAGGGAGAAAACAAGGATTGTGAGCAAGAAAAATTCATGGGTCAAAATAGACTGGGAAGCCACTTACCAAGTGTGATTGCAGGCAAAACAGACCTGATTTAGAGAACTTAATTGTATTTGCTGTCCATGAGCATAAACATTTAATTACTATTCATGTATTGGGAAATGAACAAACAAAGAAGTTGAACAGTTAAAGCACCTGCCCTCCCTCCTTCTCAGGTTCACCTTTTCTCCAAGCATCTCTCCCCCCACCCTTGTTGCTGCCACAGGGTGGTTTCAGTGCCTTCAGTGAGGCGTGACTTGGGGTCTGGATCTGGTGTCTCTCTGCCACTTTTTCCTGCTCATTCTGTAGGACTCAAATTGAGTCCTAGTCATGTGCATCCACAGACTGTGGTCCCTTCCAGGAGTGCCTATTCTGCCATGGAGCACCTCTTCCTTGTTCCCACTGTTCTCTCCTCTCCCTCTCTGGTATTTCTGCCCTTTTTTAGGTAGGTTTTCACAGAGACACCACCAGCTTGGCTGAGAAGCTCAGTCAAACCCTGTGCTTGGTTTGCTGGAGCTGTGTGCAGAAGAGGCAGCTCTGGTCCCACCTCACAGAGATCGCTCCTCCTGCTGAAACCTTGCCATGGGCACACAGTGTGGTTTTTGCTTGCATGAAATTTTTTCCTCACTTTCTGTTCATTTATTTATCCCTAATAAATGTGTTTCTGCTCAAGAACTGGGGCTATGAGGAAACTCAGGGGTGAGAGGTAATGCTCTCATTCAATGGCCTTTTAAAGAAATCCCTCTCAGAGGGATTAATCCTGCAGCTTGTCAGCTGGGAAGCAAGGGGGGAAAGGAAGAGTAAATCTCAGTGCCATGCTCTTATCCCACAGGATACTGTGCCCTTGTGTCATAAACCCTAAGGACAATTCCAATGAGTTAAAGAACTTGATCTACTTTAACAGAAGGTATCAGGTAAGGCACATTGCATTTTTTAGAAGTTTAATGATTTTTTTCTGTTGATCAAGGGACCACAGATGGGCTAATTTGTAAGTGGGGCACAGTTTCCACTCATTCTAAAAACCTGTTTATAGTTGTGATTAAAAAACGTAGGATCAAGATCTTTACAATTCTGTTTTACTAAGCCAGTGGAACAGATGAGAAGAATAATTGTTCCAGAGTTATAGAAATTTTTGTAACAGAGAATAAGAATAATTATTACATTTTTATAGAAAGTAGAGTATGTCAGAGAGCCAGAAGTTTTTTGATCAGTTATGTTATTGAAAACCAAGTTAAGTCAAACAACATGGTAACTCAGGAACAAGTTTTCAGGCACAGTATAGCCAAACCAAAACCACTTTGGTGGTTCTGGAAGGACATCTCTTTGACAGAAAACCTAATCCCTGAGTAGGCTACTGGTCCTTGTCAGCCAGGCAGACACCCCCAGGCTGCCCCTCTGCAAAGAAGCCCAGGATGAGTGTCTCAAAAACTGACTGCCTGGCACAAGCTGAAAACCATGGTCATGGGGAGGGAGGGGCAACCCCTGGGTGAGATCTAAACCAATGGAAGAGGTTGATGAGCTGAACATAGAAGAAGGAACAATGACAGTTTTTCTTTGACTCTTTAGGAGAGAACCCGCCAGTTAGTGGAGAGTGGAAGGTATGACACGAAGGATGATTTCACAGTGGTTATGCAGCCGTTTTTGACTAATATGGAAATGCCAAAAACACAGGTAAAACTAACAGGAAAACCACACCTACATTAAATCCTGGTGTAATGCCACTGACTTGTCAAAATTGTTTTAGCTATAAATGTAGCTAGCAGTTTCATGACATAGTAATTAATTGCTATATTTAGTTACTGACCAAAACTGTATAAAATGTTTATGGAATATGAGATACTGGGCAACAGGAATACAGACCTTGATTTGGGGCACTGGAATTGGGCAGCCATGACGTAGATATTTTAGTTCAAAGTCTTCATCCAGAAGCACTTGCTCTACATTCCCTACACATCAAGTCCTCTACAGTACTTTGGTAAATTACCTTTGGTATGAAAATCCATATGTTTCAAAGCACTGTAATGTCAAAATCTCAAGGGAAATAACACAACTGATATCTGTGCCCAGATATTCTCTACTCAGAGTCATAGTGGTTTGTATTTCTTATTACATAGTTATATTAAAGGGTTTTAAAAGATTTCTTAGTTCTGAGATAGTAACTTTCCCTGGCCTAGTTTAATTCTGTTTGCCATAGAGGCCTTTGCAGATACTTTGTTTAGAGGGTTTGTTAGCTGGGTTGTCTCTCAAGAAGAGAGAAGACAGAATGCACAGCCTGTTGCATATTGCTACCTCTGTGACAGCACCTATCTTGTTTCCTAGGAGGGGTGGCCAGACGCTTCATATTTTGCCCCAGATTGTTTCCACTTCAGCCAAAAGGCACATTCCCAGGCTGCACGTGCTTTGTGGAACAACATGGTAAGATTTTTAAAGGTTGTATTGATCTCTCCTTGTTCACTTCATCCTGCCCTCAGCAGCAAAATCCCTCACTATATCTGCTAGATAGCCATACATCTTCTGAATTGTGTTTACAGAGGAAAAGAGTGATCATATGAAGGAAGATCACCTGAATTGTTAAACCAGTCATATCAAACCAGTAAATCTCAGGGTATGTTAAAGCTAGGTGTGTTAAGGCTGTGTCTCTCAGGAAGATGACACTTGTCTGGCACCTTGATCAGCAGGTCACATTCCAGGTGTGTGGGTATTAGCCTCTTTAGCACACCAAGAAACAGTGCATGGGGGCAGCTGCCAGCATTGGTGCAGTGCCCTGCAGTTGTCTTGCTGTGCTGCAGAGGTGGTTTCCAGTGACTGGCAGCACAGCATCACCCATTGCTCTCTGGTCCTCATCTGCTTTTCCTCTGTGCATCCCCTTTTCCCCCCAGCTGGAGCCTGTAGGGGAGAAGACAGATAGTCAGAACATGGAAAATGAGATTCTCCTCCAATGTCCATCTGAGGTAAGTTACAAGGGTGTCTGTGTTTATGTGGAGGTGCTGAGAGTGGCTGAGGGTTTGTGTGAGCCTTTGCCCAGTGCCTGGAGCTCTATGAGGGTGGTCTGCTCCTCCCCACACAGTTTGTGCCACTGCCACCAAGAGCAGCATGAGCATTCACCCAGGAGATGATGGAGGGCAAGCAGGAGTAAACTTCCTCAGGGTCACACATCACAGCTGGCCAAAACACAAGGGAAGGGTGTTTGCCTATCTAGCCAAAATCATCAAGTATCAGCTCTGAACGGCAGAGCTTCAGTGGGGGGAAACAGAGCAATGGTGGTACGAGTCAGCATAGCTCTGTGGGATTCCCTGGGAATCCCTTGCAGTGGGGCCACAAGCTTCTTGTGAGCCACACACAGTAGGGTCCAGATGGTACTCTCTGACTTCTGTTATAAAAATATAGCCCAGATTTACACTGGTTTTACACCGATTTTAATATGGCTTTTCATTTATTTATTTATTTTTAATCCCTGGGTTTTATTTGCATAAAACTGCTAATCATCTGTAGACATCTGAGAATTGAAGTTCAGGGAATGGAAATCTCCATGTGTTTCTCTGATGTTTTGCATTGATTCAGATTGCCTTGTTTTGTAGGCTGAGCCATTCCTGAGGACATATAAGAACAGTAATTACACATACCCTAACCAAACTCCAGTAAGTGTCAACATCACCATCCCACTGTTACTCTACTGCATCTGTTCCTGGATGGTAACCAAATGAGTTATGTTCTGCAGCACAGGGGAAAGCAGTCTTTGGCCCAAGGGGCTTGGGAGGCTGAGTGCATGGCACAGAGCAGGGAAATACTCATTAGACAAAATGCAAGAGAAAACACCTGTAAGGACACGTGCTCAAACAGCAGTGTTATCAGTACAGAACGCTGCACTCTTCTGAGCAAGACTGAATATGAATTGAGCAACCAAGACCTGTCTAGTTAATTACACGCTAAAGAGGCTCAGGTTTATCCACCTGGCCTCTGCTGGGAAGATCCTAGTTACTACTGACTGTATTTGCTAGCCAAATGCTGTTCAGCTTTCTTTTTCTCCTTAGAATTATGGAAGCCAGCTGCTGTGTGAGGACAGGTCTCCATCCTCCCCTCCTGCAACTTCAGGTAGTCTTGCCTGCTTTATGTTAAGAGATTGAATTACCTTCAGCTATCCTTCAAGATGAATGTTTATTTTTTGCTGAAATGGTTGCTGGACTGTGAAAAACATTGCTCAGAAAGGATGTCATGTTTTTCGGCAGATGCTTAACAGATGCGATTCCAGGCTGTCATGCAGGGTAGCATTCTGACTAAGTAGCTTCACTGAACTCACTGCCAGTGGAGAACTTCAAAATTACTTGTGATAAAATCCAAATTTGAGTGCTGATATGGCTTATAAGCTATTCCTCCTAAATGTCATGGAAAGAAACTGGAAATAGAGTTTCATTCATGTTAGTGTGAAATTTAGCAGTATTCGATTTTTCAAATAACTTCATGTTGTCATTTCCTTAGTCTTTTTAAGTCTTCATTGTGCTGTTCCTTCTTTGTGTAATTCTGCATTGTTTTACCTTCACTTTGGTGCTGGATATTCTTTACCACTTATTGTTATTTGCTTCTTGCTCTTCTGTCATTTCAGTAACAATGTTAACCATTGGAATACTGAATAATATGCATATGTTGGTGTTACAATCACAGGAGAACTGTGATTTGGGAAGAACTTCTGATTTATCACCTGAGTATTGCAAAAACAGTGTGACAGAGCATCACAATGCACAAAGACGTATTTCGCATACACAAAGAGAAAATAAAATAGCTGTTCCCTAACCAGGTTGAACTGTATCTCTTTCCTTTGCAGTGCATTCCCTAAAGCCAGCTGATGTGAAAATTGTAGCAGCCCTTGGGGATTCTTTGACGGTAAGAAGATGGTGTTTTTACTGTTCTCTTGGTAAAACTACAAACATGTGCCTGCTCCAGTGGAGGGGAAATAACTACTGTACCCAGAAGCAAAGATCTGTTCATTCATGGGTGATAATAGATCTAGCAGCTAGATTAAGTAACAAGGTGTCAGTCTTCCAGCACTCCGTTCCCCCCACGCATGTATTCACATGCTTTTGAACTCAGGCAGAAACACAGGCAAATCCTTTAAAGTGGTGCCTTGGTAGTTTGCTGAATTGGAGGCAGAAGAGATCAGATGCTGTTGAAGTGAGTGGGACATAGCATAAGACTTAGGTTACTGTGCTTTTCAAAGCTTTTTTCTGAGTAGGAATAGTCTGATGGGCCTGTTCTTCAGCCTTGGTTCTTTC
The DNA here is from genome assembly GCA_013397245.1 of Thryothorus ludovicianus. Lineage (NCBI taxonomy): Eukaryota > Metazoa > Chordata > Aves > Passeriformes > Certhiidae > Thryothorus > Thryothorus ludovicianus. Next base: position 101,314 of record VZTB01009556.1, on the reverse strand, counting down.
AGGAACAAAATGCAACTAAGTGGTGTTGAATAATAACATTTTAATAATTTTAGCATTAATGAGATAAGGAAGTATTGGGTGAGAGTCCTCTGACTAAATGCATTTCAGAAGATATTCAGTCATTTTATTGTGCCTGTTTTAACTGATTTCTTGATCACGATACAGTTCTTACTGCTGATGATTATCTTTGGTAGTCAAGAAGAAATATATTTCAAAATCCAGATATCCTATATTCCAGTTATGCCTTTCTGCCTTATGTTTTCATACTGGTCAAAGATTTGAATTCTACAGCCAGGTCAAAGGAAACACTGGACAGAAAGATGTAATTGGAAAATAGGTTTCTCTGAATCTGAGCCTTAACAACAAACACATTGCGTGTACAAACCATGAGCCCTTTACAACTCTCTGGCAGACAGTTGCTACAACTCCTACACACAGGAGGCTGCTGAAATAAATAGAAGCATTTTGATGTAAACCTGAAGTATTAACAAATGAAAGATATTCTGTATATGGTTGTGGTTGCTGTGTTGTAATATCTAGGGCCCTGCAGGTGTTTCTAATTCTAAGTATAACCTGTAGGAACTGGGAATAAAATCTGCTTTCACAGAACGTGCAGTGGTGTATTGCTGTCTCAGAGCTGCACTTGGCCTGTGCATAGTTATTCTGAACACCAATCTTCTGTTATCTCAATGAAGTTTATACACAGAAGAAAATGTAGTATTGTGGTTTAATCTAAGGTAGCAGCAAATAGGCTGCCTGGTCTTGTACTGTACTGAAGTACTAACCTGCACCTCAATTTAGAATGAAATTATACAATCACAGCTGTCAGGAACTCTGCTTCTGAATTCTGGAGGTGTTTTAGGAGTGGTGTAGCTCCCAGCTTGCCTCTTTCTTCAGGGTATGTGTAGAGAGTGCTTCCTCCTTGCTCCAATTCTGCTGGAGTCTTTTAATTTAGCACAATGGTTTCCAAACTGGTATGTATGAATTATGGTGTTTCTTTCTGATACATGCTTATTTTCTCTGCTGAGTTCATGTAGTGTTTCATATCATTAGCCAGAAAATTTTGTGTGTTTGAGATGTTTTCATCACTATTGAGTAATGCAACCATAGAAGAGTTATTTAGTTCATCTTGAGCTGTATCTTTGTTCCACAGCTCCATCATACATTTTGTGTGTCATAAATACAATATGATGCTTCCAAATAATTATGAAAGGTATTGTTGTGTTCTTCAGGAGAAAGGTTTGGGGAAAGCCAGATGCCTTTTAAAGCTTTGGAAGACACCTACTCAATTAAAAAGTAAATAAAACAACTATGTAATTTTATTTAGATTAGTAAACTGTATCTTTTTATATATTTGTATTTCAAGTTACTATTGCATTAGTAATTGTGCTTTAATTTCATTTGGTTAATGAAAAATAATGTCCAGGCTGGTTCAGGAATTGCCTCAGATTCCCTCCAGGATGTGACTCAGTACCGAGGACTGTCTTGGAGGTAAGTCTTCAACCAAGGTGATGAAGAGATGTGTTTTGAGTCTTTCAGCTGCCAAAAAGTTGAAAAAAAGGGTACTTATTGGGATAGCATTTCTTGAAGGTGTATCAAGATCATAAGGGTAGCTTAACAGAAAGCATTTTCAGCAGTGAATTTTAAGCAAGGTTTTTGATCTCTCTCATGCTTTCATTTTTGGCTGCCTGCAACAGTTTGTATTTTTGTGTTGGAATGTCAGGTTGGAAATCTAAAAAAACAAGTCAGAACTGGTTGGTTTTAGGACTTCTTCTCAAAGTTTTCTATTTCTGAACTTTTGTAGTGTCATGGAAAATAGTTTGTTTGGCCAGAGAACTTTTGCCAAATATAGCAGTACACAAACATAAAAGACTAAATTGTTTTGCTGTTGTCATGTAGCTCTGTTGATAGACTGAAGCAGTTCTATGCTGTACTAATACCTTTGTGTAAGCTGGAGTGTGGCCTCAGTATGTCCTGTCAACACAAAAGCTGGAGAAATAAATCTCATTGCAGAAAGCAGGAGGAGTGGGGAGCTATTGCTGTTCTCTTGTCGCTCAAGGGCTCTCTGTGTTTGGTGTTGCCTTAGAGGGGCTTCATGAGGCTGGATCTCAAAGTTGACCTTCTAATCTGCAGTACTTAAGGCTTGATCATTTGAGTATGAAGCTATGTCAGGCGTTTTTCTGCCACTTGATAAATGATTGACTATACCCCTGTACATCTGCAAGAGCATTAAATCTTTCCGACAAGCCTCTTCACCACTGAAACCTCACCTGTTCTTCCCAACAGCACTTCCACTTCTGTCCTCTCCATGGATTCTGACAGAATGATAGTTACCAAATTAATAACCCTTTGCTTTTCCCTGTGATGTGTGGCAGGTTTTCACTTTGTTTATTGTCTGTGTCCAGATAAGAGATGAGAGACTGGGATTTTTCTTTCTAATTTTAGTATTGGAGGAGATGAGTCGTTGGAGAATGTGACAACTCTACCTAGTAAGTAAATGCTTTGCTTGATGTAAATGGCAGGACTGAGGAGATGCAGTGGACTCATTTCTGATAGGTTTCTAAAGAGCTTATAAGTATTTCAAAGCTGCTTTAGCGCAATTAACAAGAACTACCTTTAAAAGAAATAGTATCCTACGTTTAAAAAATAAAAAGTTGCCTTCATCAGTGAAGATGAGAACAGATAGAAATTCCCTTACTTTCTTTTCCCTCGCTCTTTTCAAGTCTTTGGTGAGTATTATTTGAATTTTTAAATAACCTTGCTGTCTGTGCTCATGATGTACTTAACATTTGCTTTTAATAAATATTCCATCTCAATTTTTCCAAAAGAAATATTTACACAGAGTAGGCCTCTTTGGTAAATAAAGCTGCCTACTCATACATGTAACCTGAAGAGACTAATTTTAACTTTCTCTTCACTGAAACCTGCAACTTTACGTAGCTCAGTCTCTTGTTAATTTAAAGTGACTCGAGTTTCAGTTTGGATCATCTGTAATAATAAACCTCCATTCAAAGAGGGCCAGTAAACTGTTCTTTTGTGTGTTCACCATTATTTTAAGCAGAATGTAACAGGAATATAATTAGAATAAGCAATTAATTGATTCAATGAGTCCTATTATTTTTGATAAAGCCCTCATTAAAATGTGGTTAAACACAGCCTTTGAGATTGAAGTAGATTTTATAGTTTACAATGTTGCCATGTTCACTCTTAACTGTAAGTTAGTCTGTCAACTTCCTTTTGGAAACTACTGTGGGGAACATGATGGAACCTTATCAGAACCATGCATCTGAGGCTTTGTTCTTCACATTTGTCAGTAGTATGAGATTTTGCACAGCAGTGAAGCAGACCCAGGTGCTTTAACTGAAAACCAGCTCTGGCTGGGCTGAAGGAACCTTCACATTCACTTCACAAAGTCAACATCGTATGACTGAGAATTTTATTTTAGGCTTTAACCACTACAACATGAGAGAGAAGTGCACAGAATAGTCCTCAATCTGCCCGTCTTACATGCTGGTGCCAGTGCAGGGCACTGCAAGTACACTGCTGTCTCAGTCACTGCAGCTGGTGACCCCTCTCCCCACTGCTTGGTCAATCCAGCTAGTTGACAGGCAGTGGCAGCAGCTGTGCTGTCAGAGAGCAAAACTGTGGCAGTGCTGGTGTGTTCCAGTCCCTGTGGGCAGGGAGCAGCTGGAGCCTTTTTGCCTTCATTGCCACCACCTTTGTTTTTCAGACATCTTTCGGGAGTTCAATGTTACGATCGTGGGCTACTCCACGGGTACCGGGAGTGAGAATGATTCCAATGCATTCCTTAACCAGGCAGTTCCTGGAGCACAGGCTGAGTATGTGGCTTTTTGTTTTACATTTGTAGGTGATGGATGCTTCATCTAATTGTCTTTCAACTGTCTCATGTGCTGTCACAACTTGCTCTGAAGAGCTAGCAGAACCAGTTGAGTTGGAGTGGAAATTGACTCAAAACATGTTAAATGTATGGGTTTATTTCATAGCTGAACTTTCAAATGAAGCTAACAGTCCTTGTTATGAAATCCACAAACAAGAAACTGGTAGAAACAGTTTGGAGGTTTCTACTCTTCCTGTTCAACGTCTATTTATTTATTTATTGGTCGATAAATCTCTCAGAATGTGAATGTTTTTAGAAATTGAACATGTAATGAATGGATAAAGAGAAATCAGGAGTAAAACAGGATGAAATTGTATGTAATTCTGGCCTCAGGTTTCTGGATAAGCAAGCAGGAGAGGACAGGAGAGAGATGGGAAAAAAACCAGTCTGGAATCTTAAGAAAAGAGAATGTCATACATGGGTTTTGGTGCATTGCAGACCTGGTGCAGTTGGAGCCAGTTTTGCCAACATAATAGGGATTGTAATGTCTTGCAGTCACCTGAATTTGGCTCTTTGCTTTTAGTCACACCTGGGAAGCTGCATGAGTTGAGCTTTGCTATATTGCTTATCCTAGAAATCCCTGGATACTTATTCAAAGTCAGTGCTGTTTAATTAACAAAACAGATGGCTGCCTGAATTCAGTCATAGTTTGGGCACAGAATCTGGCAGACCATGCCTGGATTTGACATTGTGAATTGCTGTTGCCCAGACCTTAATTTGTTTATTTGAAGAAAATTCATCTTGCTTCCCAAAGGAGTCTTGGAAGTGAAGTTCAGAAGCCAAGAAAGGTGTTTGTGTTTGCTGTATCTAAGCAAAGATTATTAGGATTTATCGAGGGTTTTTTTATTGCTCTCCTGTAGGCCTTGTGTAACTTCTGACTCATTCTGGTAATCTCAGTAAATACTTGGATTTCCTGACAGAAATAGAGTGCTAGGTCCCCTGCTATATCCTACAGCTCCTACAGAACTGAAAGAAGGCATTTTTTTACCTGACAATGACCTAACATAACTGTGTATGTCAGTGAAATGTGCATCAGCCATCAATGAAAATTCATTATCATACCATGTGCAGCATATATCCAGGTTACCTCCAGCTTTTGCTTGTTGCATGAAAGAATGGCAGAGGTACCTGTCTCATATTCTTTATCAGCTAAATCCTAAAAAAGGCTTTTTAGTTTGGTGGGAGAACTTGAAGCAAGATACACAACCTCCTAAGTCACCATTATTACTTCAGGCAGCTTGTTTCAGCAACTGAGGCATTGCTATTAAATAGCTATTTGTTAGATGTTTGAAATGAGTTGATGGATGCTAGTCTAATGAAAATTGCCTACTTCATCCATACCAATTAGTTTTCTCTTTTCCCCTGCAAGTGACTGGACTGGATAAACGTGATGAAGTTGAGCTATCTTTGTTTTGTAACTATATTTTGTAAACATTCAGCAAGGAGACACAGACAACAATCATGTCAGATTTCTGCTTGTCTTCTGTTGTTTCTCTGTCTCATAACTCTCTGCAGAAAGTTGTGCAAAAGTAAAGTCCTGTAAAATACTACCCCTGAGCTTTGAGATTCTTCTTTTCTATAATGTTTTTCTGTTCTATAATGTTTTGGCTCTTGATGTACCTGAGAAGATTAATTTATCCTAGTCAAGTACTGAAATGTATTGCAACATAAGGAAATCTTTCTCCTGCTTTGGGTACTTGACCCTGGAATGATGATGCAATCCAGCACTTATTCTTCATCAGCCAAAACCATACATTTTCCAGTGATTCACAGGGCAAAAAAAGTCCACCAGCTAATACCAGCTAATGCTGATATCTGAGAATTGTTAGCTGGCCTGTCTTACTTTATGGTGCTAATCTGGAAAGTGCTTTCCAGAGATGCTGGGACATTTCTGAAGTCAGATAATTTTGCAACCTTACTAACTTATAGAAACTAAGTGTAAGGGTTTCTTAAAATGAAATCCATGGCTAATTTGAAGAACTCTTTATTGAACTAGATGAAAATATAGTAATGCACATCTCAAACAGCAAAATGTTCCTGAGCCTATCTGCATTCATTGTCAAAGTGCTTAAGTACATGATAGAGGTAAGGATAGATCTGAATAATGTTGCTGAAGCAGAGCCTGGCTGAGGGCTCTGATTTCATGTGGAACAAAAAAAGAGGAGGTTAAGAATTTAAGAGTGAGGGAAGAAAACCAATAACAGGTATTGTGAATATCTGTATTTCCCATTAACAAACTGTTTCCATTGGTCAAGATCTAAATTTGGTGGAAACTGCACTTCCAGAATGGATGATTGCTGGCACTACTTCATTCAAGATGTTATTGGATCTTGCTGACTGCATTGGCTCAGGATGCATCAGCACCTCACTGACTATGAGAAATGAAATATGCTGTGGACTGTCAGATCAATAAGTGGTGTTTTCCTCTCTGTCAATATTGAAGACAATATCCTAGCTTAGAGGTTTCCATAGTAAGACCAGAAGGACCACCTGTGGCTTGTGATAGCTTTGGGATATAAATAAGTAGGTTATTGGACAAGGGTAATGGTGATAAGAACTACTATGTGCACACAGTGTCTCTTTCACTAGTAAATGTATGACAGGGCTCATTCCTCAGTAGATGCTCCCATGCCAGTGTTAGATCAGTATTCAGCTGGACAAGGATGGTGAGAGAGCTCTTTTTCCTACAGTAAATAAAGCATTGTAAAGGGGAGCTAAGCTCCAGTTGCCATACAAAACATGTGGCATGCTTATTAATGACAGCTGATATGCTCTCAGAAATGATAGACAGCCAGTGTCTCTAACAAGAGCCTGCGGGGAGATGCAGCTCATTCTGAACCACAGACCTGCCTAGAAAGTCAATGCTTTCTCACCCCATTCTCTTCTCTTCTTCCCCTATGTATATTTGAATGCCAGCCTGTCAGGGCAGTCAAACAAAGCTGAAGCATTCAGCCTAGGTAACTGAAAACTCATTTCACTTTAGATACGTATCTATCTATCTATCTAATAATCAATCACGTATCTTATCTATCTGTGTATAAATACATGTACAGAAAAAAGAAAGCATGCTCATCTTAAAAAAGAGAGCAAGGCTGTCATCTTAATTTGTCTGAGTAATCTTGACCATTTCTTGGTTTTTTGATTACTCTGGAAAAGTTGTGCACACAGAGCTGTTTCACACTGTGTATAGTTAGGTACTGATTCTGAGTGCAGGCTACAAAAATGAGGGTGTGCACAGTGAGCACACACCTGGGTTTTTCAGGGACATCTTGCTCAAGAGGTCAGCTAAGGATTGGGACTGGGTTTGCCTTGTTTCAGTCTACAAGGAATAGGTTGATAGCAGCCTAGCTCTACAGAGACCCTCTGCTTGCAACAGTTGCCATATCTGGCTTTTCAGCTGTTTTAGGTGTAAAGTACTGTGATAGGAGCTGAACTTATGGTTCCAGATTAATTAATGAACTTGAGTAAAATCTGTATTCAAGTTTGATTTGATGTTGAATTTATTACCAAGTTGAGAACGTGTGATTTGATCACAACAACTTGAGTATTGTACTGTGTCCTCCCTCAACCCTTCTGATATCTGACAAATTGATTTAAGATGTCTGAAGCATGGTAATGTTGATTTCTCAATATAGATGTTACTTTCACTTACTAGTTCTGCTTTTTTCCAGGCACTTGCCAGCCCAAGCAAGACGTCTTGTGAGTCTTATGAAAACTGATCAGGTAAGTTGTCTGGGACTTCTTTAAACTTAGAGCATGAATAGGAATAGGTGTTGCTTCACACAACAGATCCACCATATGCACATCACAAAATTAAAGAAATTCAGACTTGTTATTTTCTTCTTTATTGCACAGAGAATTGACTTCAGTGCTGACTGGAAGCTCATAACAGTGCATATTGGAGCCAATGATCTGTGCAACTATTGCAAAGACCCTGTAAGTAGTGGGACTGGTTGTCTGAAACTGTGGTGTCAGTGCCACACCTCAAGAGAAATTATAAAGCCTTCACAGAGATAACATGAATTATATATGGGCTGCTATATGTTTTGATAGGGGTTGTTGCTGGCAATAATACCCTGATATAAAATGTTACCAGCAAGAGTAGGATGGTTTTGTTTTCTCTGGCTTACTCCAGGGTAAGAACCACTGCTTTGGCTACTGTTTTTGACTGTAGGCAAAAAAAGGAAGGGAAGAAATGCCTCACCCCTCTGATGTGGTAACTGCTCTGCTGCTAGCTTGGCCTCTTTAGACATCCAAGAATGGTAGTGGTAGTTCAAAGCAGTGCAACCCTACAATTGTAGTCATGCCGTAGCTCACAGTGTGGGGAGGTGCTAGGAACTGGTGAGGTGTATATATGAGGGAAGCTGCTGCAGTGCTCAGCCTTATTTGAATGTTATGCCTCTTTGCATTGTGGAGAAGCCTTTAGGGCTGCCATAAGGAGATCATGGGAGTTGAGTAGGCAGGTGGCAGGGAGAGGCCACCTTTCACTGCCAGCTCTCACTCTCTTGCCTTTAATCACTTCTTATGAGCATTTTCAATTCTCCTGCAACCCCTTGTGCTTGAGAAATGTGCTTCTTCTGCAGGAGCCTTGCTAGGCATCTTTGCTGCTGTTGCCAAGTTTTATAGCCTTATTTATAGCTATGACCTTGACTAGCAATGATTTCACATAATTTTATGAGAGCTTATCAGCTGCCTGTGAGCATGCTTATGGCTGCTTGGTTTATGCTGTTCAGCATGCATTCAGATTGGGTTTCTTCCTGCATTTTTGCATGAAGGGCCCAGTGGATTTGAGTTAAATTTGCTGCTACTCAACAAGGTTTATTTTAAATCCAAAATTCAATTTAGCCTTCCTATGTTTTGTATTAATTGCTGTGTTTAAAATCCCCAGTCTTTAGAAAGAAGTAGTAACATTCTACTGACCACAGTGTTGTAGAAAAGGCAGTGAATTAATGTGATTGCCCAGCCTCCCAACCTAAATTTCTTGTGTCTCCATTTAGTAATGTCTTTTGTTTCTATCAGGATCACTACTCAGCTGGGAATTACATCAAAAGGATTCAAGAAACTCTTGATATTCTGCACAAGGAGGCAAGTGCTGTGAAATTATCCCAGCATTCTAGCTCACACTGAGACATGATGGACTGGTGCTAGCTCTTCTGTTTTTTTGATTTTGTGAGGGTTTTTTTTTGTTTCTGGTACCAAACATATGCTGTTGACTTCTACAAAAAACATTTTCATTTGTCTTGTCTATCTGCAGTAGTGAGATGCAGTCTGAAATGACAGATAGTAACATTGAGCTATGGTGTAGGAAAAGAATCAAAAGCTGAGTTGGGGGAGTTTGATGGAGGATTTGTTGCTTTCTCATTCTTTTTAATTTTTTTTATCCTTCCAATGGTGGAGAAGGGGAAAAGTTGTCAAATGGCTGGACTTTGGGGTAAAATAAATGTACTGTGAGCTCTGTAACCAGTTTCTTCTAAGCCACAGTCTGACTTACCTTTCAGATTCCAAAAGCTCTAGTGAGTCTGGTGGATGTGGTGGACATCCTCCCTCTGAGACAGTTATTTGTGGACCCTCCAGTTCAGTGCCCCACATACCTGGCAGAGTAAGGCTTGCTTCACTTCCTTTTGTCTTGTTTGTGTTCTTAATCTATGCTTCTCTCAGAATTTGAACTGATGTTTAAAGGTAGCAGCACAGTCTTCTGGACTGTGGACTTCCTTCCCATGCAGTGCTGACATCACTCTGCCCGATGGCATTTCCTTCTCTTGGCTTTGACCTAAGGATTTTCCATATCTAGAACTGTACATAATGTACAGTACCTCAAAGGCTAGGGTTGAAGTTACTGGAACAGGGTTCTTCAAGACGGGGTTGAAGTGCACATTTAGATTTGCAGGCCTTTTTTTGCAGGGACATGATGTATTTGAGGAGTAGACAGGTTTCCCCTGTTTCAGAGGCTTTAGTGCAATGGATAATTTGCATTCTTTGCTGACCTTTTGGACAGAGACAAATTCTCTGTCTTGGGAACGCAAAAGGAATTGTTTATTGGAAAGGTATCAGCTCAGAAGTGAAACAGGCAGTACATTTCAAAGACCTGTTTTGTAGTTCTCCAGGGGTTCTGGTGTGCACCTGTCAGTCTTCAGGGCCTTTGGATGCCAGGGTGCAATTAATGAAACAAGCTACCCGCTGTGCAGTGTGCACTACTTTGATATGTCTGGGTGTGAAACCAAAATTACTTAAAATAGTACCATTCACATAAGGCAGAAAATAAGACTAAGATTTGAAATTACAGTAGCAAGGACAACATGATGTTTTCACAAAAACATTAGTGTACAGATTCCCTTATTACATCCATGTCATGAGGGCATTAGATGAGGAAAGGTGGCATCTGCATTATCAGATGTTTAACTCTCTCTATTCCTGTTTTCTCTTCTAACCTCCCCACAGTTATCTGTGTAGCTGTGTTCTCACAGGAGAAGAAAACTCAGAAAATTTCACACTGGTGAGGGACGCTATCAAAGCTTACCAGGTATGACTATTAAGAGTGGTGCAGGTACTTTATTTCCACTAGAGGTAAGCTCTTGATTACCAAGCAACATATTGTATCTGTATTTTATTCAAACTATGAAATCAGCAGGAGCTCATTTGATGCTATCCAAACCTATCATGTGAGCAAAACAAGCAGCAGAGGTCTTCAGAAAAATTATGTTTCCTCGTAGTGGTAAATAATGGGAGTTGAGTCACCAAAACCCTGTCCCTGACAAACAATTGTGTTCCAGCCTTCTCAGCCCCTTTGTCTCAGCCCTCTTTTGCCAATGTCTGTGCCTGTTTAAGTTCACAAGTAGATCTTCCTTTTGATTCCAGCACTTTCAGAAAACCCAATCAAAGAAAATAGTTATGGTGCAGAGATTTTGTTGAAGTATTGCTGGGGTTTTTTTGTTTCTTGCAGCTTGGCATTCAGAGACTGATAGAGTCTGGCAGATATGACACTCATGAAAATTTCACAGTGGTCATCCAGCCTTTCCTCCAAAATCTGGAGACTCCTCTTGATCAGGTATGGTCTAAAGGTGATTTCTGCATTTAAAGGACCGAGGATGGGTATCTGACCTATAGAGATTATATCCAAAACAGTTTCACTTTGTTCTGTGCTTTTCTTATGAGAAGTTGCTGCTTTTTGGCATAGTACAACAGATTTCTTCATACAGTGAGTAGTTCTGCGTATTGTTCTGTCAATATCAATTACTGTTTTGGAAAATGAGTCAAAACTTGATTTAAGAGGTTTGTTTGTGTATGTTCTTTCAGATACATAAATATTTTTCTTTCTGAAAATACAATATGATTAATAAAAGACCGAGTTATTAAGTTACAATTCTTAAAGCAACAGAGCTGCATTGCTCAGTGGAGACTATGACATCAGCTCCCCTTCATGCTACGTAGCTGATTTTTCTGTGTCTAACAGAAAGGAAAATTTACCTATGACCTCATGGAATTATTTTTATGTAGTTCATATGTATGTGTTGATGTAGATTTCAGTTCCTTTAATGGCAAGTTCCAGTAACTGTAAATCTAGGAAAACTCAAACTTTCCCTAAAGCTGAAACTATTTTCATATGTACGTGGAGCTAAGAGGAGATGGAGAAAAATATTGAGCAGGGATTGCTCTGGTATAATTGAACTGGACTGATTCTGAAAATGTCCCAAATAGCTGGTGAAAGTGTGAAATTCAAGATGCTGCTACAGACAAATTTGGAAAACTGGGTGAAAGTTTCACAGGCCTTTTGTTTTGTTAGTTTGTGTGTGAAGCTGGTGCCCGTGAAAAGTCATCCCTAGGGATTTTGGTACTGAGGGAAGGGAACACAGAAATAAAAACAGAGGAAGCAAAATATTTCTGAACTTTTTTTTTTGTTTTGTAGTCTCACAAGCATTATTTCAGTTTTTAAGAATTTCAGGATACTCTTTTAATTTCTTATCTCACACTATATTGGAGACCGCAACAACACAACATTCAGATGTTCCTGAACTGAAAACTCTGTCTCTAAACATGGCAAAAGATACAATGCAAATTTTGGTAGTAGTCCTCTAAAAAGCAAGACCAACCACACTGAAAAAAAGCCTGCTCAAGCTTTGAGGAAGAAGTGCTCTGAACAAAAAAAGTTGCTTCAGTCATTTGTGACCGTAATCTCAGTATTCATGTGACAGACAAATTTCCATTTCCTTCAGATCCTCCAGTACCTATATTAACCCTGTATTGAAGTACAGCTTTGTTCAGAAAGGAGACTGCTCTGGTGTGCTTGGTCAGCCTGGCTGCCTTCCATCAAACACTTGCTTACTTCTTGATCCCTTCAAAACTCACAGCTGTGCAGAAGGTACTGCAGGGCATAATGTTGCCTGTGGTTCCAATTCTAATGACAACTGGAACCAGGGAGAGGAACTTATCCTTATTGCAGAACCTGAAGAGGAACTGTACCCATAATTGAAAATGGTGGTTTTGCTGCTTCTGGATGGATCTGCCCATGGAGGCACATAATCATCTCTAGCTAAATGTTTCTGGTAGTTCATGGGTCTGCTGAAGTACAGTTTGTATTGCCAGAACAAGTAACATGAATCTCTCTTTACTGGTTCTGATTTTGGAAATGTGGGGATTTTTATATACTCAGATGTCCTTTATGCTTTTATTTGTAGGATGGGAATCCAGATGTCTCCTACTTTGCACCTGATTGCTTCCATCCAAGCCAGAAAGGCCATTCTCAGCTTGCCAAGGCTCTATGGAATTCTGTGGTAAGGTGACAGGCTTTGCATATAATGAGACCTTCACCTAGACCTGACTACCATTAACATACCTCTGTAATGAGCATTGCAATTAAGGCCTGAATAAGGATGGACCTTGTGTTTGTCTCTCCTTAACTAGTTGAATGCCTTCTGGCTTTGGCACTGCTCTCTGCCTAGAATCTCTTCGTTCTTAAAGTGCATAGTGAAGAGAGGGGTGCTCCAAGTACATGATCACAGTCACTGTGTGACTTCAGCTGAGCACCTTCAAGTCTTCTTCATCCGTTTTTATGCAAGGCAGGATAGCATTTAATAAGGATGATGTTTCTGTGGGCTGCTATGGGAAACCACCAAATAAAGGATTGTAACCGCATCTGTCAATTTAAAACGGATTACTTAGAAGTTTGTTTTAAATCCGTGTGTTGTTGATGTCTCATTAGGAATTAAAGTGGCTTTAATTCAGTTCAGTTTTACTACTTTTGGAAATGAGTTAAGCTCAATAAAGATGAGTCACTAAAGATTGCTTAAGCAAACCCATTTTACTTAGTATTGCAGTGCACGAGTACCCAGCAGTCAGAGGCAGTATCTTGGATCCTGAATAGTAACTTCCATGTACTTTGGGGTAATATTTTAACAGCTGACATGATTGCTTGCAATCATCAAGCAGTACCTCTAATTAGATTTGGTATTATCTTGTACACATAAACAACCTTTTGTTGGAGATGCCATCATGCAGCTTAGCTATAAAATATTGAGAGACTCTTAATGTCTTCTATGCAAGAGAAGAAAGTTTATGACCTTGCCTTCTGGCAAAGTTCCAAGGTACTTCATGTGCCTGCCAAAATCCTCCAGGAGTTTAAACTGATCCACTGTAGCTTTCCACTTCCCATTTTAAGCTTCTTTCTAGAGCTGCTCTTTTGTTTTGCGGTTGCCATGTTCTTTCTGAGAAGTAGATGCATTTCAGCCTTGGCTGTAAATCTAGATCTGTAAATACAGGCATCTTTATATAGACTAGAAAGGTATGTTTGTGTTGGGGTTTTTTAAAATTAAAATTGTTATACAAATTTAAGATGATCTGACATGGTTAAAAAATAAGTTCTTTTTCTTTGTTTCTAGTTACAGCCTGTAGGGCAGAAAGCTGACTCATTTGATTTCTCAGCTGACATCGTCCTTGGCTGCCCGGCTCAGGTAAACATACCCACATTTTGGAAGCTGGCTATCATGAGGCTGTACTGCTTGTGCTTGCTGCAGAGAGCAGGGATTTGGTATATCTGGAATAAGTTTACTTCAAGCTTTGTTCTCTGTTTACCTGTGAGTGAGCAGGTGTTCTCCTATACCTGTGCTGGTGTTCCGTGGGCACTTTGCTGTGCAGTGAATACTGATAGACACCGTGCTGGTTTGTGTATTAGTTGTTTGTGAAGTACAGAGGCAGCTCAAGCAGCAAACAACAGAATGTACTGCATTAACTTTCCCATCAGAATCAACTAGGTTTGGGCACCGGAGCAGCTTTGAAAACCCAGAATCTGTCATCTCTTGGATTAGTGGCAGGTTGGTTTTCCTGGCCTGCTCCATAAGAGGAATACTTCAGACTCTTTGGAAGCTGCTTCTGCAGTTACAAAACAAGCTGCTGAACTTGCAGGACAATTGCTAGGTACTAGCACGTGGAAATGACTGCTGCAGGCAGCAATAATTGGCTCCTGTTCTCCAGCAGTTTCAACAAGAAGGCCAAAGAACTGAACAGATCAGGGAGCTGAGTTCTGAATTCTCTTAGTTCTAGAGGCAGGCATTCAAGGTATACACGAGGCTTTTGTCCATATTGTGTCCATCCTGTCAGACGAGGAGAATCTGCTGAGTTATTAACCAGCATATTTCAGAACTCCTCAGATTTGCTCAAATTGATCCTATTTCATTTACCCAGCATTCCTCTTAGATGAACTCAGCAACTTCTTCAGTACCAAATAATGTGGATTTTATACTTCCTTCCCTTCCTTCACTCTTATTGTGAGTTGCTTTTCAGAAGTAGGCGAAGAAAGGTTTTATATGCCTTGAAAAGATATTTGGCCATTTTTTTTGCAGAAATGGTAAGCCTTTAGTAAGCCAAAGAGAAGTCTAAGTGCTATGAAAAGGTCATTGATAGAAGTGCCAGTAGCCATGGAAAATTATTTGTTTTGAGGCAACCTTAAGTACAATGAAAGCCTGCCTTCTAATTTTAGTGCTTTTTAAGACTTCCATATGCAGATGCTGGAGTTTCTCTTGATTGAGGTAAGTGAGCCTCCAGGTGAAATTTTTTAGCCTATATGATATGCATGTCTTCCTGAGTGCATGCTGCATTAGTAGGGGACAGAAATAACAATGAAATTTCTAAAGCCTCCCTTGGAGGGAAGAATGATCTTTTCAGTAAGCAGTCTTCTATCTCCCTGCTGCTGATAGAGAGCTGCCCATGCTTGTCTAGACTCTACATCAGTGCCTTTTGAAAGGACTAAACATCTAACAAAATCTTATTTGTAATATTAGGAGAGGAAAATGTTAAACTGCAATTGGCATCTGGCATATACAATTTTTGCCGTAAGGTACTAAACACAAATTTTATGAATTTTGAGGAAGGAGCATGGTTTCAAAGTCCAGATTCCAATTTTATAGTTTAGGCAATTACTTTCTAGGCTAAATGATACCTTGACCTATCTTGCTATACCTACTTGCTATGCTTTGTGCCATGTGCTTATTGCCTACTTTCTCTTATTTCTCTTATTTTGTTTCCTCTTTCTCCAGAACAGTCCATTCCTGGGAACGTACAGGAATAGCAACTACACACCTGTGGAACCAACTAGAGAACCAATAGAGGTAATTGTTGCAGCTTCTGCTGCATTTTAGGCAAACTATGCAAAGCTGCATCTCGTCTCTTAACACATTATACTGAATTTTTAGATTGCATAAACTATTACCAGTTTTTGGAAAAAGATTTCTGCCTTGCATTGAACTTTTCATTGTGTTAGCAAATGTTTTCCTAAAAGCCAAACAAAATTAATTACAAAAATTAATTACAATTATATCAAAACTGTAACCAAAGTAAGTAACCTAGAATGCATAATTAATTCAGATAGCAAGTTCCTCACTTATCTTAGAATCCTGACCCCCAAATAATCTGAAGAACATTTAGATGTTCTGCTCTGGAGGCACTGTTCTTCCTTACACTCAAGTAAGCTTAACCTGTAGAGGGCAGTCACCCTTACATATTGGATGTGTGACCCTATATAACAGAATCTCATTTTCAAAGGGACTTTATTTCCACCATGACTGAGCAACTGTCTGGAGACACGTTAAATAAACTGCAGAAACAGATATTGTGTGTAGGACATGAAGACATGGAGCAGTTATTTACTTGGCAGTAAAAATGGACTGGGCTATTTGGGCATACTGAGGGTGCTCATGACTAAACCAATTATCAAAATCTTTGTGTGCCATGAGGGTCACAAAGAACAGCAGTTATTGTCTTAGCAAGTCATTGTTTTCAGGACTGAAATGAGATTTTTATCTGTAGAGCTAGATTTATACTTTTAATAGGTAATTCTTAGGCTTCCACTGAATCTCAACAGCAATGGCTTTTGAAGTGATAAAGGAAAACAACACTTTCTGATCTAAAAGTAAGCCTATCTGTCCTTTCTAGCCTCTGCAACCAGACTTCAGTGGTTGATAGTGGAACTTATTGCAACATTTTTTTTACAAGAACAGATGAGTTTGTCGTGATGTTTTTTAACAGCAACCATGCTTTCTGAAGATCACTGATCCATGTAGTTTTACTCTGGTAGAATTGTGCAATCACAGAATAATTGAGGTTGGAAGGGACCTCAGGACATCCCTAGCCTGACCTCCTGCTTCTAGCAGGGCTGGCTCTTTGATCAGTGTGCACAGCTCTCATTGCTCTTGTGAGGGCTCGCCACTGTAACAATTTTAGTTTTTCCCTTGCTACCTTCATGGCTAATGTGATTGCTTGTTACCAAAAAGCAAGAAATCACATTCATCATCTCTCTCTATCTCTCTCTCTCTCTCTCTCTGCTGGTGAATTAAGGTGTTCTGCAATGTGTGTTTGATTCAGTATCTCCAATTAGTGGAATATACATAATAAGTATTATGTCACCTAAAAATGTAGGGTAAAGTTCAATTATTGAAAGCTTGACAATTTTCTTTATTGAAATTATTAAAGCTTTGAACTTTTTTTCACATTTTATATTCAGTGAAAGCAAGTCATTTTTGAAAGCTTCTAGGGAAAAAATAGATTCCTGGCAAGGTACATGGGGAGCAATAATATAATAATAGAATATATAAGGTTGTTCCAATGGTTGACCACTCTTTGAGCGAAGAAATTTTTTCTAATATCCAACCTGAAACTTCCCTGGTGTAACTTGAGTCCATTTCCCCTTGTTCCTTCACTGGTTGCCTGGGAGAAGAGACAGACTCCTGCCTCATCACACCTCCTCTCACACAGTGGTAGAGTGATAAGGTCACCCTTGAGCCTCCTTTTCTCCAGACTAAACAACCCCCGTTCCATCAGCTGCTCCTCACAGGAATTATGTTCAAACCCTTCACCAGCTAGTATAGTAATACATTAATAATATAATACATTAATATAACATGATAACTTGGCAGAGGGTTTTATTGTTGATTTTTATTTGCTTTTACATCTGATATTTTTTGAGACAGAACAAGACTTCAAACCCGCATTGTAGGTCATGGACAAAATTTCTAGGCAATGGAGAGGGAAAAAATAATCATCCTGATGGAACTTTGTCATAAGTAGTATTTTAAGAAGAAATGTTTTGCCTTTGGAAAACTTCTGTGCTTTGGCTAGAAAATGTCACCAGAAGTAATTCTTGTGTTTGGATTGTATTCCACAAAGAGGTGTGAAAGGCTGTTGAGCTACATAGATACCAAACTAGGATCTATATTTTAACTTGATTTTGCCCTTCACTGTACAACTAAACCATATATGAATTCCACATTATCTTTTAGCAACAAGATGAAACAATTTTGTAACTTCTCATTTCAGAATTGGGGCAGTGAACTGTCATGTCCTGGTCATACCCCATCTAGTCCTGTCCCAACATCAGGTGAGAAAGGACTCCTCATCTAAAATCAAACATAGGAAAATATTCATCTCTTGCTTCTTTCTAAAAGCAATAAGATGTTGAAGTCGCACATCATAGATGGAAAGTAAACAATAAAAGCTGAAATATTTAGCAGCAAAGGGAAGAAGTCTGTCTTGCCATTCACAGTAAGTTCTGCATGACAGCAGGTATGTCTCTGTAGGTAAATGTGGCCACTTTTATGGTATGCATGTATCATATACATCATTCATCATATATCAACGTGGCAGGTTAAAATTGCCCAGGAGGGTTAGTGACTTAGCAAGTTGAAATGTGCTCTGATAAGCAGTGCAGTGCAAGTCCTGTGTGTAGCTTGAAGATTTTACTTGGAGATTTTTAGTAGGAAATATTGATCTCTGACCCAAACCTGTAAGCCAGTTAAAAGAGATAGATTGTATTCATCTGTAAACATATCAAGCATGTTTTCACTTTTTTACCTAAGCTGTTTTAAGTTCCATTTCTTTCCAGGTTAGTGTAATACACTGTTGCAAGCAAAGTCAAGAAGTTATGCATTTTGCCTAGGTGACACACAGACCCTGAGGCTTTTTCTACTTCAAAAATCTGTGAAAATGCCTTCAGATTGGAACCTAAGACTTGCATGTTTATTCTGTTAAACAATATTTTGTCAGTTGTCAATAATCCTGCTTTTATTCTCCTACTGCTTTTTAGTACATGAGCTACGGCCTGCTGACATCAAAGCCATAGGAGCACTTGGAGATTCCCTGACTGTGAGTACTGCTGTATTCCAAGTTTGGAATGAGAGAAGTTGTCCATTTCTACCCAGATGTTGTCACGTTGGGCATCATCAGATAGAAAGCAAATTACTTTGGCTTGGCAAAGCAAAACTCATCTACAAGGTTCCCTTTGCAAAGAAATAGCCTGAAGGGATATGAGTGACACTGGCAATTGTGTAATCCAGTAATGAATAGTTAAGGCCAGGACAGAAATGGGATCCCATTCTCTGTTGCATACAGTTTATTCAAGTAATTTTGAAGAGGGAAGTGTCTGTCTTATAGCAATAGTCTCTTCTGACATGAAAAAAAAAGAAGCGAAAGCAGTTGATATTTTTGATGCAAGAAGACATTTTGCTGAAAACTTGCATGGAAGTAATTGATTGCAAAATGAAGTGCTTCCCACTTGAGATAATTTTGATATTTCTCTATTTCAGAATTTTGCTTTCAGATTTTGCTTCCTGGCTTAGATGTCTTCCAGTCAAAGCTCTGATGTATTTCAAATGCTATGAAATGGAGGTTTAAAACAAAAAGTAGGCACAAAAAAACAAACAAACAAACAAAAAAAAGGCCCCAGAAAAGAATAGCAGGGAATACTGCAGAGCTGCACTGAAGTTTTCTGAGAAAAAGTTCTAGAATTACACAGCCCTACAGAATTGTTCTGGCACGGGATGAAAGCAAACATTTGCGTCAACACTTCCCATGAATTTTAACTCCTGACCTAAACCAGTGCTCATTCTAGCAGCTTCTGTTCCTGTTGAGTTCAGAGGGACTTGAAGGGTCTGAAGCCCTTAAATGATCAGGCTTATCTTACAGGCAGGTGTGCATGTCTTCATTATGCATCATGCACCTTCTCATTAGCTCTGAAACTGATTTTGCTTGACCTGATGTAATCCTGGCTTTCCCCTTGCTGCAAAGCTTTGAGCTTTACTTAGAAGAAATCAGTAAAGCACTGCAAATCTCACTCCTATCCATTGCCATGACTCTTAAAATTAAATGCTTTATTTCCTTCCTCACATCAAATGCTAGATATGTGCACTAGCACATATCTCTTACTTTAAAAATATTAGTTCTTTTAATATATGAAATATCTCAGAAAGCCCTAGTGATAGGGGCCAGATCATCTTGCTTGAGGTCTCTGTCTCAAAGGCTGAGCAAGGCAGCTTCTCATAATGCCATTATTCATGCAGTTCCTACCAGTTGCCACTACCACAGCAAGGCATGTCTGAGGGTTTTATTAAGTGCTTATTTTGGGGGGCCAGAAAAACTGGCGGAATATTTCCCATGTGTGTACACATGCTCACAGCTCCCACAGCAGCTGTGCACACTTATAACACAGCCCTCCTTGGCACAGGGGGACTGCAGCAGCAAAGTCCACCAAGGCATGGATTGGCCTCCTGGTACTCCTCACAAGATCCCTGAATGCAGTTAGTGTTTGTGGCTGAATTGTTGCCATGCCTTTTTGAAGAATACAAAATTATGTGAGACCATTAAAAAGCTGTAAAGCAAAGCCTCTTCTCATGTTTGCTGCACTGAATGCCAGTTAGGGTGCTGACCTTGCTAGAGGTCTGTCCCCATCCTGTGAGCTACTCAAATTCAGCACAGAGGTCTTTGTTCTGATGGCTTTATATATTTATTTAATTTTAAAGGATATGAAAGTTCACAATGCAGGAAGAAAGGCTGTCTCAATCTAGATACCGTTGGAGATTAATGAAACATTGAACAACTTAGTCATGTCACTGGTTAGAATTCATCTGTCTGACTTCACT
The DNA here is from genome assembly GCA_013397245.1 of Thryothorus ludovicianus. Taxonomy (NCBI): domain Eukaryota; kingdom Metazoa; phylum Chordata; class Aves; order Passeriformes; family Certhiidae; genus Thryothorus; species Thryothorus ludovicianus. The sequence goes on along the minus strand of VZTB01009556.1, from coordinate 81,019 downwards.
AGCACCAATGCACAGTGAAAGCAATAGACACACCAACATGCTTATCTATACAGGCAAAAAAAATCCCATCTACACCTCATCAAGTCTATGTGGCGAGTGGCAGACTGGATCTAGGAGAGGAAAAATGGATTGTACACCAAAGATTTGTTTTCTTGGCAGATTAAAAAGCAGCTCCTTTGATTTATGTACAGCTAAAACTGGATGGGGATTTTTAATCAGTGTTTGGGGCTTTTTTCCTGGATTATTAAGTCTCTCTTTCTTTGGGAAATGCCAGGATGAAGCATTTTCCATCAGAAAAAAAACCAAAACCAAACAAATACAAAGCTGTTGATGTTAACCTGAGTCCTGCTGGATTGCTAGCAGTATGAGTAGCAGCTTTAAAGTCTTATGTCCTTGCCCTTCCAATCTGATGTCCTGTGGCTGGATTATATGTCCTCTGATGCCCCATGTTTTACTATCTGGTTGAGTTCCTTTTGCCTATGAGGAGAAGCACAGAAAATTGAAGTATGGGAGATGCAGAGCTGCCCACAGGCCAGTGTGTGGTGGTGAATAAGGACATGGACCACTTATGCTAAAACTGGGATATTGCAAAAGCTTGGCTGGATGCAGAGTAATGTTACCAGAATGCTTCAGCACTTTCAAAACATAATGTCTGTCTTGCCTGAATTCGTAGGGCTTTTTTTTTCTGTTAGTATTCTCTAAATTGTGATTTCCATCTTTTCCAGACTGCAGTAGGAGCCAAAGTACCGGACCTACAAACAGACTGGAAGGGACTTTCCTGGAGGTCAGTGAAAATGCATTTATTTTCTCTGCTTTTGTCCACACAGTTAAAAGTGTGGATCACCTGACTGTGTAGTGATATCTTTGTATATATAAATTTGAGAGAAAGATGCTGACAGCAAGTATTGCTTGGTAAGGATTGGAGAAGTCAGGACTGGAAGAGAAAAGGAGTGATTCCTGCAGAGGGACGTGGGGGGTGTGGGTTGTGTTTGGTTTTGTGGGCTTTTTTCTGCTTCTTTTTTTCTTTTTCTTTGAGTGTGTGTGTGTTAACCTGACCTGGTTGCTACAAGCGTGGTCTTGTGTCACAGTACCTTTTATCCTTTTGCTGGTCTCTCTGGAGCTTATTCAAAATGTAGCTGTGATTATCTACTACAGTGACTAATGCTAGAAGGTCAGAGTGAGTATGGTTTGGCATGAACACGGCAAGGACAATGCATAAATACTCAGTGAGGATGTTCCAAACACCTTTGCTATTGCAAAGTGGACAAACAATGCATGTCAGAGGGTGTGAAGCTCAATATCCATGCTAGAGTGGAAGGAAACTGCCTGCTCGCTATGGGCAGACGTATGGTTGATAGGTGTGTGCATGTATATATTGTCCTCTTTGCTCTTTCTGCATCCCTTTGCATGTGTCTGCAGGCATGGATATTTTCAGGAGGGGCTGCCACAAGTGGTGTAAGAGTGTATTGGCTCTGCACACAAGTTTTGAATGGTAGAGGCAGAGGCTCTACATAATCAGCATTGCAGAATTGCAAATACATAGTTAATGAATATTAATGTGGTCTCTCCTATGCATAACAGCATGTAAATGTAATTTCAGCAAGGTAATGTGGAGCAACTTTAGTGAAGAAATGTGCCTGTGTTAGGTATCCCACCATGTCCATATGAAAAATCAGTTCTCCCAATGTGATCTGTTCCCAGCCTGAAGGCATAGCTCCTATCTTAGTGCTGCCCTGCTCTATTTAATGTGAGTTATCCTTTCACTACTTTCCCTGAGTTCCTGTGGTTCAGCTCCTTAGTCCTGTTTGAAGCAAGTATTTGGGGGGTGGTGGTGGGGTGTTTTTTCCTTCTTGGGCTGCTACAACAACACAGGGAAACAATAAGACAGATGGCTGAAAGATTAACCCTACTGGGTGATTTTTATTCTTTCCCTTTGTAGTATTGGAGGTGATGAGACCCTGGAGATCCAGGCTACTTTACCCAGTGAGTATCCTAGAAAAGCAGAAGTTGGGTATTACACTGAAAGTCATTTAAGTGGATGCTGGAAAACCTCTGAAAATGGTCATTCTTTCCTTGAAAACAGTGGGGATGTCCATCTGTTGTGGGTATAAGAAGTTCATGTGAATGAGAGCTGAAATCCAGACTGACCAGATTAGCTGTAAAGTTGGTTCAGTCCCTCAGCATCACAGGACCTGCATGTGATTGTATCATCCTTTTCACCAAAAGAATTAGGAATAAATGTGCTGAAGGTGACAGAAGTTTATGGTAGACCTGCTCCTCCCTTATTTTGTTTTGTGCTTTCTAGTGACTGACTGTAATGTCTGTGGACAAATGAAGGATTATTAAATAATCAGCAGTCTATCTAGCCAGGATTGTTGAGAAAGCTATGGTTGGTTCTTCCTGATGATTTCAAGTTGCTACATAGCGGTGAAAAAAAAAAATCTAAAAGTACTATAAATTTTTTCCCTAGTGTTCTGTGTAATTGGGCCTGTAGTTGCCATAGAAACCAATAAGTGGTCAATGTGACAATAAATTGGAAGGCACTTGGTTTACAATGGCTGCTCTACTTGTATGTGATCCATGCTGTGGAGCAGTTTGACAATACCTGACATTGTTAGCAATAAAATCTGATGTGCTTTGCCTTGTACCAGGCATATCACTGTGTTTGAAGAAAAATAGAAGGCACAATTCATTTATGCATTATAAATGAGATTCTGTAAAGAGGTTTCAGACAGCGCTACAGACACAGTAACAATAACACTTTTCAAACATCATGCTTCTCCACTGAAAGTTTCAGTGAAATCTAGAAAAATGAAAAAAATTCACTGCCAAGTATTATTGTCTAGCTGGAGGAGTGAGAGGTAGAGGGTCACATTCAGGGCATCTACTCCGGTACATGAAAGAAAGTAACCACGCTTACTCTGACACTTGAATTCAAGACTGGTGATTTGCCCCAGATCCACCTATACATCTCTTGTGCCACCAGGCCCTGACTCCTCAGGCCCATGGAGAGAAATAATTGCAATGATGAAATTTGGACAGTAACCAGTCTTCAAAGCAGATGTGTCTCTAGCTCCTGTAGAGCCACAGTAAATGAGGGGAAAACACAGGTCCATATTCTCACCACTCAATTGGCTCCTGCTTCTGCAGGGAGGGAATGCATGGTTAAACACTGTGGTTTTTCTTTTTAAGATATCTTGAAGAAATTCAATCCAAACCTCTTTGGCTTCTCCACTGGCAGTTCTAAGGAAACAGCTGGATTCAACGTTGCAGAGAGAAACGCCACAGCACGGTAAGGACAATGCAAAATGGGAAAGGCAAAGCAGTGAGAAGTGATGGACTGGCAGGTTACCTTTGTGATTCATGGCAGGGTTGAGGTAATGCTGATGACCTGCTGGTACCCAGTGAGTTTCTGTGATCTGATGCTTATAATTGTGAGTTTTGGGTTTTATTTTTTTAATTCAGTCCTGTATTTGGGGGATTTATTTGTTATCTTTTTCTAAATTAGAGACAACTTCCTTTCTTTATTAGATTTCTGCCCGTAATTTTTGAGACAATGCCTTAGTTATGCCTCTAATTCAACCAGTACCTTTTTCTGCCCAGTCTTCAGTGTACTGTCACTGTCAGATAATACCTGTAATGAGGAAAAAATTCATGAGCATCTCTTTTATTCCTTAATTTCAAGAGAATGTGCCTGAAAATAACAAATAGAAACCCACTGCTACCCTAATGGCATTAAAAATGGCACTGTTTGCAGTGCAAAGAAAAAAAAAAGCATCTGGGAAATAACTCCTTTCTCCTCCTGAAGACAAAAATATACTAGTCTGTTAACAAGCAATACATGTAAGAATTTGTACAGCTTACACTGTGTCTGCTCCATGAGAATTTGTTTCCAAAGCTTTTTGTGACACCTTTAACAACCATTAAATCTGCTGCAAGAGAGATTTAGGATAACTATCAAAGCCTGTATAGCTACTAAATATTTCATAGGTTCCCTGAGCAAAGCTGACTCAGCGTGATCAATAGGGTTCTAGGAATCCAAATAATGTAACTGTGTTTGTGTAGCTGCTGGAGTGAGGCAGGGCTTATTAGCTCAAGCACAGTCTTTTTCTAGCATATCAGGAGCTCCTTTCCAGCTGGTGTCTCAGCATGGCTTGTTCTTTGGCCTGTGGATGTTACATCCTGTCCAGGGTTGGACTGGGACTCTTGAGCCTGGCAGTCCCACAGTGTAAGCATTCTCTTCCAGCCATAAGACAAACCATAGGAATTTAAGGCCGGATCAGGAAGGCTGGTTAGGAGCCCAGCTTCTGTGTCAGCACCTAACTCGCCCACTAGATTTTTGAAGCGAGTTTTGCAACTCAATGTCTCTGTGCATCTGGGCATTAGTGTTTTTTCCCAAACAAAATGCACTGAGGCCAACTCTGAGATGGGAAGAACTCATACCAGTTGCCTGCCACTTGGCAGCCATCCCAGCTGAAGCTTTTTCAGATCAGATTACTCCCTTGTGCAACTTGGTCCTTCAGTGTTTGCTCAGCCTATAGAGGCACCACTTTCCTTAAACTGATTTCTGCTGATCCTGAGATCCCCTGCAATGAGGAGTGGGGATCAAGAAGGTGGCATGCTTTTAGAGAACACATCTAAAGTCTTCTGTTCTCTCTCCTAGTGATATGCCAGCCCAAGCACGTGCACTGGTGGAGCTGATGAGAAGCAGCTCGGTAAGTGGGATTTGGGCCACACCTCGGTGCTGCCATGGTCTCTGGGAAATGATTGTAATTAATGGGATGCTTGAGTCATGAAGAGTGCTTTACTGATGCAAGAAAAGTCCTTGTCTCTGCTGTGCTTTCCAAGATGAATATGCCAGATGAATTACCCCAATGTAGGGTTCAGTGCAGCCAGAAGATGTAAGGATAGTAGCGAGGAAGAGGAGAAACCTGAAGGCTCTGGTAAGATCACAAAATTGCTTTGTTGAGCAGCAACCTTCAAAGTGAAGGTCATAAAGGCAGACTGTAAAATTGCTGAAGCAGGTACCTGCAGACCAACATGGGTCACAATATCCACAATACTGGTTAGAGGGACTACTGAAGTCTTTGCAGGACAAAAAGCCCCCTCAAAGTCTGGTTTTGAGAAGTCGAATAATTAATCAGTGACCAGAAACTTCAAGAATGGATGAATGTCTGTCACACCATAATCTTTTAGAGAATTAGTAGGGCATCTAGCATTATGGGCCAGTCTCCTGTGCCAACTCCGCTGAGGGCTACAAAGGGCATCAAAAGCAGGGAGGAAAAGAAATCTGAGAAACCCAAGGCTGCCCTGCTCTGAGTGTTGGCTGAATTTGAGTGGATGACTGTCTGAGTGTGAGCTGTTGGTTCAGGGAGAGCATTCCCTCTAACGGAATGGGAGTGCCTGGTGCTCCTTGGCTCAGACTGAATGGGAAAGGAAGGCACTGAATAAGCAGGATTTGTCAAAGCATGTGGCTCTCCATGCCAGAACTCTTGATGGATGCTGCATGCTCACCCCACTGTCAGTTACTCTGCATAGCCAATTGTTTGGCAGAGTGAAGGGAGCTGGCACGGCTTTTCAATAGATTAGAAGAGGAGAGGCTGTAGTGCTTTGTTTTATTCACAGCTTTTTATGCATTTTTTTGAAAAAGAGAGAGGGGTGTGTCACTGCCATAACATTGCCTCTTCATGAAAATCTTTCTGAGCAAATTGCTGGTTAAAGAGGAGAATTCAGACCTGTGGGTGATTCCCAGGACCTCCCTCTATTTGTGGGATCCTTTCGCAGATGTTTGTTATGTAAATGCACTACACTAAAAATAGTTGCCTTTGATTCTTTTCTTTGTACTGAATGTTACAAAATGTTTTGATGAGATCCAGCTCTCAGCAGCGCCTATTGTTAGCTTGTGGTGACGTGAATGCTGCAGCTGCCCTTATATGAGCTCAGTGAAGTCACCGGCCTCCTGGACTCTTCTATTTTAATCCAGCTGTCTGTTCCCTGGGGCACCCCTTGCCCCTCCTGACCACGGGGTAATTCTTGCCCAGCTGGCAGGGATCCCCAGCAGCTCCAGTTCCACAGCTACATGAGTCACTCCAGCCTCCACTCCCGCAGGACTTTATCCCCACGCTGCAGTGCGCAGCCACGGCTGGCAAATCTCTCCTGTCCATCCCTGTTCTGAAGCTGACATTCTTTTAGGGATGCTGGCTGCCACAGACATATTTCCGTGCTTGGTTACCCTGACAGAGCTTGTCTGCTGAAGAGAATTTCCTTACAGAAGGCAAAGTGAATTGCAGTAGACCAGCAAACAGTTCAGATTTTCCCCCTGGAGAGATGCTTCTCTTTTGCCAGCTTAACTCAGCATACCTTCTTTGTTCTGCCCTGCTGTGTGTGCCCCATTTAGCCCCTTTTGTGAATGTTACCTCTGCATGCCTAAGCAATGAATGCTGCAATCTGTTTATTTTATGTGCCACTAGAAAATTAACTTCAAGGAAGACTGGAAGCTGATTACCATCCTTGTTGGAGGCAGCGACCTATGCCAGTACTGCTTGGACAAGGTTTGTATCTCTGAATTAGGCATGTTCATCCAGGCATTTGGCAGGTGACTAGCCATGGAAACATAGCCTTTGTCTCTCTCAGGGAGCCAAAGTTCTTCTTTGTTTAAAAGGTACTTGAAGTCCTGCCCCTTTCGTCTGTATTGTATCAGAAACAAGTGCACACTTTTCATACAGGGACACTTCAGCTCTGGTGAAATGCATTATTTAAGTACTAGGAACCTGTTCATGTTGAACAAAACAAAAAGATTAAGCTGAAGAGCTCTCCCTGCTTAACTGGACAAAGTAATCTGTATTGTGTCTCAGGCATGTTAGGGGACACAAGCAAAGTCTTCTGGAAATCATCTTCACACAGTAATTACTGGGGATGCCCAATTATTTCTTCAGAATGGCACCCAAAATAATAAGATCAGTTCATAGTGAAAACATGTCTTTTCTTTAGCTGCTAATGGTCATCCCCTCTGAAACTGTTCATGTGGCACAGACTGTGGGTCTGTACCACAGCTTGTTGAAATGACCAGGCACTGTTCTCTCTTTTGCTCTTTCCTTTACAGGCTGCTGCCTGGAGCCTTTGTTCCCACTGCTACACCTCTGTAACTACAGTCCAAAAGCTGTTTTGCTTATGGGCTTTGTGTCTGGTCTGACTGCCTTCATATCAGTTTCTCTAGATGGGCAGTTTGAAAAAAAAAAAAAGAGATATTGTTCTGTTCATAAGGCAAACCAGTCCGCTCTGGATCCCATAAAAGACAACCCAAAATCCAAAAGTGTGATCAATATATAGTCATTATCAGGGAAAGGCTCAGCCAAGATACTTCAGGATTTTCTACAGAGATTAGAGGAATATATTGATGGCATAAAAACACAAGCACTATATAACCGCTGTGCGTGTGCCAGTAAACTTCTTGATCTGGAACTATATCTGCCAACAAAAGAAAAATGGAGCATCAAGTTGGTCTGTCTTCTCACAGATCACCTTGTTGACTCCTGAAAATGACTAACTTAATTTTGTTTTTAAACAGGAAACCTATTCAGTGAAAAAGTATGTAAAGCACCTTCAGGACACTCTGGATATTTTCTATAAGGAGGTAAGCTTTTAAGATACCCTAGCAAGCTATGTTCCTGGCAAGTACACTGATGTTTTCCTCATCTCTGATAGACTGTCAGTGATTATGTTTCATACAAGGTCATCTTTCAAATAGCTGGAGACAGACTGTTCTTCAGTGCTGCATTTCAATGACTGTACTAGCTAATGCCCTGAGAAAGAGGGCTGCAGTTGCAGAAAAACTGTGTATTTCACAATATTTATGCTGTGGACCAAATATACCATGACCCCACAGCCAGTTTTCATGGCTAAACCAACCATGAACAGTTTCATTTACCCTAGAGCAAATGGAAATGTCCTAGGGAGTGAAGCAGCATTTCAGCTAGTTTGTACTAGCTGCTGGATTTTTTTTGGCTGACATCCACTGTATATCTCCCTCCCCCTCCTTTTATACATCACCCTTGCACATGCCATTGGCTGCAGCCAGTGCAGTTTGCAGTGACTCCCTGACCTACGGCTGGCACTTCTTGCTCTTTGTAGTGGTATCCTGTTCTGTTATTTGTAACATGTCTCTATGTCTGGTTATTATAATCCTCACAGCTCCCAAGAGTCTTTATCAACATGGTGGAGGTGCTAGAGTTCTCTGGACTGCGTCAAATCACAGCAAGCTCTTCAGAGTGTGCTTTGACAGCAAAGTAAGTGAGCAAAACGGCTCTTTGACTATAAAGTGATATTTTTTTGGCTCAGTCTCAATTTCTACGGGAGGACATCCACACTGAGCTTTCCAAGCTACTTGCATTGCTACCTTTACCTAATGCACTAGTTCCTATCAACTTTCCATTACTTCTTGCAGTACTTCAGCTAAAAAGCATGCACCTGTAGATAGCAGAGTTCTCACTTCTCAGCTGTAAGGCAGCATGACACAGCACAAGTCAACATATGATTGCTGGACTGGTGACGTTGGAAAGCTTTTTTGCCTAGCCATCTGCTGGTCAGCAGCACAGGCTGACATCCCTGATTCCTCTCTACCTCTGGTGCAGGCTGGGCTGCATATAGCAGAGCACAACCAGGAACTGCTCCTTGCACCTAATGAAGGAGACCAAAATCTTAAAGAGGGTTGACAGACTTGTTTTAGAAAGCAGAAGTGTTTTAAAAGGCATCAGAACAGACATGAAAAAGCTCTTCAGTCTTGCAGAGAAAGGTGTAACAAAGACCAGTAGTTGGAAGGTGATGCCAAATGAATTCAAATTAGCCTAGGCATAGGTTCTTAAAAATTCAAGTGATTAACTACAGGAACACACTAGAAGGGAAAATAACAAATTGATGATCTTGCTCAATGTCTTCATATTCATTCCAAGCACATTCTTAGAAGATGAATTTCAGTGAAGCACAAGTTATTACCTCTTGTTATGATGGTAACATAATAAAACAGAACGGTGCAAGGACTCAGACTACAGGAAAAATTTGTCTTTTCTAACTTTAAACTCCCAGATGTCTGGTACTTTTCTGTAAGCCCATTCATGAGGTGGGTTTTCTTGTTATTCTAACACATATGATATCTGGCTAATGTGTGGTGTACTAAACACTTTCTTGTGTTTGACTCAGGAGTTATGCATCCTGCAGCTCTTTCTGTCTGTGGTAGGTGTTCATTTTGGAAAGTAGGTCAGTAGAGAACTTTTCTTTTCTGAAGTATCTGTCCATTCCTAAGCCACCAAGGTGGCTCTTCATTCTGCATGTGAGCTTTGAGCACCTATCCTGAGCTTCGTGAAGCAGACACACAGTGCCTAAGAACTGTGAATAGACTATTCTAGACTGGCTTTTAATTCTGGTATTTCTTTCATTGAAGGAAAGTTTGCCCATGTTTCTTAAACCCAGAAGAAAATTCTCCTGAATTACAAGAAATTAAGAGAGTTAACAGAGATTTTCAGGTAATGCATTGATTCTGTAAGTGGTCATCTTCTCTTGTATCTCTTTATATTGCTTCTGTCAGTGCCCTTCCTGTCATGCACATACTCAGCAGTCCAGAGAGAGAAAACAACTTGGCTACAGCCTAATCAAAACCCTACCCAGCTAACCAGTTAGCAGCAGTGCAAGACTTTCCACATTGCTTTGTGATTTGACCTCAGTACTGAGCTGGATGCAGATGGAGACCAGTTCTGTTTCCAGCTGCTGTTTCAACAGCCAAAAAGGATTTAGTAATGATGGCTGCTTTGTTGATATGTGTTTGTCTGTTATGAGTCCAATGAGTAGCTCACATGAATTAACATGTCACTGCAAGAGTGACAAATGACTTTGCATCAGCTGTTTTGTGGTTACTCTCAGCAGAAGAAATTAACTAAACCATGGGCCAGCTTGCTATTTGAGAGTAACTTTTCACAGCCTCAGGCGTAAGATTCACTCAAAATTAACAGAGGCTATAAATAGCTATTGGAGCAGAAGCTTTTTCCATCGATGTTCTTATGAATACAGGAATCACTGTATCAGATCACATTATGTTCTCCATTCTGGCTCTGGCTGTTGTCCAATGAATCTGACAAAGCTCAAGAAATTCACCCTGGTTAATGCTTGTATGAGCCTACTAGAGGGGTCATATTCCTTAACTAAGGAAAGGGGATTAGGAATGTTTTGAGATATGACCAGGAGCATTAGCATTTATACCCATAAGATGGCAAGTTACAATGAGATAGGTTTTTTTATTTATATAAATGTCTGTGACCATAATTTTAAATGGCAGGTAACTTTTCAATGTTTAAATATTATTTTAATTCAATCACACCTTTCTGAAAATTCAAGTGCATTTAAGCCTCAAGCTGGCATTCTGGACTCATTTGTCACCTCTAAAAATATTGACCTTGTTCCTTTTTTTATAATTTTCTGCAAACTTTAATCTCCTTGCAATTGTGCAGTTTTGGTTTTTTGTTTTCTTTAATTAAGCAACTTTTTTTTTACCATTTTTTTTTTGTTTAAAATAATCCAGCTTCTGTGCATTTTCCTCACAAAAATCTCTCCACGAACCAAATTATTTTCTTAGCCATTTTCTTGACTGCTTTATAACATTCAGCTGCATTTGCACTAACGATTTACGGCTTCCTACACTGAAAGATGTGTAATCTGCATGTTTCTGATAGCTGACAAATGTTAGATGAGCCTTGCAAGTCACTCTTCTGTTTTCACTAATTACACCGTGTGCAGGCTGAAGCCTTGCAGCTGATCAGCAGCAGTCGGTACGAGCAGCGGGAGGACTTTGCTGTTGTCATCCAGCCATTTTTCCGGAACACCCTGGTGCCCCTGGATACTGTGAGTTCCTGCTTTGCTTTCCCATTATGCAAGGGCCAGTGTCTTGATTTCTCTTAAGCCAGTAAGATCCATGCCCCATGCCGTCCATGAGTTTTCTTCTCTTTGCACAGTCTGTCGCACAGCGTGGAATTTGTGGTAAGAGTGAGAGAGGAGGAGACAGGAAGTCTCACAAGAAGGCAAGATTCACAGTGCTACCTGTGAATCAAAATGGCTTCAGGAAATATTCCTAGCATGCACCCATAAACTAGGCACCCTCTGAACTGCATGTTGCTTCCCTTGTTGAGGAAGTTGGTCAGCATTCACCACAGTTTCCCGATTTAGATTATGGAATGTGTTCAGGTTTTCTTCAAATGGAGACCAGCACTTGGATCTCTGACTCATCCTAGCATAGAAACAGGAAGCAGCCTTTGAAACCAAACACTGATTCTCTTTCTTTCCTCCAGCCTTAACATTATGTATGCTGTGTAGTTAAGGATACAAATAACCAACATGAATCCTCATCAAAACATCCCAGTTTTGCATATTACAGATCCTTTTCTCGTACCATTCCCATTTTTTTTTTCTATCAGCCTACAAGGTTAACCAGTGGTCTCCATACAGGTAGTGATGGGGGAAATTCCCCCTAAGACAGACATTTGCCACAGTTGGATAAGCCCACCATTTTTGTTATCTGAAATACAGCAGAAATTTCAACATTTGAAAGGCTGTAAGTTGGAGTCACAGAAGTTTAAAAAGCAATGATAAGCACTTTTCTATCAGTTCTGTACAAAATGGAATGTGGGTCAATGGCAGGGTCCATGTAACAGCTGTGACTGTTGGCTTAATGTTAAGTTTAGTTCTGTTATGAAAATTTTTGTGTGAAGTTGAGCAGGCTGCATTACACAGAAGGTCTCAAGGTGTGTTAATCAGCCCATCTTTAGGAGGTCCTAAGTTTATTTCTAGTGTGAAAACATGAGCATATTGCCTTTAGGAAGACACCAAAATTGTGACCTGAGTATATCAAGTACAGTACATTATTAGATAAAATATGTCAGATCTTAAAAATTAAAATTTGCTGAGAAATACATTTTTGCTTTTTTTTTTTTCAGACCAGCAAACCAGATATGAGTTTCTTTGCTGCAGACTGCTTTCATTTCAGTGTAAGAGGCTATGCTGAGATGGCCATGGCTCTCTGGAATAATATGGTAAGGGGTTACAACTTAGATCCCTATGTGTTTGTGGTAGCAGTATCTACAAAAGATCATGAGAAAGGTGTCTGAAACAGAAGAGTAAGCAAGACAAAAAATTGATGTCCTAACAAGAGGGGGTTGCTCAACTCTGAGGTTCTTCTCACTCTGCATTGCTTAGGAATGCAATCCAAGGTGATCATATTGCATGAAACAGTGTAAGTCTGCTCATTCAAAATTAGAAGTCCCAAGAGTCTTAATGTAAAAAAGAAAAAAAAATCCTTTCTGATTTTGTAAATAACTTGTGTTAAAACAAAAAGTCAGCTTAGTTAAACATTTGGTTCTGTAGGTTTGCAGAAAATGTCTGTTCAATGAGCTTGCCTTTCTTCAGTGAATTCTGTTATATTTATTAGGAAAACATATATGTGACTGAATTTTTGCTGCCATTAATAGTTTGGACATGTTGCACCACCCACTCTTGTATCTAAGACAGTTTTAGTAGAGTCTCTAAAACTAATGGGGGGCTGAAATGAAGCTTATGATGCTTGTAATCATGTTGCATCTGTCATTTTGGGGTAAATTATAGCTTTCAAATAGTGTTGGAAGAAGGTGTCAGAGGCACATGCTAGACTTGATAACTTCAAGGTCACAGTTGCATTCAGAGATGTTTCCCCACATTGGAAGGAAGACTATGGCATTTTAATGCCACAGCAACATTTCCTCCCCTTGTCTTGTAAACACCAGTAGCCAAATACTTTGTGCTAGCAGAAATCTTGCATCCTGGTTTGTACAAGAAACAAGCATAAATGAGGGGGAATTTCTTTTTCATCCAAGTTTGAGGAAGGTAAGAAACTTACAGGATATCCCCAAATAAGCTTGACAATAAGGGCTGGAAAATGCAGGGCAGGCATTTGTGCAGTTGCCCAGTACAGCCTATGAGCTGTAGGTCCAGGATTATAGAATGTACAGTGCAAGCACATGCTTGGAGTAACTGATTTGTGCACTCACAGCAAATCTGCCTGTTTTCCATCAGGCTTCCCTGTCTGGTTCTCCAGATGACAGCAGGCTGGTAGGCTTTACTCTGCTTCATAGCTTAAACAGGGCTAATGAAAACCCAGGCAAAAGTAGAAAAATTCAAATTGAGTGTGGCTGAGGGTTTCAAGGAAAAAAGAGACAGTATCTGGGCATACAGCTATCTTAAATTTGGTTTCTGTTGCCATGTGGTACTCCTATTGGCCATTACTCATTCCTGAATCACCATCAGTCTTTTTTCCTATGCCACCAGAGTTTTTTTTCTGTCCAGACTGTCACTCATTTCCTACGCATATATGGATATTGACACAAAGCTTTCTACTGGGGTGATGGGGATCAGGTTCTTACTGATTCAAAGCACAGCTCTTCCCTCCCATGGAGATCTGTTTGTCTATGCCAACTGCAGATATTACTGTTTACTATTTAAATCTACTTCTTGTAACACATCCCTCCTTTTCCCTTGCAGTCCTTGTACGGCAAGGCTGTGCAAGCTTACTGTAAGGCTGTATTGTTTCCCTGTTCCCTGAAAAGCTCTGCAGGCTGCAGGCTTGTGGCCAAATGACACGGATTCTTGTCAGTGCACATAAAGGGCCAGACTGTGCCTGGCCACTGCGTGGGTATGCAGGGACTGGGATGGCTTACGGGGTCTCTCCCTCGCCATAATGTTCTTTGCCCTTTTGGCTTCGTGCAAAACCAAGTGTGCTCCTGTTCTCTGAAGCCAGAGGACTCTGTAGCCTAAAGGGGTTTCCACTGGTCCCAAGCCCACCTTTTCAGGTCTTTGGCCTGGAGGTGAAGAGACACATACACACAGTGTTTGGTTTGTGTTCTGTCTCCATGCTTGCCACGTGCTCTAGAGGAGCTGTGAGTTTCTTCCAGAACTTGTCCTTTATGCTCCTGGGCTTGAGGATACTGTCATTTTCAAAGCTCAGAAGCTAATGCTCCTGAAGAACAGATACACAGAGATGAAGTAAGCATGGGTGGTTACAGAATTTTGCATTTTATCATCTTTTGTCTGGGCTCTGTGCCAGAATCCTTACCAAGTGCCCTGGCATGAGAAGAATTACAATTATCTACAAATAACCAGTTGCACTGCAGGCACAATGCTGCAAGATATGAGCCACACATCATACAAATAACAGAGCTGTTCCCTTTAGTGTGCAACAAAACTACCAAATTCAGCCTTCACTGCATTAGCTGGTGGGTGGGCCAAGTGATTAGGAGTCATAAAAGAGTCCATCAGGATCCTACAACAATCAGCAAAACCTGACATCCTGCTTTGCTTCTCCTCTTCACTTGCTATCTTTCTTCTCTTCCCTAGTTATATTTTCTGTAGTTCATATATTTTTATTTTTCAGGCTCTGCTTGTTTCTTTCTGTTTTTTAAGTTTTTATTAAAAATGAAATAGAGACACAAAGTGTTCTCAGTGTTTCCATACAAAAATCTTATGGATAAAATTTGGTTTTTCCATGCTGTGTTGGTCTTGTTGCTGTATTGTTTCTCTTCAGCATGCAGCTGACACTTTAATCCCTTGAGGACAGTAAATGGCTGCGTGGACAATAGCAGAAGCAACAGCCATCCTTTGTGCTGCATTCCCAGAAGTGCTGAATGACAACTTTGCAGTCCTCTGTGGACCAATCTTGAAGTCATTACTTCAGGCATGTCCACACAACAGTTGTAAACACTTCAGTTAACATGACTGAGCAAGCCTCTACTTGTTAGCTTAACTATGGCAACCAGTGCTATGTGCACTCCCAGCCAAGCACAACCGCCTGCTATTAGCTTGGGCATATTTCATGTTGAGTTGGCTCAGGGTGAGCCTGTGGCCAGCTATTGCAACTTAGCTGACAGCTGATAATATAAAAAGCTCTGTTTAACTCGCTTCTTGCAAGACTGTGAACCCAGCCTCAGCTAAAATTCCCAGGGAATTTCTTGTCTGAGTGAAGACTGCAAAGGTTGCCATTGTCCCACCCTCTCTTTGTAACTCTGTCATTTCTGAAGTAACTGCTATCACCACAACACCTAGGCGCCTTTCCTTGAGTAATGTGCTAAATAATGTGGCTAACATCTGTCATGTGGGCTTTTTCCTTTGTGGTTTACACTTCCATTTGAGACGAGCACATGGCAGAACTGGGTGTAATAGTAAACCACTTTGTTTTAGTTGAATACTTAAAATATGTTGTGTTCAGAGCAATGCAAAAGGAAGAAACATTTATCCCATTCCTTTTTCTGAGGGAGTTATTCTGCAGCCAGTGCATCAGATTCTCATTGTCTTCAGTTCACAAGTGTTAAAATGTTTGCAAACTTTCCTCTGCTCCTTCTACCACATTTCTTTGTTAGTGCAAGCAGCAAAAGATTGGATAAGAAGTTTTAATTGTCTGAGTCAAGAGAGTGTGAGAATAAAAAATCATCATTATGTTTAACATTGATTTTCTCTTCTTCAGCTGGAGCCAGTTGGTGAAAAGCAGACTTACAACAACTTTACCCATGACAGATCAAAACTCAGGTGTCCAAACCCTGTAAGTAAAAGTCAAAGTGCTCTCTCCATTAATTACCTCTATTTTTTTCTCCTTTCTTCACACTGGTAGAGCTCTTTAAAAGAGTATCTTTGTGAAGGTTTCAAATAGCTAAAATATACTCCCTTTTTGTTACAGACAGTGAAATCCACTTAAGATTTAAGACAAAAAGCTTTATCCTCACTGCAGTGGAAAGCCTGTCATTAAAGCTAGTTCTAATGAGTCTATGTATTTCCATTTGCTTGTTTGCAGCAAGCAAATCAGGAAATGATGCCACCACTCCTGATTCTGATTATTGTGTTGTTGGAATTTTCAGGCAATATAGCAGTAGAGTGTTTGGGCTAAGATAGAGAGCAGGTGAAACCAGCTGATTGTCTGAAGATCTACCATTCCTCCCTGAGAAGGGGGAGTGGCATATTGTTGGAATATTTCCCGTTGAGTGCTCTGTGGTCAATAAATCCTTTGCTCTCCCTTTGTAGGAGAAACCTTTTCTTTCCACGCGAAGAAATAGTGGATTTGGAAATTCAGATCTCAACTTGGAGAAAACAGAATCTTCAGTCCCCTACTGGGCTGCCATTGTGACTGCAGTAGCCGGGGTCCTGGTGGGTTCTTTACTTGGCTGTGTTGTGTCACGAAGAAGAACCAAGAAGCATCAATATAGGGCTGACACAGAAAACAACATTAAAACAACCCCTCTCTAACACTAGTGGGACAAACCTTTCTCTGATGAGACTGCTCTCTGCGGTGACACAGACAGTAGCAGAATTAAAAAACCTGTTGGACATGAATGGAGTTTCTTGGTTGTGTAGGGATTTTTGGGCCCAATTCCATTGATCAGTAACGTCTTTGAGTTGTCTTGTGCAGACCAGTGAGGTGGAGGTTGAAGTTCAAAGTATGCCAAGTACTTAGCAAAGTATGCAAGTACTTAGCTGGCAACTAAGTACCACACACCTGCTCACTCAGCCTCCCTCAGTGGGATGAGGAGGAGAACTGGAGAAAGGTAAAACACATGGACTGAGATAGGAACAATTTTAATAACTGAAATAAAGTAAAATATAATAATAATGATTATAATGAAATGGAAAGCAAGAAAAAAGAAAGAGAAATAAAACTCAAGAAAAACAAGTACTGCACACTACGACTGCTCATTGCCTTCTGACTGATGCCCAGCCTGTCCTTGAACAGCAATCAGCCCCTCCTGGACTCCTTCCCCCAATCTATATAGTAAACATGATGTTCTATGGCATGGAATATCTCTTTGACCAGCTCAGGCCAACTATCCTGGCTGTGTTCACTCCCAGCTTCTTGTGCTGGTAGGCATGGGAAACTGGAAAGTCCTTGGTTTAGAGTTAGCACTACTTATCAACAACTAAAATATTGATTCGTTATCAACATTATTCTCATTCTAAATCCTAAACACAGCACTAAACCTGCTATTTTGAAAAATATTAACTCTATATCAGCTGAAAGCAGGATAAAGTGTTAAAATCTTTTTCATTCTGGGGTCCAATTCTCTGTTTCATGAATATTACTCAGGATGTCAATTGCATAAAGCATGAACACCTGTTCATACATCTTGACTTCTTTATTGTGCATCTGGCCTTTTCTCTTATAAACCTCTATTTAAAATGTTAGAGACAAGTCCATGATTGCAACCTGGCATTCTGCAATAGTAAGGTGTGAATGAGATAAACAGCAGCTGCAATTTCACATGCTTGCATTTCACAGCAAGACCATTGGGTTGAAGGTGCTAAGGTGATTCTACATGGGCAAGTACAATGCCATGGAAACATCTTTAAGCTGATTTCTGAGCAACTTGTATCTTCATGATATCCCTGGTGCAGTGCTGGGCAGCACTGATAGAATAACTCTGCACTGCCTTGGACTTCAGGCTCCTTCCGTCTGGGACTGAGCGTGGAGCTGGGCCATATCTGTCACTTCTCCTCCAGGGCTAAATAGCCCAGGGACAGTCCTGTACCCTTCTGGCCTCCTCTCTATGGGAGCTGGTTCCAGAATGAGTCTTGTTGTGACAAATTTCTTCATTCCCTCTAGTAAGAGGATCTAAACAAAAATGTGGTACCTGCAAGCTAGCTTGGCTTAACCCTTCTCATGGGACCTCTGTTGTGTTCAGGTCTCCCAGGCTAGAGACTCCACAGCCATTATCCATAGAAGAGCTTGCAAAGTTGTTTTTCACTTTTTTGTTCTGTTTTTAAAATTCTGATCAGGAGTTCAGAGATCATCCTTTTTGGAAATTAGACTTCCCTTGTTTTAAACCTGCAGGCCAATTCCTATGATCTATCAGTACAAAAGGTTCTTCACAAGATCTGCATGATCTTGTTTCTCAATATCTTTCTTATTTCCTGTGTTAAATACTTTACCTTTTAATTTTATTAAAGCCAAAATGAGGTTTGCACTGGTGCAATTTTTTATGATGTGTACTACATTTCCACTCCAAAAATGCATATGAATAGAAAATTATAATGCTTCCCAGAAGAAAGTGTTCTGGGTTTCCTGTATTTTTTATTATGCATGCAGAAGGTATTCAAATTTGTCCTTTTTCCATTTCACTTCTGTCAGTGTCCTTGCTAAGGTAAAAAGATGTGGGCAGAGTACAACTTACACAGTCAGGTTTCAGGGGCTGCAGTTGTCATGTCTTATTTGATCTGCTCTCAAAGGCAGGGCTGTTAGTAGTAGGACTTTTATTTACCTGTGTCTTATCCACAGATGTGTGTCTGTGATATCTACATGCAAGCCAAAATGGGGGTATGTTTAGAATGTAAACCAGAAGCAGTTGCATCTTATTCCAGTGCAGCACAGGTTGCTCTTCCTGTCCCTGTCTTCATGGTGGGTCATTAATATCTACCTGATATTTATTTGGCTTGGGAAATGGAAGCAAGCACAACCTCCAACCAAGAGACAAGATTTCAGTGTATTCCATAGCACCTATACCTCAGACACATTGGAAAAATATAAGCCTTGTATGTGAGGAAGGTGAGCAAAAGTCCAAAGGCTGCTGTCTCCTCTCATCCCTAAATGTTGTTCTTGTGAGTTTTCTTCTCTTCTGGGAACTTTGATATCCATTGCTCATACAACTCTTGGTTTGGGAAGAAGTAAAAAGATAATAGTTCTCTACAGAACCTTTCATCAGTGCTTGGTGTTTCAAAGGAAACTCAAGAGCAGTAGTTCAGTACTGACTTACCTTTCCAAATCATGTGTGCATGAAGGAAATGGGGTGGGAGTCCTGAAGTTAAAGTTACAAAATGTTGCAGTCTCTCACATCAGGCTTGTCCTGCCTAGAGCTGGGTACAATTTCTTCTTGGGTTTCACGCTTGTGCCCCCTGCTAGAATAACTAAACATCCCCTTTTCTCACTTAGGAAGACAAATTTTGTTCTGAGCTTCTAAAACCTAAATTATAAGAAGTGCAGCCAGTTGGGAATTGAGAAAAAAGAGGGCCCTTAGTTCATTCACTATCCTGAAGGATTCTGGAGTGGAAATAATTCTTGTGCAGGAGCCTGGGTGATTCTGCTTTTGAAAGGTGAACAGCAGCTCCCTGTGGCATTTTGCCCTGTAAGGAATGCTGTCTTTATTGATGCTTTTGGGAACCAGGAAACCATCAATCTAAAATTACATTGGCTCTGTTCTAGTAATGCAACAGGAGACTTCCTCTCCTTTCTGTAGCTTTGGTGTAGCTTCAATGGATGGATACAGTAGGAGCCGGAGCAGGAACTGGTGGGTTTTTATTTAGTCTGTGGAAGTATCTTCTGGCATCTTTCTTCTGTAGACAAAAGTATGTGATGAAATGCACTGGCATTAAAAAAAACAAACAAGAATCATGCAGTTTGCAGCTGTTCCACAAGCAAAATCATTTCGGTAAAGATGTTACTGCTGAACGTTCCCTCCATGCTTATTAAGGTAACATAAATCTGGAATAAATGACAACTGGTTTGGTCTGGATACTTTGTATTCAGTGTCATGTTAAATCAGGAAGTAATCTTACCTGCCCATTCCTCCTTTTTTTTTTTCTGTAATGACATACCCTTGATTTCAAATGCCCTTATGGCATTTTGCCTCAGTGGATGCAGAATAGACAGATTGCCTACTGAAGCACAAAAGGAGAGGCTTAGAAGGATCTTCAAATCTATATGGAAAAATAGGTCAACTGGATGCCATTTTAGCCAAGGATTTTGTGCTTTGCCCAATGGTGGTCTTGCCCACCACTGAAAAACACCCCTTCTGTGTGATTTTCTGATGCCCTGAGAAAAAAGGCTTTACTTTCTCCTCTGGAGAAGGGCCACAGCTCAGCCTGCATGAGCAGTCACTATCCAAAGGGCCTTTGTGAGTACTGGCCAACAGCTCAGGCTGCCGAGAAGGATGTTGGGAGTAAATATTACACTGTTCCCTGGTCTTGAGGAATAATCTGTTCTTCAAACAGGGAAGAGATGAAGCCTGACAAGTGTGGGCAAACATTTGCCTGCAGCTTCAGCAGTTCTGAAATTTAAATTGTGGCCTTCTTTGTTACTGCTGATGGATCTTCCTCTCATCACGGTAACAATGCCTGCATTCTGCTTTGTAAGGTCTGGGGTCAGTTTGCCCAAAATCCAGTTTAGGTGCTCAGTGAACTTAGGGAAGAGGGGGAAAGTTCAGAAAAACATTTGCAGAGAATATTGCGTGTGTTTGGAGATTGCTAAACGTTTCCTCCCACCATCTTCTAGGTGGTGATATGTGCCAATGACAAATGATGTCATTTTAACAGCTAGGCAGTATGTGATAGTCTGGGCCATCTGGGCTAGAGTTTTGTTACTTTGAGGAATATTTTGCTAAAACATTGAGGTGAAACAATCCCATCTAAAGAAAGGGAAAGCTCTGGATTTTTACAGCTCCCTGGAATATTTAAATAATTTGCTATTGGAGGATCATAAGTCTGCAATGTTTGCTCTTCTCCCCACCCGCCCCCTGGCCTTTTTGTTTTTAAAAGGAAGATATCTGGGATTTTGGGACCAGCAAGATAAAAAAAATAACTATCCATAAAGTAATTAAATGTATTACTTAAATAAAACAAATTTTCTGAGTATCATAGATCTTTGAGCACAACAGGGAGTGATGCTCCTGTGAGAAAAAGGCAGTGGTGGAAGAAGAAGAAAGGCTGGCATGTTTTAACTTAGCACATGCTGAGTATCTCCCATTCAATCTTCCATTCCTGCCACCACTTAACTTTGGTGGATATCAGATGTTTCATCATCTTTCTGAAAATGGTAGATTTCTCATACTCATTTTGAAATTTGTTAACTTTAGCTGTTTTTGATGACCATTCTAGCACAAATGAAAAATTGTTCTGGTTTTGATTGTTGGAGAGAACAGTACCCCAAGGGAAAAGACAGGAAAAGCACAGGACTTGAGCAGTTTTAGAAAATAAATCCTTAAATAAGGATTTAAAATAAGTAGGTGAGCTTATTTTAAGGGTTGGTTGAAACTATTCACTGGCTATAGGAAGCTCCTTTATGTCTTTCCATTTCTGTGATCTATGAAATTGTCACTCATTAGCAAGATATAACTGCATTAATTCTCATTTCAAATGATGAGAAAACATCATTTGCTGAACTGTATGGTTTTTCCCGAATTGCAAGCCTTCAGCAGGTTTTGTAGAAGTTGGTATGAAAATGTGTTAATGCTCGCTGTTGGATGAAGCATGAATGTGTTTCTGTGGTAGGGTACTTGTAGTTTCCAGGCCTTCTGCTTCCCTACAAGAAGAATTTAATAGTCCCTTTGGACTAGGGGTATTGCAGGGACATGGTTCTGTGAGAGGCGGTCAGGAATTCCTGCCACTGATCCATGGGCTGACCCCGGAGTGAGTTATTTCAGCTGGAGAAACCAGCTGCTCCCAGACATCTAAGGATGCTTTCTCATCGGTGTCAAATTATTATGGCTGTGAAGAAAAGGGGCATGATACCTTCGAAGTATCTCTATCTTAACCATCAAAGATTTTATAAAAATTCCTTTTGGTGTTAAAAACTAGCCATGGAGGAAAGCCCTTTAGCTATCCTTTGTGGTGCTTAGGTGATGGAAAGCACCACCTGAGGGCCCCAATGGGCTTAGGTAGTGATAGGAGAGAATCACCCAACAGCAGCCAGGATTGCTCAGCAGTGGTTCAATTCAACAACAGTGGGGAAGTTGGGCCTTCTGTTAGGGCTTCACAGTGGGTGGATGAGGCAGGAGATACTTTCTGTGCTCTTGTACTGGTTAAAGACACAGGAATTGCCTGGTTCAGCAGCTCTCCACCCACAAGGGATTTACCTGCACTTGCCAGGTTGCCCACAGGTATCCTCTGAATCAGCTTTCAGATCAAAGTAAAACAGAGGAGTTAGGAGAAACTGAGGAGGACACAGCTGGGATAGCTTAGACAACAGAAATCGAGGGTGCATCTTTTGAAAGTTTCCAGGTTGTCTCTCCTTAGCTCTCTCAGTAACCATCTCATATTCCTTCAGCATAGACCTTGGAACCCTCAGACACCTTCCTTGTCTGCAAGTACAGCCTCCAGGGCCTGGGTTGCAGCAGCTGTTAAACATCCCACAGCCAAACTAAGTGACTGCATGAACCATATCGTGTCCCTGAGCACCCATCCCAGACCCTCTGGGGAGCAGAGGCACTGACATACCCAGGCTGTGCTTTCCAGACTGCCTCAGGTGGACAGACAGTGAGATCCTCGCTGTAGGCAAGAAAAATAACACCTGTGGGAAGTCACAAAAGCAGAACTTCAGGTAACTAAACACTTTTTAGAGTCCAAACCCAGAGTTCAGCATGTACTCTGAAGAAATGGCATGGCACTTTGGGAATGTTGTTAACAGGATTAGACATACGTGTTGCATCACTGTGTCATCTACATAAGCTTCTTGTGCATCTGAGCTGAAAATGCCACAAATGCCACTTAGCCTTTGACACAACATTTATCTATCACGTTCTTGTTTTTGTGACTTGAGCTGACCTTTTCCTGCTGCTGCTCCTACTGCAGTAGTCAGCCAATCTTTCCACACTTTCCCCTACCTGAGACATCCTTTTGTCACAGCTGCCAGAAATCTCTGGTGCAAGGTAAGTAAATAAGCCAGCCTGACAATTAGGACATTCCCCTCGTTGCTACTTACTCAACAACAAAAAACTTATTGCCTTTGTCAAAGCATCATCTAGAGAATTTTACAAATATTTTTGAGTATAATTTGTGTGTCCTAACATTCCTGTGAGATAGCCTTATTACCCCCCACCAAGTAAAGATGATGAAATTTATGTGCAGAGAGGTGAAACGATATTCTCCAGGCTACGCGGTGAGTCAGTGACTGAGCAGGAGGTTAAACCCGGCAGCCCTGGCTGCGCAGACACAGCTCGGTTGTGTAACCCCTGCCCAACTTATCGCTCCATCACCAGCACAGAGAGACGGGCGGCTGTGCCAGCTTATCGCCCTTTTTCGCCTTAGATTGAATGCAAATACGGCAAAATATTGGCAGTTTGTTCCAGGGGGGAGAGAGGGGTGGGGAGCAGCGGATTCCCCCCGGGATCGGGTTCCTCCCGATGCTCCATGTGCACACAGAGGCCCCGGGCGCTCCGGTGGAAGCCAGGGCCGTGAGTATCGCGGGGTGGAGAATGGAGGCGCCAGGGAAATTCACTGCCCTCCCATCGTGCTCCCACTTGCGCTCCCACACCCAGTAATTAGCTCTAGGTTCCACCTCCAGCCTGCAAGGGGCAAGGCTGCAGGTTGCACCAAGCTCTGGAGGGATTCTTGCACGTTCAGTAGAGTAGGAAGAGTCAGGATGTTTAGGGATCCGATCTCAGATCTGTTTACACAGTGATAGCGTGTCTTCCAGAACAGGAAAAAGTGGATCCTATTGAGAAGAAATTAGGTTGATGAAATGCAGATTTTTTTTCTTGTGCTGTTGGTCTGTCTTTCATTTTTTACATGATGAAAAAAAAATGATGGGAAAAGTGGACCTGAAGTGGAAGCTTTCATTTCAGAATGTTATTTCAAAGACTATTTAGTTTCAGAATATTCAGCAATTCAGGATGTCTGCCTTTTGACTTACTTTTCAGCTGAAAGCATGTAGTTGCAAAATATTACTGATTTGGAACATTTTGATTTTTTTATATTGCCATCCTGACTTTTGAATGGGAACTAACACTAAATCATCAGCATGTCTGAGAAGAAAAGTTTTTTCTTTTGAATAGTTCCAGTAAATGCAAAGCTGTTATTTCAGTGTTTTAAGAGGCAGCTTCACTGCCAAGCTAACTCCTGTATTCATCAACATGAGCTCTCTGTACCAAGTAATTTTGCTAGCTATGAGAGTGACCAAAACCACTGTTTTGCACAATCATCATCCCTGCTGTTTGACAGTACCAGTGTGTAGTTCTAAAACCAAATAATCAGTAGCCATCTTTGGCAAGAAACCCTGCAGTTTTATTGTTGGAGCCCTTGCAGCATGACCATAGTGATTGGGCAAGCCTTTCCCACTGACTCCAACAGCAGCTCAGAAATAAAATTTAAAAAAAAAGTTATGGAAAGAAGAGTTTGTGGCACTCTCTGTGCTGGCCTGTCATGGGGAAAGGAAATCTGCTTCAGTAGGGAGCCTAGTACTGGTTGTGCTTATCCTCTCCCCCAGCCTTGGAGCTGGGGAATAGCTCCTGGGTGTCTTCCCACCAGACCATATTTAGCAGAAACCTACAGCTTACTTGTGTAGCTTTTTTGAGTCTTGAAATTTCATAACTTTATAGGAAAGCAGTTGTGAGTTGGCATGAATCTTCTTGATGGGAAACAGGGTTGTCCCTGCAAGTTTTCAAATCCTAAGAAGATTTATTTACCTGTTGCTCTCCTTTGGTCTTCATTTGAGCTTCCCCAGCTATTTGCTATGACAATCTAATTATGATTTAGTTTGACCCGAGCACCAGCTGCCTTCGGTTTCTTTTATCTCACTGAACTGGGCAAGCAGAAGCTGGATGTTTCAGAGCCTGCTCCCTGCGTGAAACTGAAGGAATTCAGAAGTGTATTAGAAAGGCATTAGCTTCTCCTTTTCCCTCTTTTTTTTTTTTTCCACTGGAGCCCATCCAGATGGAGCACAAACAAGGAAAGGATAAATGCAAAGTGTTCTGCCACCCTGAAAGCACGCGCTGACGTCAGCTTTCATGAACTGGTGCTTTAATCATCGCATGGGGAATGTTACTCTCTCCCTCTGCAGCCTCCCTTTGGATTTCACAGTGCACCAACATTAGCATTTATGGCAAGGAAGATTTATTTTCTTTGCTGGTTTAAAGGGTAGTAAATTCAGAATGTTTTCACAAGCTTCTAGACAGAGAGCTCTGGAGATCCAAAATGCTGTAGGCTCAGTCTAGGTGCATCAAGGTCAGCAAAAGGGCAAGCTTCTTCCTGCCTGTATTTCCACTTGCATTAACAGCTAAGCTGAAAAGCAGGGAGCTAGTCCATCAGCATACACAGAGAAGCTGTCAGCTTCTCCAAGCCAAACTGCACAAAATACCCCCAGGGAGGAAAAAAGTATGGGGTACCAGATGCAAGGGACAGATCAGTCAGGGATCTCCAAAGGTCTTTTTGAGGCATATGAGCTAAATTTTTCATTTGCACTGAAACTTAGCAGACTAATTTGCTGTTCACGTGTCAGACCTCAAAGAAGCACCTTGCTCTGTTTCTCTGCTCCAGTCTTCCTGAGAGGACAATGGGTCATTGGACTTTGACCCCATCTCAGAAGAGCCAGAAGTGATGAATTCACTAAAGTGTGTGAGGAGCATTTTGAGCCTGCTGAGGAAGAGCTCCGTGGAAGTGCCTTGCATTTGTTGTTATCTTTCTGCTGGGATTGAGCATAGTCTACTCCTCTGCATCTATCACTGCCTAGTTGTATTTTCTGTATTTGCTCCATGTCCTTCACACATGAGGGAGCATGTGTGAGGCAGGAGTAGGATGCAGCCATCCTTTCTTGGCTGTTTGCCATAGGTGAGCCCAGAGATTAAATGCTCCCCCCACACACACCCAATGTAGTGGCCATCACAACACAGAAATTCAGGGCAGTTCTCAGCATAGCAATTCATGGAGGATTTTGGTCATTATGGCATGGGGAGGTTACCTCACTCTGTGCACTCAGAGATGTGCTGGGGTGGGGGGGAAAACGATGACAGATATTAATGATGCTAGCAGGCTATTGTCAATACAGATGCAGTCAGCTGCTCTCATCAGCTGCTTTCATGGGGCTGCCTGCTTCACGACAAAGTGGTTTCCTAATTACAGCCTTTGATTCACACTGTCCTGCAAGGTCCTGCATCATCAGGTGCTGCTGCTTCCTTTACACTTGCTGGAGCTCTCTGCAGCACGGCGTTGTCTCAGCATTAAGGCCCCACTGGCCTGTGTAATTAAAGGGGGATTAAAGATGGATTTGTGGCAGCTACATTCTTATTTTGGTACCTCTAGCATGTTGTGGCTCATGCTCCTTACAAGGCCCAAGGTGACTAAACAGTTGCAGATATTTGAAGTACAGATATACAGATATATATCCCAGTTAGTGATGCATTTACCAAAAACTTCTGTAGTGCCATGTAAGAAATATATGGAAGAGATAGGGAGTAAGTAAAGATTGTCATGAAAGCTAGGATCCACTTTTAGTCTTTCTCCCAGCTCTCACAAACCAAAAAAGCCACAGAAAAACTACAGATATTTCTTCCTACCAACCACACTGCCACTGTATTTTAGCCTCTTATCTTTAAAAACAGGTACCTCCTCTTAGAGACCTTCCCCTCAAGAAAATGAAATTTTCTCCAGTTGAGAAGCCAGCACTATCAGCTCAACTCAGACCATCACACAGCATGAGCTGTCTGCTGGAAAACTCTGAGAGTTTGGAGCAGTTAAATAATTAGTTTGATGTGCTTTATTTATTTATTTTTTTGGTTTGGAGTGCTTGGTTAATGCTTTCTAAACTTTCAAGGCTGGAAACATTTTTTACTTTTAAATGGGAATAGGAATTTTCATGTTATTACAGATTTGCAGGTGCAAGAGCTGTAGGAAATGGCACCAAATATTGTGAAATTCATGACATAATCATCACTGCGCTCCTGACATCAGTTCACAATTTGACTTGCTAATACCCAGGTTTTGTGTTCCTGGTCTCTCTCAACCTTCTGCTTGCTGGCCAATTTAAAATGCAAAGTTGCTCAAAATGACCTAATATAATATTTTCATATTGTCTTTTGCTCCCTGGAAGAGATTTGATGGTACAGGTCTTCCTGCAGTTCTTTTAGCATAGGCTCACCTGGGTCCCACTAGCCTTTTGCAGATCTCTCATACCCAGCCCTACATAAACTACATTTATCAACCTCATTCTTTTGCCATTTCAAATACATTATAAATGTATTTTCCCTATATAATGTGATATAATTTTTCAACACACCTTGTTGGATATTGTTATACTGATTAGAATTGGACAGAAAAACAGTACCAAATTACAGCTATTTCAGGCCAGTAAAAAAAACACAGTTCTACAGAAATTAATGTTTTGCAAAGCTTGGATGTTAGTGAAGTGTCTTGCTTTCACTTTTGGGGGCTTTTTAGGATAAATTTCCTTCTTCCATATAAAATGTTTGTTTTCATAATGACACAAAAACTCCAGGCAGACTCTAAAAAAATTGTTAGTCCATGATGATCAATCCTAAACAATTATCTTCCAGGGGGGGTGTAACATTCAGATTTATTACAATGTGAAAAGAAAATGCATTTCCAAGTCAGTTTTCACACAGGACAGGTCTTATCCTCTAACAAGCTCTGCTGGTGGCAGATATTCTTGATAAACTGGCAGCATTCTGCTCAGAGGTGGTAGCAGCAGAAGTAGAGAGTACAACAGGGCCTTTCCAATGAGGGCAGAATAGCTGATGCAATCGAGATCATGGAATATTTGGGCTGGATGGGACCTTTAAAGGCCTTCTAGTCCAACCACCTTGCAATGATCAGAAACATTTTCATCCAGATCAGGCTGTTCAGAGCCCTATCTAACCCAACCTTTGATGCCTCCATGGGTGTGGCATCTACCATTTCTCTAGGCCACCTGCTCCAGTGTTTTATTACACTCATCATAAAAGGGGCTTTTGCAGTGTCAGAATTCTCCCCCAGTATTCTGGCTGTTTAGATCAAAGGCTGCCAAAATTTTGGTTACTAACACCCAAAGCAGCTTCTGCTTTAGTGCTGAGCCCTTGCCACTTTCATGGGGTTTGTGCCACCCTTTGGGACACAGGCCATCGTTAAGGAGCTCAGGCAGATTCTTGTTCAATTTTTCTGCAGTACTAAGTAACCTCAGAAACACTTGATGACTTCATTGCAGCCAGCTGTTACTGTATAAACAGTTATTTAAAACCCTGTGTCCTGAAATACCCACGTCTTGATCCAGGGAAATAGTCAGATATTATTGCTGTGCAACACCATATAATCAAGGGCACTGCCTGGCAGGTGACAAGCGTGGTGCCTCCTGGAGTCACATGGCTCTGAGCAGCCTTCACTAGAAAGCAGTGGGGAAGGGACGGTCAGCACTTCTACCCTTAGTGACTCCTGCTGGGAAGCTGGTCCTCCAGGATTCTCTCATGCAATCAGTTTTAGCTGAATGTGTAGACTTTATTGGCCTCTATATGCTGGCAACTTTTATTTGCAAGAGCAATAGCAGCTATTAAGATAGAGCTGCACGCTAGTTGATGGCTCACCCTGCTGAAGCTGGATTCAGATCTCTCCTAACCTGTTGCCAAAAAATGAATGCCTGAAACCTTTGTATCAGTCCTGCCATCTACCTCATTTGTGTCCCATGCCTTAGGAGACAAATCTTTGTTCTCTTCTCCTCATTTTTCTGGATGAAAGAACTCCAGGAAGAGTGGGATCAAGCAGCAGTCACTCGTGCTGTACATACAGCTGTCTGCATATTCCCTGCACCTGTTTGCCCTCCCTATTTCTGGCCCTAAAAAATCCTAGGAATTCTCCATTAAAGGTTTTTTTCTTTCATCAGCTATCTCCTGACAGCAGCCAAAATGACCATCTGTCTTTCCAGAGGGAGAAAGCTGGGTATGGTGTTTTTCTTTGTTCTGCTCTTTCCTCATCACTCTGAAGGTGCCCCCAGTTTCTTCTTTGATCTGGGCCACTGTGTGCAGGTTGCTGCTGGGCTCCTGCTCTGCGTCTTTCCATGTGACACGGTGACCTACATACCTGTCCTTGCCGGTAATGGGTCATATCCTGGTTTATCTGACCCTCCCTTTTCAAGGGTGATAAAGAGAGATTTTTAATTATCTGGTGGTTTCCACCCACCAGTCCCCAAGTTAAACGTGGTGCTGCCATCCATCCTTGTTTTTGAATAAGAACAAGCTAACATAAAGGGTTTCCATCCAGGCATCTCTGTGGAATCTTTAATCTTAATCCATCCACAATCTTAGCTAATTGGATTTGTTTGTAGAAGAAAGCTGCCTGTGGTTTGACTTCCTGCAGAAGAGCTGACAAAAAAAAAAAAAAAAAGAGAGGTCGGGGAAGGGATAGAAACAAATTACATGAATGAAGAAAAAGCAAACTGCATCACAGCATACCCTGTTGCACAACAGGCATAGGCATTGCTTAAACTTGCAGTGGAGGTTTTGCATGAATAAGAAAATCAGTGGCCTACATGGTACTTAATATTCCTCCACCCTTGTAGGTTAGTTATGCAGGGAATAAGCAGCATTACTGCAACCAGACACACTAAGCTATGCCTTGTTGCTGCTTCTAGTACCATTGCTCTAGTAAAACTCAGAATGTAAAATGCTCCTTCTCTGGAGAATAGCTTATAAGTGCCATCTTATTTGTGCAAGCAGCACTGATGAGCTGGTAAACATAAACAAAAACACAGGTAGCCTGGGAAACCCAAACTCAAGAGGGTAACTCGTTTTAGTCCTAAGAGTCAAACTGAGGATAGCAATACATGTATCCACTGATGACTGAGGTACTGTGCCTATCATGCTGCTGGTGTACTGGTGCTGCCTGCTGCTCTCCCTGTGTCCTTGGCTATGGGACATCTGCTACAGCTGCATAAATTAGGTTCAGAGGAACAAAAAGCACGCTTCAGCCAAAGAAACTGCACCCCTGTGAGCACTACAACACTGCCTAAAATGCCACCACATCAAGAATGAAAAATACTGCATACAGCTCATTTAGCAAGGTCTGCAGTTCACATATGTTTTCTGTTTGTTGCCTCAACCTCCCTCTGGCTGGAGGCGAGCAGTGTGAGCCCAGCTGTGCCCAGTTATGGTCAGAGGCAGGGAGGAGTGGGCTGGAGTTTAAAAACGGAGCAAGAGATCAGCTGTTTGCCTTGGCTTAGAGATAGGGTTCTGTTTTTGTGCTCTCTTGATTTTTTCCAACCCTGAAGGTTGTGAGAGTGATTCTAGCTTATTCTACTCTAGTTCTCTATTGATGTTACACCACTGACTCTTGTTTCATTAAGGTAAGGGAGCTGTGAGCCCTGTTCCCTGTAACAGAAAGGGCCAGTCTGAGTTTGCTTCCTGCTGTCTCTGTTCCCCTTTTTGATGGATACCAGTGTCAGGCACTGAGCCTCGGTGTAAACTAAGCCCTGCTGAGTATCAGAGACCTATTTCAAACCATGGAATTTAGGAGAGGGCTATAATCTTTTTGAGCTGTTTTTAGGAGTCTTGAAGAACACTGTTTTTTAAACGAATTTTGATTTAATGCTTTCAGGACCTCTGTGATTGATGGTGTCTATAAATACCATTTAAGCACACAATAGAATTTTTAACATGCCATTTTCAGGAGGTGGTGAGCAAGGGTTCCTGCCTCGCTCCTGCAGCAGCTTCCCTTGGCTGTGGGGTGACCCTCTGGGTGGTATGTCCTTGGCATCAGGGACATGTCGCTGGGGGCTCCTCAACATTCCCTCCCCCCTTCTTTTGGCAAAGTTGTCATCCAAGGAGCATGCTGGGCTACTGGGGAGGGCATGAGGGGATTTCTGTGTTCAGAGGAGAACTCCAAGTCATGGAGAAAATAACCCAGAAGGCAGCAAAGGCAATGCCTCCAAGCAGGTAGTCACGGGAGGAACAAAACAGGATAGGGACAGGGAGGAAGAGATAAAACCTGCCCCCATCCTCCACACCCCTTTCTCAGAGATCTTGATGGCGTTATTAATAATATTAATGCTTTTCTTGGGGAAGGAGGGTGAAAGTATTTGATAAGAATCTGATTATATGTTTCTATATTTAAGAAGGGAAGTTTGTTGATGTTGAAGTAGGAAAAAAATAGTGGTTTACTGTATTAAAATTGGCAAGTACTTAGTATAATCTAGTGATTAAGGCAGTCTTTTCCTGGTATGCTTGTAAATCATAAATTCCCACTGCAGAGTGGCTCCTGTGGCATTTTGCCCATTAACCTTTATGTGCTTTGACTCCAGAAGTTCAGGCTGTTCCCTGGCTTGTTTAGCTATTGCTGTTAACAAAGCACTTGCTGCTTGAAATACACAGTGCTTAGCATCCGTGTGTTTCTTAGCCTTCAGGTCTCTGGGCACATGCAATATCGATGCCTTGTGGATCATAGGAAAAACCGGACTCATTAGTGAGGAGATATTAAATAAACATCCCCAAAGAAAGCAAACAAGCTTGGCCATTACCAAGACTATTTTTCAGCCTGAACTGTGCTAGCAGAGGCGTAGGAAATGAGAGCTTAGTGAGCTGGAGAGAGGAAAGAGGAATCATGCTGTATTCACGTGGAGCCAGGACATGTATCACTTGCCTGCCTTGCAGACTGGCAGTGAGCACTGGGGTGCAGCTGGAAGGAGGGGGGACCCACTCTGACTCCTGTCCTGCCTTTCCCAGAGGCTGAGGATGGGGCATGCAGAAAATCTTCCTGCCTGATGCCTGGCAATAGGCAGGCATAAAGCACAGCCTTTCTGCAAAGCACTGAAACCGTGATGGCTCATGTGTGCCCAAGTCCATCCTCATTCCTCCTGGGTCTCATCCAAGTTCTGTCTTTGGCTTATCACTTCTCTTTTCTTCACCTTTTAAGACTATCATGTATGATATTTACCTTTCTCCTTCCTTCCTATAGGCAGTTCTGAGGCCAATGGCTGAAACCACTAATTGAAATAAAAATACTTGGAGATATAAAACTTACCACAAGCATTAAGTATTCTTAAATAGGCTGGATATATTTTGCAAGCCACGTGACATTTATTATTTATAACTAATGACTATCTGACAGTTTAGAAATATGAAAGACAATTTTCTCCCCATGTTCAGGGACTCTGAGTTCACATGAGTCAATCTCAGCCTGAAGTCTAAAAAAGGTCACTTTGCAATCTGTAAGCAGCTTTAAAGCCTTCACGAGCCTTAAAGCATCAGGCTTAGCCAGTGGGGGGAAAAGCTCTCCTGGAACAAGGTAGCTCTGACAGCAGAGAGCTAGAAAAGGGAAAGAGCTGATAAGAGCCAGCTCCTGCTCTTGATGCAGACAGAGGAAGAAGAGCAGGTTTTCTAGAGACAAAGGATACACGTCTGATTTGTTACTGCTTCAACTAATAATTCTCACATTTATTTATTCCAGGCTCACCTTCACTTGATCAAATGGAAAGCATGACATTGCCTTATGAATACATGAAACAGACAAACCTGTGAGTAGTCCTAGCACCACAGAACCTTCCTGTCCTGTCTCTGTCATTGTGACCTACATTTTCTGTTCAGCCATCAGCACCCCTTTGCTGCTG
Organism: Thryothorus ludovicianus; assembly: GCA_013397245.1. Taxonomy (NCBI): domain Eukaryota; kingdom Metazoa; phylum Chordata; class Aves; order Passeriformes; family Certhiidae; genus Thryothorus; species Thryothorus ludovicianus. The sequence continues at coordinate 48,687 of VZTB01009556.1, read as the reverse complement.
CTTTTCACTCAGCCAAAACATGGCACAGAAGTTCTTTAAATAGGGGTTTTCTTTCTATCCAAACCTCCAGTACCCACCCAGGCAGAGAGGTGAGAGCCCAGATGTCACACGTAACACAGAAAACACCAGAAATACATTGAGATGTCTCTCAACACATTTCATTTTTGTACAGAAGGTGCCTGAAAATACAGTCCCTCTCCAGGAACAGTTGCCCTGTGGAGAATGTAGACAGACACCCCTTTTGCAAACAATGCAAAAAGTTCCCACAGCAGCAGCTCTCCACCTGCTTGTGTCTGAATTTGCAAAGTAAGCTTCCCCTTGCTCCATTTGGGTTGAGGCAGCAGGAGAGTTTCCATGAGATGCTCAGCTGGAAGATGAGCCCCCAGGCCAAGGCCAGAGTGAATGGCAAGTCATGGAGCAAAGTTGGAGGCAGGTCAGTCCCCCTGGATCAGCACTTGGATCCAGGATGAAAAAGCTCATCCCTGCCTATTTGACATAACCACCTTTGCTTATCTACCTCCTACTAGTTCCCTTCAAGCGGAGTTTACCCCTGTGCTGCCTGGCACGTACAAGATTATTTGGGACAAAATGCCACCTTGCCACCTCCCTCCTGGCTGCCTATCCTTCCTTTAAATGCCTTGCCTGGTTGCAAAGCTGGTGCCAGCTCTCAGCATTGTACTGTGACTAATGTTCACCTTCTTGCACAATAGGCTGCTCGGCTTCTTATTACTTAACATTGGCCTTTCTGCCATTCTCTCATTTTCCCATTTATTTCATATATTCCTTGCAAGTGATTAGCTCTCAGAAGCAGGAATCGCTAGTCTGGTTTCCTCAGGAAATAGGGCGATCATGTTCTGTACATCCTCAGATAATTGTTGAACACCTCAGTTCATTACATTTGGCTGCTGGAGAGTGGGCTCAAAGCTAATTGAAGTCCTGCAAGTTTTGTGCAAGCTGGCAGCCAGATGGAGCAGAGAGGAACCCTGGAGTCACACTCCAGAAAGAAAAGTAGCAGATACATTTTATCTTAGTAGACATCCAGAAATTTGTGAGAGAGATACAGTAGCTAGGCACCAAGAAAGTGCCTCAGTTTGTACGTCCAAATAATCAAACCCCTGACAAACTTGGACTCTTCTAGTTTATTTGTAAACAACACAGGTTGTTTGCACTGTGATTGGGACAATAGTTTTTCCCTGAAAGGGATTTTTCTTGTGTTACTATAGACCATGAAAAAAATTACTGTAACAGTACTGATAAAGGCAGACAAAGGAAATCTGATCACCAAAGGTTCATCTGGCAACTGCAGGGCACAAAATCTCACCCCACAATTTTGGGGCTTTTTTTGCTAGCTGAGCAGATTCTCAGCCCTCACCCAGTTTATTCTGCTTCCATGGACAGCCTTAAAGTTAGTCAGATGATGTGTAGACATGTGTAATCCCACAAGAAATGAGCTGGCTTGAAAATGGCAAGTGCTGCATCTAAAACTGGCTCCAGGTTTCCAGCTCCTGACTGCTTACACAGCAAAGGTGATAAGGACAGTGCTGAAATCAGTGTGATGTTTTGCATGTTAACACATACCTGACCAGAAGTGGACAAAAGGGAGGATTTAATCACAGTCTCTTTTTATTTTTCTGTAAAAAGGCACTTTTCCATTGTAAGGCAATTCCATAAAATACAAAAATGAATAAAAACAAAAAGGCTTGTGCAGCAGAGTGGCTGACAGGTTTCATGCAGTAGTGCCGTGTTACAGAGATAAACATCAGTGCTTAGCTTACAGATTGTCTCAACACCTGGAAGGCTGTTATAGAGACAGGTTTAATAATTAATTGCTATTTCTCTGAGACAATGTACTCTGGATCTCTTAAGGTGCATATTGCACACCAGGTAACAGGAGGAGTAGGCAAAAGAGACAAAAGCATTAGAAAAGATAAAAAGACTGAGATCAAATGACATTATTCCTCGTGTCATGGTGGAAAGGGGTCTTTACTTACGATCCTGCATAGAAGTTGCTTGGAGGTGTTTTGATACACTGGAGGTCAAAATACTTGTATTCCAAAGTTGCTTTTAAGTAAATGATTCTCATACAGCTGGGGGCAGGAAAGAAGATGGAAACAAATTGACTGTGTTGGGTTTATGTCATGTCACCATGCGCTGCTGAAGATAGTGAGGAGTTATTTTATAACCAGAAAAATATGATATCTGGAAATGATGTTGAAAAGTCCCTACAGGATATGTTTTCTGTACATAGCAGTACATTTTTCTGTGAAAGCTGTAAACCTAGTGAAATTGAATGCTGCAGAAAAATATCAATCTGCTGGGCTCCTTAATGACTGTGACCCAAACCACAAACCTGGAGTGTGTTCTGGCAGCAAAGGAGCACTATCACCAATTTCTATCTGTGCCTCAGGCACCTCCCCATATCAGTTGCCATCACTTACTATGTACTGGGGGCCTGTGTGTTAACATAGGGTACAGGGAACAAAAGCAATGGCAGCTGATGGCACAGAGCTGCGCGTTCCGGTAGCAGTGAAACTCCAGTACAGAGTGTGACCTTCTCATACAAGCTTATTTGACCAAATGTAGATGTTTACTGATGTGAACATTCTCATCTTAACGAAATTGGTGAAATGAGGGAAATTATGAACACATCTAAGATAGCTACAAGGACAGGACTAACTGCTGATGCCTGCTGTGGTGGGTTTAGGCTGCCAGTGATCAGCGTCTTTTGTCATTGAGCAAATCCTGTTGACATCCTGGGCGAGATACAAATCCTTTCTTTACCCAGGTTTTTATTGCTGAGGAGGATCTTGATTTCAGTGAGTCAGATAGTGTTCTTTTGTGAACATATCGGCTCAGATGGCTTTGAAAAATATGTTTCCTTATGAATTGAAGCTGGGTCTCAAGCTTCTTTGGTAAGCAGAGTGCACAAATTGAAATGGATCTGTGTAGTTAAACTACTCTTACAGATGGGTCTGATGCTGTTGGTTGCGTTTTCCCTTTGCTACTGTAAAAGGAAGGAACTCCTGAGCTGGAACAGGGGTTTAATAGAGGAAATTATTTGGGATTGCAACGGCCTCTCTAAGAGACGGTTGCTGAGGAAAAGCTCTGTTGGCAAGCTTCCTCTTGGTTTGTGTCCAGATCCTCTAAGTATAAGTCATCCTAAGCCAACTGAAAAGTACTTTTATACTACCTGAGTTTCTTACCCTGTGCCTTATAATAATTTCTGGTAGCTTTCATCTGTTAATGTGCAAAGGAAAACAAAGGCTGAAACACAGCTTTTATCAAACAATTTTATAAATCTGTTTTCCATAAGACTTTTGAACTAATTCATTTTGCCTGGCATAAAGATTTTAAAATATGTAGTGGCAAATTGTATGTGAAGAAGCAATAGAGGTAAGATTGAAGTGTGTTTGTGGAGATGGAGTCACTCTTCTGGTTTCAAAAAGAAGCAAACAGGTCGTATGATTTCATAATGTCTAGGGTTTTAAGCAAGTTCTGGAATGTGCAATTGTGAAAATTTATAAAAATTGAGCCCATTTCAATTTTGGTTCCATCTCAATAAACAGATTTTTTCTCTCTCTCCCTTAGCTAAAAGGGCTGGCACTCTTACTATATACTATTCTAGCACTAGTGATAACATGCAGCATTTGCTGAGTACTTTGCATATTTACTGTTGGAAAAATATTAGCTCATTAAATCTTCCAGTATTTCTGCAATAAGAGCAGTCATTAGAATTGGCTTTATTTTACAGGCAAGAATAAGGGAGAATGGTGACTACAAGTTACCTAACCACAGCAAACTAGTGGCAAAGTTTGGATGGTGCTCTTGATTTCTGTATATTCTCTAAAGAATCATGAAAATTATATTCCTTACTCATTCTGCTGAATAATCTTGAGCTTTGTCTCTAAAAAGAATAATGGAGGACTGGTGTAGACTTGGATCTCACAGGCAGTGGGATTTCAAGTTTCTGGAACTGATGTTTTTTTCCTGAAAACTCTTTGACACTAACTGTGAGGCACTGGAAGAATGTTAAGGGTGTTGAGTTTTCATGTTTAACTTTGCTGACCCTTGAACGGAGCAGTAAATCCATTCCAGAAGGAGTTATGGGTCGTTGCATGTCAGTGTTTGTAAAGAACACCATTCCTGATGCAGCAATGGGGGCAGCTGCTCGGTGGTGTGGCTGCTTTCCCATCGAGTCACACGGTGTGTGTGCTGTGCTAACAGCGTGGGAAGGGGGAGTATGGACCTCCTCGGTCCTGCCAAACCTGCCCCCTACACTGAGCCTTGTGGGTGGGAGGGCTCAGGACAAACCAGCTTTGTGTTCATTCACAGCCCTCACCGTTCACACCAGATCGTGGCTTTGTGTCCTGCATGTGCTCGGGAGCTGGCCAGGCTCAAAGCAAAGGCTGGGTTGGACTTTCTGTGTTGTCACTCATCTGACTCAGCCATTGGCATGCGACTGCACATCTCCCTTATCTAAATCACAGTTGCCCTCGGTGGGCTCCTCCTTGCATCCTGAAAGAACTGGTAACTACGTTAAAACAAAAACTGGTTCAAAGTGTGGGGGCAACCTTTCCTAGCTACCCAGCCAAATGTTTTCTGTGAAACGTGAACTTTTAAAGTTTGATTGCCACTCCAAGGCAATCACATCGAGGCCTATGCAATGATTCACTTTTTACTCAGTTGTTACTGATAAGAAAGGACCTTCTTTAAATTTTGATTTCCTTTGTGGAGTTTTCTAGGAACTGGAGGTTGGGTGAATCATTTTATTGGGACAGTAAATTCTAAAGGAAAGACTATGCCATTCTTCAACAATACTGCTTTCTGAGATGACAGCACAGTAAATTACAGGTGCACAGCAAATTCCTAAATGCAATCAGTTGACTCATGGTGCTGGGTGGATGGAATAAGAGCAGTGGCGAAGGGTTTGGTCACTGAAGTCATGTGGAAGCTTCACCACTGCCTTAAGTCAGCACTGGGGGAATCTACTTTTGAAGGACAGTTGAAACTACAAGGCCACACTGAAAAGAATTTTTTTTGTCAAAGGTGGCCTCTCTGTGTGTTTTTAACAAAGAACTCTTCCAATCTACCATGTTTTTAAAAGTTTACCTCACAGAATCAAGCCGTTAACCTGTTAAGATTTTCATCATTTTACTGATAGGACAAGGAGGAACAGCTTTAAACTGAAAGAGGGCAGATTTAGATTAGATTTTAGGAAGAAATTATTTACTGTGAGGGTGGGGAGGCACTGGAACAGGTTGGCCAGCGAAACTGTGTGTGCCCAATCCCCGAAGTGCTCAAGGTAAAGTTGTATGAGGCTCTGAGCATCTTGATTTAGTGGAAACTATTCCTGCCCATGTCAGGGGATCTGGAACTCGATAATCCTTAAGGTCCCTCCCAAACCAAACCACTCTATGATTCAGACTTGAATTACAGTCAGCGTCAGAGGCTTCAAAGCAAAGAAAGGAAATGGTTTTAAAATGCCAAAAAAAGATAGCAGAATGCCAAAAAAGAGATCCCAAATGTTTGCTATTTATGTAATAATAGGGAGAGGAAAATTCTGTTCTGACCCTTGATTTTCTGCTTCCTTCTTGAAGATTTGCTTATCCCTACGTTTGTGACCAAAATGCACATATTCTTGCATAATAAAATTATTTAGCCTCTTCTGTTGCTTTTCAGTGCCCTGTGCCCCAGCAGCAATGTATTGAGGGTGTATTTCATCAGGGATGCAATGGGGATTTTAAGCTGCTAGGCTTTGGAGCTGCTTCATAGAAGAGGGAGCAGGAGCTGGAGTCAGTAATCACACTATGTCCTACTGCACTTATCCCTTGTCATACATTAATTCATGGATATTAACTCCAGCAGGAACTGTATGATCATCTAGGCTGAACTTCTGCTTATGTTGTATAATTTAACCTTTTTTCCTGCATTGGTCTGAACAACCTGTGACTGCACAAGAATGTATTTTTAGAAACACCATTAATCCTGATTTAATCATTTCACATCATCAAGAATTCTGAAAAAAACCCAGCTTTGGGAAGTTATTCATGGGATTTTTCTAAATGTAACCAGGAGATAATTAGTGTGCCCAGGGTGCTGCTAGAAGCTGTTAGCTAAGGCCAGGGAACAAAACTAGGTGAGCACACTCCCAGCCTGTGCCCTCAGTATAAAAAAATCCTTCCACTCCAACATCCATAGGATGCTCTCAATCAAATCGAAATACACAATTTGTCTTTCTTAAACCATTGGGTATTAGTTTCATTAAGTGCTCCTGTATGTAAGGCTTCACTGTGGGGTCTCTTACTGTTCTGGACTGCATTCTAAGGTGAAAAGATGCTCTTTAGAGAACTGACAGCAAATCTAAGACTAGGGCACAGAAAAGCTTAACTGGTCTTGTCCTTTAAGTGGCTGAACAATTAAGTAGCTGTGCTTCAGTCTTCTTTAACATGAGACATTTTGGATGTGAAGAGGCAGGAGACACAGCTGCTGGCTTCTAGGCTTGACCTTCTTGCTTGTGCTATTTATATTTTTGATAGAATTAACTACCATAAGGCAACTTGAATGCAGGTCAGGTACTGATCAGAAAATAAAAATCTATTGGAACTCTTTCTCCTAATCAAGCAGATCTCCACTATTCCCTTTGCAAATGCATCATAATTTAGCTCATTGGCTGTGCCTTCTAATCAAATGTAAACAAACAGACACTCTCCTCCCTGTCCTTTTAAGGGGATATAATGTGTATTCTTAAGAATTTGGGCCACAGGTTTTGAAGAGAAAATCTGCTTAGCGGCCTAGATATTCATAAAGCTGCTAGCAAATATAAAGAGAGAGAGATGAATGACAGATGTGCAGATGCAGTTAAGAGGAATTGTTACAGGCGTGAGAGTTGTTGTTGCCAAGTCTGCTCCCCTGCTCACTCAACCCATGTGCAGTGTGCTCTCTGTAGGGTTTTGTGGGGACTGAATGCATTTATTCTGAAGTCCAAGTAACAAGAGTTACAGGGGGAAGGTCTTTGATACCAAAGCTAATAAGAAAAGGAAGGGCAAGGAAAGCAAGAAAGAGGAATCAAAGTCTCCACATATTTATTATAATCCTAGCTTGAGAACCACTGAGCTGGAGCCTTCCCTAACCCTGCCAGCAAAGTCTCCTTGACAAAGCTACAGAAGCAGCCAACATGTTATGGTTGTGGGCACTTAGTTTCTCATACACGGAGGCAGTCTTTGTGTCTTAAGGCAGATAAAGTATTTCAGCAATTTAAGAAAATTAAAAAACGACCTAACCCAAACAAAAAAACCACCTGTAACTTAAAGCAAACTAACAAAAATCCAGCCAACCAAAAACAACCCAAAACCAAACAAAACCCAAAAATCCTCAAAGAAATCCTCCAAAACCCCCAAACAACCTAACTCATGATTTTACTAATTTAATTATTAGTTAAAAGTCTTTGTCCAAAGCACCAGCTGAGGCACTCGCTTTTAACTCCAAATGTTTTTCACACCTATGGGTTTGAAACTAGAGTAGCCCACCATCTTTTACATATGGGCAAGGTTCTTTAATTAATTGTTTAACCTCACTGTTTGCAACATTGAAATATATATTATTTCTTTATCCCAACTTTATCTTCTGGTAATGATACTGGCATAGTCTTTTCACAGTCTTTGAGTGTTTACTGCAGAGAAACCTATTCTGAACCATTTTTTCTCTTTCTTGGCTTCATTATGGTTACCTTTAAGGTTAAATCAGAAGAGAAAAAGCCTTTCCCATAGTTAATGGGCTTTGACAAGCCATAAATTTAGACTCAGGTCATGTTTTCAATGTACTGGGAGTGAGGACTGATATGGGCAAGGGACTGTGAGCCACAAGTTTCTTTTGCCTGGATTAATAGTGATAGTAACATAGAGATCACTACTGTAAAAATAAACATTCTTAAAAGTAAGCCATCATACAAAATGCATGTATCCCTGTGAAATAACCGTAACTCAAAAACATCAGGCTGTATGAAATGTGTTTTGTTTTTTTTTCCAGAGACTGCCTCCAGACAGTATAAAGAATTCATTGTATTTATTTGATTACAATTCTCCCCAGGAGCAAGTAATTTATTATATTGTAAATCTGGCCACCTACTTGCAGTGAAGGTCTGTGCTTAGAGGAGCCCAGCTTTCCAAAGGACTAAAGAGCTGAGCTGGCATGCTAGGTCTGACTAGGGGAGAGTATTTGCCTTCCTTGGAATTAGACCATATGATCAAATTTTATCATTGCTTCATCTGATGAAGCAATATATAGCACAAAGATTGTGAAGCAAGTATGTTTAGTAATTTAACAAGCTGCAAATCTATTGTAGGATTTGATCCAAACCCCACTGTAGTCCATGGAGAGGAATGGCTTCTCAAATACAGCTTGAATGAGAGAGGGAGAAATAAAAACAGCAGAGAACTTTAGGAAAAGGAGAGCAAAGCAAAAAAAAGTGGAATAAAGTCATAGGCTAATCAGCATGATATCACAGCTCTCCTTCTTTAATCCCAATGTAGGGTGGACATTATTTATACTATTTTTTCATATATTCTCTATGACAATGCCACAGCCAACAGCTTACCTGTTTCTGGAAGAGAAGCCTCCTGCACTAAGAGCTTGGCCAGCTGGGTGTAAGGTTCTCCTGTTCACACTAAACCTTGACAGAAAGATCTGCCTTTCCCCTGCCTCAGAGTTCCCTTGACAGGCAAATGGTGATGCCTCTGCCTCTCTTTGGGCCTGCCCCTGTTAGTCCCCTCCCAGGATTATGGGCTCTTCATTTGTCTACTGTTGTGCCACAAAACCTCACTTTTGTCCTCTTCTCATTGAGGATTCAGTCCTGGCTCAGAAACAGAGACCAACCACTTTCTCTAGGAGTTCCAACTAATCCTAACATAATCTGTTTGCATGAAGAAAATAACTTCCTTGCATGAGATTAGTTTTTAATCAATGTGAATGCTTATCTGATCAAGTACCTTTTTCATTTATGGAATTATTTTTCAAGTCTTTGCATGTTCTCAATTTGCCCTTCTTTCCAGCTGAAATTCAAGCAACTTTAACCTCTGTTACAATCACTGAACTTTTACTTCACTGAACTGTCTTGAAGCCAAAGTTGATTTTGTGTTTCAGTCCATTTTATTTGCAGCTCTAATCAAATGCACCAGATCTTCTTCAAGTACACGAAACATTTATCTGGTCCACTGTGAAGCCAGAGTCACTAATGGTCATGGAGTTGCTCATTGATGAGATGGATGCTGGCAAGATAAAATGTTATTGGGAAAAGTGGCATGTTACTTGAGTAAATCCCCTTTCAGGAGGTCAGGCTGCTAAGCCACTGGAAAAGTGGGATATTCAGCAACAGAGGTACTTTGGGGAGGCTAAGGCACCTATTCATCTTCTGATTTCAATGTCAAATTGGTGTGATCTGTCAATTTGACCTCGAAATCAGTAGATCAGTAGGTCCTTCTGCCTCTCCTCCAAACAAATATTTCTTTGCTGAAAAAAGAATCAAGTAAATGATGAAAAACTGCATATTGCTGTGGCTGGGATGAGATGCCTTGGGGTTTTATTTTATGTTTCGTGAGTTAAAGGCTCTTGGCAGGTGAAAAGATGTGTGGCACCGCATAAATATGAAACAGCAGCTTCAGAGATAGAAAAGGGACATTGGAACGTCTCATTTCAGAATACCAAGGGGTAAACGTGGTGCTGTTTTGCCAGGCTGACCTGTGCTGCTCAGGTTGACAACACTGCAGACCAGGAGCCAGCCATGAGACATGGCCCCCATGTCGGGTTTGTCACCCCACATTCTCCATGAGGAGATGCAAATCTTCCACTAACCCAGGCTCTTTCCCCAGCTTTTCTTTGGGTACCCTACAGCACTGAAACCACAGCCACGCCTCTGTGGGTGTGCATGCCTCAGAGATGTGCCACAAACAGGGAGTTTGGCCAGTTTGGGTTTCGCCCATGCCAGAGCAGAGCTGAGCCGCTGGAGCGTTACGGCTGGCATCCAGAAACTCAGGGCAGGGAAACATGGGCTTATTTACTCATGTTTGGAGGATTTTGGGGTTGTTTAAATCTGTCATTCAAACATTCAGTAAACATTCATAAAGCTCATAGTCTCAAAATTATTTATTATTACTTTTCATTAATTATAGGGACTGCCGTTGCTTTTGAAGTCAACAACTGCTTTGACGAACTAAATACTCAAATCAGGTTGGAGGAGGTTTTAGCTCATTTCATTAATCACACCAGCTGTTTATTGCTGTTCATGTGATGTGAAGAGGCAGAAATGGCTGTTTGTAAGCATGAGACTGCACCCATGTTGCTCCCCTCGAGAGATTTAAAAAAGATGTTCTGCCCATGTTTTGAAGTATGTCATGACAAGTGTAATTTATACAAGTTAGAGTTCTTAGAGTTTAACATCACTAATACCTGGTATATCATTTGCTGGGGACACATACCTTCCACTAGCAGCAGAATGAGTTTTGTGATCTACAGAGGCAAGTTTGTAGTGAAATGGGAATTCTGAAAGTACTATGGTATGTCCTGTTCTTATATATAAAAGGTTGAAAAGGACAGAATTATCAGAATTTGAGACTGGATTAATGTATTTGCAGAAAAAAAAGAAAATAAAAATATCTTTATCCAACTTCAAAAGTAGTTTCCCAGCAAAAATACCGTAAGGCACTCTCAAAAATCTGAACCCATATGTTTTACTCCAAAATGCTGTAAAATTAATGAAATCTGGTATAGTAAGAGTGTGGTAAAAATCCAATGCATTGGATAATGATTGATTGCAAGTAGTATGAGAAATACATTTTATAACTTTAAAAGATGGGAGAATTAATCTTCAGTAAGAATATGTAAGAAGTATATGTAATGTTCACAAAAAATCTGGCTTCCATCAGTGTATATCAACCCTGTTGGGCCAGCTCCTCAGCAGCAAAAGCAATGACCCAAACTCTGACAATTTGGACAGGCTACAGGTCTGCCTGTACTCATTTTTCATATGATAAATACAGAAAGGGCAGTGGTAAGACTCCTTGCCATGCAGGGCAATTGCTTATCTACCCTGATCAAAAGGGAAAATTCCCAGATCAGAGTCAGATGATTAATCTGTGCACATTGTTCTGTGCAGGGTCTTTGTATTGTGGTCAGCAGCCCATGAAAAACCTGAGTGGGATGGAACACCACCCCTCCTCCCTTTGGCTGCCAGGCAGAAACAACTTTCTGTCACTACTCACCTGCTCCTTCACTCAGTGGCCTGGAGCTAAAAGATACATAACAACTAATGAATCCTTGGAATTGTGTAGTTCCCACTTCTACACTTGAATTACACATTTAAGGCTATTTACCAAAATTATACAGTATTCTTTGAAGAGGCAAGTTTCTGCTTTTCACAGGCATAATATTTTTATGTCCTCTCTTGGAAAATTGCGGGTGGATTATGTAACTGTTTTGGGTGTTTATTATTATCTGTACTAAGAAATCAGTTGGTGCTGCAGAGGATAACAGCAAACACTTGGAGCAAAGAGGAACTGATACTCTCCTGTGGTGATACAGATGACAATGATAGATGGTAAATAGATGGTCAGAGAAACCCTACTGTTAGCCTGGCAGGATTGACCTTAAACAGTTATGGAGGCTTATATATATTTTGTTTTCAGCCTGCCACCAAAACAAAAGTAATGGGTGCAATACACATGGAGGCTGTGTGCCAGCAACAAAATTGCATTTGCATCACTTTTGTTTGTGTTTAGAAAAAAATGCTCTTGGGTCTGTTTGCCTGAGTAGTGAAGCAAGAATTTCATTATTTCAATGTGAGGCTCCAGCCTGAAGTGGAATATCAGCCACTAGTCCTTCACTGTTTTTGCAGGCAGAAAACAATACAAAAATATATCCAAGTGTTTGACTTTCTCATGGTCCTCTGAAAACCTCAGTCACTGTGTCTATTTATTATTCCATGACTGAAAGCACATGCCAGTACTCTACTGCACTCCTGGTTCAGCTTTTCAGTTTGTCGTTTCTGTAGCTTTAAGTGCAGGGATCTCTCCAAGGATTATTGTCACGTGAAGTCTTACAGAGGTCACAGTGACACCACAGACTCTCTTCGCCAGGTGCACTACAAACACATCGTGAGCCACAATTCCTGCCTGGAGTGAGGCACAAACCCTGTCCGTGGCAAGTAGGAAACCCCCAGTGCTGTCTGTAATAAAGATACAATGGCTAGTTTAAATCCAGCTTGGCTATTTACTTGTCCAGTCACACTTGCCAGTGGTATCACCAGGATACAGCATCGTGCATTTCCTGCTTTGACAGTTGTTTAACAAACTGTTCAGCTGTCACACTGTTAGCTGGTACTTACAGCATGGTCATGGGCATTCTCATGTCTGGAAAATAAGCAGAGCTGATTGAAATGGTCCACATCACACTGCAGAATTCATTGCACCTCAGAGAAAAATTTGGTTTCTCTTTTACTTAATATAGGCTTAAATCTACCTCCTCTGAATTCAGTAACAAAGTTGACTGATTCCAGGGCAAATCTGGCTCCAGTCCTTCATTAGAAGATGGATTTTGGATATCAGTGAGTGAAATTTGCACTGTATGTGTAAGATAGTATTGATTTCCTATGGGGCCTAATGAATTAGTTTCTGTTACTACTTCAAGTCCTAGCCTTGCCAATTATAAAAACTTGTCATTGTTTTCTAAAGGGTAGCATTAGCATTGTTGGGGGAAGCTAGCAACATTCATGTGAAAGAAAAAGCATTAGAATGTGGTAGGCTATTAGAAATGCAAGACCAAATTACTGTCTACTGAGGAAAATGAATCTGAGTGTGCCTAATCACATTCTTTAGAAAATGATACTCAGCTACGAAGGTATATTGTCATTTGTATTGATAATCTGCTATGTTAATGCTTGAAAATAGTTTAATTTAGGCAATTAAAAAATTTTAGGGGGTCTGCATTTAAAGATCCAGTGGAGTATCAAAGTGAATTTCTTTCCCATTGGGATCTCAGATATGCTTAGCGTTCATGTTATCAAAAAAAGGGCAAATGAATATGAAAGCCTAAAAGGAAGAATGCTTAACACAGTTAATTGAGATGACAATCAAAGTGACAGATGTCAGAATAAATATGTTACAAAACTAGTGAAAAATAAACTGAAATAAAGTAATTTCAATCTGGCCCTATTAAAATTTGATGTAGTTTAAGGCAAGTTGAAGAGTCCCTGTCTAGCCACAGCTATGAAAAATTCTCTCTGGATATATGGGAAGCTCATATAGTGCTGAATGAGATTTAACTTCATCTCTGACCACTGTTCAGTTGTGGTCAGCTTGTTCAAACAAATTTACCTTGATTTTCCATAACTGTATTTAAAGCACGGGTAGACCAGGTTTTAGTTTGCACTTGAAGGCTTTGTGTTTTGTAGGGTGCTTTTTATGACATAACTATTTCAACAAAAGACATTGCAAAGACACAATAACACCAGGAAAAAAAAAAAAGAAAAAAAGAAGAGGTGGTTTTGATGTTATGGTTTACATTGCTTGCCAGACTGCAATGCATCTTACAGGCAAAAAGCCTCTAATTATGTAGGAGGAGTTTACTGGCAGAACTTTACCAGCATGACAAAACTTTCAAGTATAAACGGGAGCTAAGTGATTATTTAAGTCAGCACATCTTCTAGCCACTTAACAAAGGATAATTTGTTTTCCAAAACCTCCCCTTCCCCAGCCACACAGTGGATCTGACTCTTACCTAGTTCAGAAGTCAACAGAAGGATGCCAGCCCACCTGAGAGGGAGGATCAGGCCTGATCCTTTACAGAAAGGCTGCATTAATGGGATTCTCCCACTAGTAGAGGGCGGTATAATGGGAAAAGCAACACCCTGGGAAGTACAAAAGCATGCAAAAAATCAGTCCTGCTTGTCCTGCTCCTACTTACTGGCACATTTTTATGGCTTCTCACCCTCCTGCATAACTCTTTCCAGCTCTAACTTCCCTATCAGTGCCTGGGTGCAGCTGGGACAAAAGGGATTTTGGAGATGTTGCAGGACACCAGGCAGGCTGCGCCCTGCGTGGAACAGCTTCTCCCTCACCCCATACAGCTGCTGCCTCTGGCTGCCATCACCAGCTGCAGGAGACTCTTTTCTTGTCTGTGGATGGGCTGCTGTGGCTAGACTGCATCTGTGGGATGCTGTGTGATGCTTACCAGCTCAGGGTGTCGATAGCTTGGCTCATTCTTCCAAGTCACAGAGCAGATGTACCCAGGAAGGCTGGGCAGGAGGTCAGATTGAAAGGATTGCAGCAACTGAGCAGCACTGTACCTGCCTCTTGTATTTCTGACATTTGACATCACTAATTTAGTAAGTTCTGCCTGTACCCTCCCCACTCTTCCCCCATTTAAAAAATCCCAACAACAAGTCAGACATGGAAACACCTATTTTGTACTTTCTCTTGCATTTAGGTTGAAAAGGGCAAATAAAAAAAAAAAAAGAGAGAAAGAGAGAGAAAACTGTAAGATTGCATTCCAGAAATATTTTGAAAATCCACAGGCTTAATGAGAGAAAAGAACTAAATGCATGAATGTTGTCACTGGCAAGCCATCTGGAGCATGCAAGTGAAAAATGCTTTCAAAATCTTAAAAGTAAATGATCATGCAAAACCATGGATAGTCTGCACTGTAGGCAAAAGGTGTTTAATTAGAACTGGGAAAAGTTTTTGTTCTAAGTAATTAAAGGTAAAATGCCAGAGTAGATGAGAGAAATCCAAACTCCTTAAGCATTTGACAATTTTAAAGAGAAAACTGCAAGGGTTCAGGCATAAACCCACACAAGGAGAGGCAGAGGAGGAGGCCAGACTGCTTAGGCAGCTCCACTGAGACATTGCAAGGGCTGAGAAGTCGGTCCCTGTCCATGTAGGGTGATTCAAAGCACTCAAGTCAGGCATACAGGCATTCCCAGCAACCACAGGGTAGAATAAGCAAAGGGTGATGAGAAATCACATGTGCTCATCAGCGAGCTGCCTTGAATTAGTCAGGCACCTCCGCTTTGGTCCTTACTCTCAGAGTTGTTAATGGGTTTTATAGTGGATGGCACCTACTTTACACAGGACACGAATAATCCTGGCATCAGGGACAAGCAATACAGCCAAAGGAATGATAAGTTCAAGGAGCCTCATGAAACAGAGGTGTTGGAGTACCAGTACTGCCTGGGCTTGGAGCACACCTGGTTGCTCAGAAAAAGCACTGCAAGCACGTGGAGGATGTCACAAATCTGAGGTTCACCAAGCAAAGCCCTCATTTGGAGGCTGGTAGGACAGCTATGGGCATTATGGTTTTGGAATTTGGCATGGCCAGAAGGTACTGTCTAAGGAGTGAGGCATCCCCATAATTTTGGAGGTCTAACTAAAAAGATGCTCATACTACAGTCACGTCTTAACATCACAGAAGGTTTTATATGACACGGTACAATTTCATAAGTGAAAAAAAAACAAACCTGGAAAAATCCTCAGCGTGCTGTGAGCTGAAAATGTTCATTAGCTCTGGAAACACCAAAGTTAGGTATTAGTAGTATAATCTTTTGATTTCAATTGTTTCCAATAAAATCCACACTTTGCAACAAGTTTTGCTGAATGAATGTCATTACTAAGCTTTGAATAATTTGGGTTCTATTACATTTTTAATAGCATTTTCCAGTTTAGTGCTTTCTCCCTTCTCTGTAATGGTTGCCATTATAAGTTTATAAGGAGATTTCCCAGCAAGAGGATTTGTTATCACCCAGAGCTTTCTTATGGAGACACTCATCAATATTAGCAACCATTTTTCAAATTACACTTATGACACAATTATACAGCTACCAAGCACACTGCATTTCTCCTCATTAACAACATCACTCACATTTACTGAAATTTATTTTATTGAATTTATGGATATAAAGAGGACATTGTCAAAAGCTGTATTTTTTTCTGTGTTGGCCAAAACAAAAGCTTTAAATTGTATTCCAACTTCTGACCAGCACATGTGAACAGACTCATCATCTGCTCTGAAGCCTAAACCATTTTCGAGCTGCATATTTTAAAAGGGCTTTCCATAAGTGGAAGTGTAATTACCTAGGACTATGTAGTGCAAGCAAATCATCTAAAGCAGGTATCAAATAGAATACACAGATGGTTACCAGGAATCTTTCCTTCCTGGTGGAACAGAAGAGCTAATTTATACACTAGCAAACAGAAAGTCTCATTTCTCTTGGAAGAAAAAAGACAAATGTTGAGTGTTATCGAAGATTCTGCAGCCATGTTTCTGACCCTCAAGAAGGAGTTAAAAATACCCAGTGGTAGCTGAAATTCTGTTATTAAGATCCCTAACCAGCCAATTACAGTTTACTCTGATCAGAAAGCACTCTTATTTTAATGGACGAATACATGAGATTTTAACTCTGTCACACTAACTTTTCTGGTCATTTAATTGGAAAGGAGATGCTCAAGATTCCTGGGGACAATCCCGAGAAAGGAGCTCAGCTTTGGATGAGGGATTTACGCTGCTTAACTCTGACACCCAGCTTGTGCAGTGTTGTTTTTAGAGCACCAAACTCTGCAAGGACAGGTGCCACAGCTGCCTGCACTGTAGTACATACCTAACATGTCCAGTGCACAAACAGAAGCGTCCTACCCAGCCCAGTTGTGTTAAACACAGGCAAAGTTCTTGGGGAAAAGTAACAGCTTTTTGTTGATTTGTTGTTTAGTGTGTTGGTTTGGTTTGGGTTTTTTTTGCTAACAATGTCAGCACTCTCACTTTTCTTCTGTGATTCTCAATGCTTTCTTGTTGCCTCAGACTAAGTGTTTTGATATCTGAAGGTCCTCATTCAATGACTCAACTGCTTCTGTCCCAGGCACAAACTTTTTTTGGGATCTCTACAGGGGCAGAGGACTGCAGTGCTCGTCACACTTTGCTTTTGGATCTTACACAAAATGCAGCTTTGTCCTTCTTTCTTTTACCCCCGTGAAAGTCACGGAAGTGTTTGTAAGAAAATGTTTTCTCTTCCACTTGTGATAGAGACTTAGTAGATCAACTGAAATTGCCTGGATGTTCAAAACTTATAAGCATCATCCCACCAGAGATGTGTTCTTGAATGTTAAATTTAGGCTAATTGGAGGCATATCCTTTAATTTAGCAAGCTGAGGTTACTAATACAGATCAAGAGCTAAAAATTAACAGTGGAGCTGATGTATGCTAAATGCCTAAGTGATATCTTAACCTATAATTATACAAGTTCTGTTAATAGTGAATAATTCAAATCTTCAGGGATTTCAATAGTCTAATGGGCTGTAGTTATTTCCAATTTACATTATGGTTGCTAGGTTTCATTAAAATGAGCAAAAGGCTGCATAGCGTAGCAGAAGAAAATTGGTGTTTGAAGTTATCACCCAGGAATCAAAACATGAAATTTAAATTAGAAGGTGTCCAAGCAACACAATGACACCAAAGCCTAGCACTGATAATGAAAGTAGGAAGACAGGGAGTGTGCAGGGATTATTAAAGGAAGACAGCACTACTGGCAGCACGCTCCGTAACAGCGATACCTTAAATTCCACACTACTGTATGTAAGGAGTTCAAAACATATTACAAACCTCCATTAAGCCTTGCTACGTTCTCCTGAATTATTTAAATTTTGTTATCACCGATTCACAGGTGGCAAGCTGAGGCACGATAAGGCACAAGGCTTATGTGGAGTCATGGGCTGACTCAGTAGGAAGGCTGCAGCCTCCCTGCCAGCCTGCTGATGCTACAGCTACCCCACACCACCGCTCTGGGGCTGCTCAGCCAGCCCCCTCCTCCAGCAGCCACCGCCAGTTTCACCTCACACCACAGGCCTTAGTCCAGCTGGGCTGAGACACGTGTCTTTGGGAGGTTGCTGTACACCAGGTCACCCAGAGCAACACGGGTTAAAGCTACTGCTTCCCAGAGAGCCAGGGGGAATTGTTATTCATCTGGATCACTGCAGACACCTGACTGCAGAGTGGCTAAAGAATGGCAAATCACAGAAGGGAGGGAGAGCAGGAGCTTGGAATGACCACCTCCAGCCAGAGCTGGCACCAGGGAAAGCATGGCCAGCCACGGCCACATGTGTTCCTGTGGACCTGGGATACACTTTTGGGAGACCATGGTGTACAAGCCCAAATGACAGCCATGGCTTCCTCTGAAGCAAGCCCACCCAGGTTTGAGAGTAAGGCAAGGTTTTGCTGACTCAGGGCTTAAGCCTGTCAGTGTGACTCACTGCTGTGGTCTCAGCCAGCTCCTGTTCTTCTGAGCCATACTGTATGCAAGTGAACTATGTTTGGAACAACAGGGTTAAATTAGATTACCTAATAGATGATAAAAATGCTGCATAATTTAATAGGAATGAGAAGTGTTTGTTACAATCTGGTGGAAGTCAAGCTGTCTGACACATTTTGATATCTAAATTTGACTTTAAATTTCTTTATAAGTTCTTCTGGAGCATACTTTAAATATAGTAGCTCTGCTTCTTAAGAGCAGATTAACAACTAAAATAAGTGTTCTCTTCTACCTAAATATTTGCTGTTTCTTTAATGTTTAGTTAGTTGTTCTTGCTGCTTTTTCAAAATTCAGGTTCAAATTCCCCACTTGTATATAATTTCAGCTTCTGAACCTGCATTTAAATATCTGAATTTCTCTAAAGAGACAGAAGTACAGAGGGGTTTTTTTGGTCTTTTTTTAAAATGTACACACTTTGGAGCTCTGCAGTTTCTACGTTAGTGACTAAGCCATGGGATAGAGAATTAAAATTAAATAGTTATTTCTTTATAAAATAGGTCTTTCCAACAGCTTCTTTTTATTTTATTCTGAATCAAAGTAACCTCTTACATCTCAGTCTCAAATAGACATATTCATTTTGCAACATATTGCCAAATATCTCTAATTTACATAAGAAGCAACAGCAAAACTCCACATATATTATGCTAGTTAAATTATTATTATTATGTAATTACAGAATGGAGAAATAGCAAATTCAAACTCTTAAAGTGCTGATCACGAAGTACATTAAATTATAGCATTGCCTCAACTGCAGGGCAGGTGTGCTCAGTGGCACACCCTCCATCATGCAGACGATGGGATAAACTGGAGCACAACACAGCTCTTCTCCAGGAAACAGAAGGAGATATTGCAGGACTTTGCTGTGTCCTGAGCCAGGACTAGAACCTCTTTAGGGTTCATGGCTGTAGGTCTAAGCAGAAGCAATACCTAGAGATTCACCGTAAATATGTATTTCACTAAATCATGTGTTAATGTGCTTTTGTGGGAGGGTTCTCTCTGAAATTGCAGGTGAAAAGGAATCCTTCCCAAGCCTGCTTTTATGTGCAGCAGACAACAGAGAGCAGCAGGGGCACATTTGGCTCAGGAACACGTGGTGCATCCATCAGTGACTGCGATGCCCAAAGCCCTCCCCACCATAGTCTTGCCCTGCAAGCTATGAGTACTCTTGAGCAAATCACATCAGCCTCCCAGCAGTCCAACAGAACGGTAAGAACCTATAAAAATCACATACTTTAATAATTCACTGGCTGGAAAACACTTTCAGATTGACAGATGCCTTGTTACTACAGAGTCATGTTAAGCAATAACAACACAAATCAATAAAAATCATCAAATAATTAAGACTCTTCAGTTGCTTAACACCCACTGCAACTGCCATCAGCAAGAGGTTTGAGGGCTGTTCATAAATCTCTCTAGCATGTTATAAATTCCCCATAGAGCACTCAGGTGCCCCAGCTATGGTGATTTATGCTGCATACACTGCAATCCTGTCCCCATGCTATTAACTGTAATGGTTTCACTTTTAAAAATTGGGAATATGGCTGAGGACACAGCACACTGGAGACACATTAGCCAGCGGAGACATAGACAGTCAGAGCATGCAGGAGACCAGACTGTGACTCACCACATAACCTGGAGGAACTTATTTATCTTCTCATTTTAAGTGTAACCCTCAGTGTAAGAAATGTGTGTAAGAATTTAATCACTTCATGGACTATTATGTAGTCTGATTAATGATATTTAGAGGGCACTTGGAGATCCCTGGATAAAGGTTAGTGTTTTAGCCAATCTGTTATTTCTGCCTTCAGAGCTTCCATTTCTTGTGTCAGGTCCCAGAGTTTAAAGGAGTTCTTTCTAACTCTCTGCATGCACTTTGTGAAACTGGCTGCTGGTGTCAAATGCCAGCACATTCACAGGACGTAAGCCATCTGGTTTTGCTGAAACTAAATATTCCCATGTTTACTGAGGAAAATACATACAGACACTTTCAGTTCTTGCAGATGTTCCTTCCTGGGAAACAGTAGGAGAAGATTTTTTCTCTCCAAAGCAGAGGAATAGTAATCTTGATTGCCATCCTGCAAACTGCAGATCTTGCAGGCCCAAATTATTTTCCTTGTTTTGCTTCAGAAGTCCTTCCCCCTTCCTCACTTGGGGAGTAATGCCTCAGCAAGTGTTGTGTATTTCTCATAGTTTGTGGGCAGTAGGACAGACTGTCAGGGGAACTGAGATTGTATCACATGCTAATAAACATAATTTAAAGAAAATAAAACAAAACAATGCTTCTCACACTTTCAAATAGTTCTGACACAGAGAGATGAAGTAACCTGTGATACATAACCCTGGTTATGCTTCACCTTGTCCTTATTTTGCATGTAGCTCCTGTGAGATTCTCTCCTGCCTTCCAGACTCTCTAACCCACCTGGGAGCTCTTGGGATAGGGCAGGAGGAGCTGCTCTTTTCTAAAAAATAAGATTGTCAATATAGATCTTACTATATCTATTCTATTTTCTCAGCTGTTTCAGTGTTGGTTTTTGACATACACAATCTGTTTTCTAGAACAGAACATCTAGACCTGCCCTGCCCTGCCTTTTAAATATTCATAAAAGGCAACGATGGCATAACTACATTCACAGGAATCAAGGGTCAGTATTAAACCACAAAACAATCCTGTACTTCAAAAAATACTGCTGCCAAAGCGTTGATGAGTATAGCATTTGTGTCTCAATCAAAGATCTCATGATGTGTTTCAAACAAAAACTGTATTAAGAGAGACAGAACAGCACTAGCACTGAGGGATTGGGGCATTCCTTGGACACAGACCCAGGCTCGAGTGCCTGGGCCAGTGGGTGTTTAATTGTTTACACAAAGTGTTGCAGTTCCAAGCAGTGATACCAAGATAACCAGTATGGATGCAGGAGTTCAGAGAAGAGTTTTCCACATCCTTGCTACATGCCTCCAAATGCAAACCACTGGCTAGTTTGGGACTCTCCTCCTTAATTTGTGAGGAAGGTTGAGAAAATCTTGGTTCTAGCTCAGTGTAGGAGAATAATTTTTATTTTTTTTTCCATCTTAAAAGGTTATAATCAAAACTAACTATTTACCCAGTTTTAGAGCAAATACTGAGAAACAAAAAAGGGTCACAAAGTACAACAGAGTGGGATCTTTTTTTTCTTCTATCTCGTAATCTAAGCTTTTTGGACAAAATAGGGATAAGTTATCTGCAGATTTTGTTTATTTTTAGATTACCTTAATCCATAATACAGTTTCTCATAATTTCTGACTAAAGAGATAGGATCTGTAAATATTTTTGTATACAAGCTCTCCTAAGGAAATACACTGTCAATTGGATCACTAACTTCTGTTTCAAGTAAGAAACTGGAAAGGAGCACTGAGGAGGCAGCAGTGGTTTAGCTACTGCCACTCAGGGAGGACATGCTCCTAATTACACACTGGAAAATTAACCACATGGCTCCTGCTGGCCTCTGCCACCCATCCACATCAGAGCTGCAGTCAGCCCTGAGTTACAGTTTGCCAAGGTGATAAAGGACATTGGAAACAAGCTATGATGATGGGATAATGCTGCAAAAACACTGCCATGTACTGTCTACCAGGTAACTGGTGACAGGCCTAGGAGGGCAATGGTTCTTGAAAGTTCCAATGCCATAGTAAATAACATAAAAGTGTATGTAGTGCACTAACTTTAACGTGCTGTGAGTAGCAGAAGCTCTGTGTGAACCACCGTGAGGTTATCAGGAAAGAGTAGGGAACAGCAGAGAGGCTGAGTCAGTGCTCTGTAGCTGGAGAAGCAACTCTCTCAAATTCCCAGCAACAACAGCCTAAGTGAGAACTCATGTCTACACAGTCACAGTTGAGGGGATGATATTTACTAACACAGAGCTGTTTTGCCTTTTTCTTTGGAAATTTCTGTCTTTCAGATCTGCCAAACTGAGTAGAAGAGCAGTGCATATTAAAGGACACCCTGAGACAGCATGTGGGTAAGGAAAGTTGACACATGAGGTATTTAGGGTAAATGGCACTGAGACCAAGCAGGGGAAAGTTAGGAGCAAAGCATCTTGGTGGACATGAGAGGAATTTCAAAATAACTGAAAAGCAATTTAGAAAGGTGAGCATTAATGAGATTTTGACACGGCATCAGTCCATTTTACTTGAATCACAGTTAGCTGTCTTTGGCCTGTATCTGTGCATGGTATAACACCAAAAATTACTGAACATCTACCTTTGATCAAAGAAAATGCTTTCACTGACTATTCCTTTCTGTATTGCGGAAAACAACGAGCCTCATTCTCTGATCTTTTAATTCTGTTTACTGTACTTGGATTACGCCAATGGGACATGGTAAGTTTTAACCCACTGAGAGAGAAATCCACGCATTTGTGTCCCTGCTCAAGCTACAAAGAAGGGGGGGTGCAAACTTTAGAGGGTTATGCAGCACAGTGAGGGGACCTTCCATCCGACAACCCAGGTTCAGCTGGGCAGTAGCTGTCACCCAGCCCAGTTTGTTCCCAAAAAAACAAGACACTGGCACAGAATCTACGAGGAAAGAAATGAGCTGCTTTTTGCAGCTTGTTCTTTTTCATAGCATCTCTGCTTATATTAAATTATTTTGTTGTTATAATACTCTGCTGAATCGTTTCTGGAACATGCTCACAAGCAGAGTAAAAACAGTTGTTAGGGGATTGTTTTGCTCAGTGTACCTGAAAGTTTATCATCCTATGGAGTTTGGAAAGATGTCTTAATTATATTTTTATGCCACAGTGAAAGATAATTTCATATCCCCATTTAATTATCAATGCAGAATGTTCTGCGATAATATATTATTATGTCTGAACCTGATGTTGGGATGGCTTAAAATAGCCTCCAGGGCAGTTCAGTTGTGTGAAATGAAACTGGGACAATTCCTAAAAGCTCAAGAGGGACTGCAGATCTATTAGTTTTGGCAGCAATAAAGTAGATAGGATAAGGGTGAACTTTTTAAAAGTGGAATAATTATTTTTTCTAATTTAATAAAAAATGAAAAAAAAATTAGGATTTTTTAAATTTAGATTTCCAATACTAGCAGAATTTGAAAAACAAGAAAGGATAGCTGTATGTGCTATCATGAGCAGATGAGTAGATATTTTATTTCCATATATCCTGCCCACTTCTGTAGGCATTTCAAAAGAGTTCTTTCACCTGACTGTCTGGACACTTAGCATCAACTGCTAGCTAATCATGGCCCCACCTTGTCCTAATTGCTTTTGTTTTGCTCATACTAATTTTCTTCTAATCAAGAGATAAAAAAATGGGTTTCGACGTTATATAAGGTCGCAGGATTTTTCCTGGCTTGTAGGGACTGATGGAAAAATTCCAGTTTAAGCTCACAGAGATAAGTTTCTACATCAACATCTATATTTAGGCATATAAAGGAGAGGTGTGTTTTTTCTAGAACATCTGCACTTTGTTACTTTGTCAACAAACATGTATTTATCTGCTCTCCCAGTTCACAGTGGGTTTTCACCACCTACATTTTAAAGCACTTCTCTGTCCATCCAAGGCAAGCATCTGCTGACAGAAGTATGTAAACATGTCTTGAGAGAGCTCATCTCAANAAAAAAAAAAAAAAAAGAAGTTCCAGAAATCACCAAAAAAGTACTTAGCAGGTCCAGCCGCAGTGAAACCCGAACCACAGAGTTTTCTCTGACAACTGCGTGAGAAGCGCGCTGTAAAGAGCACAACTCGTCATTCCAGTTATGGCAGAATTTTTGAAAAAATTATTTAGAGACAGATGGCAGCAGTGCTTTGCCGGGGTGTCCCCGGGGTGTCCCAGGGTGTCCCGGGGCTCCTTTCCCGGGCTCCCGTCCGAGGCCGCGGGGCCGCCGCGGGCAGCGGTCACGGCCGGGCCGCTCCGCGCCTGCGCCGCCG
>VZTB01009556.1:3914-24163 GCA_013397245.1 Thryothorus ludovicianus | reverse complement strand
GGCAGCGCCCGCCCTGCGCCGCCGGGCCCGGGGTGGCGGCCGGGAGCGGGCTCGGCGCGTCCCGCCGGTGCCCCGAGCCCCGGCCCTGCCGAGGGAGGAGGGGCTGGTGTGCGTGGGGGCTGCCCGCCCTGTCTGGCTGCCTTTCTATTTAATAGGAAGGAGAAAAAAAAATAAATAAAAAAGCCTCGTTTTCTATCTTCCCTTGTTCACCCCGCTGCAGCTGCCTGTGTGAGGGGCGAGCTGGGGACGCCTCGCTAGCTGAGCTCTTGAGCGGCCTTTTTCCCCCCGCCCCTCCGCTCGGGTTGTAGTCGCAGTGCTCCGTGTGTAAAATTACGTCTGCGAGCCGCGTTAGGTGTGGGCTTGTGTGTACGTGAGTGTCGGTGGGAGCAGAGGGATTTGGTGCGCTGACATTGCTCGGCCTGCCTACGGGGCAGTCTCCAGGAGTGGCTCTCCTGGGTGACTGATAAAGGCTGCGAAGGGTTTTCTGTGTGTTAAACAGTGATTCTGCCCTTTAAAGTAACGAAGAAGCTCGCTTATTGCCCGCTTTTGGAGAAGCTGAGGAATTATGGCTAGCATTTTCTTTTTATTTAAGTTATGTCATGAATGTTTAGTCTTCTTGGGCCTCCTCTTCCATTAATCTTTCATTCCACATTCAACAAATACCTGGTATGCTGGAGATGAGATGAGAGTACTTGCATGGGTATGCGCTGTTCATTTATTTGGTTGCCGTACTCCTTAGATAGTTGGATCACATTGCAGAAGGCTTATAGAAGGGAATTCATGGAGCATATATAGTTTGGGAAGTGAAATAAGTTTTGTAGGGCTGAGTTTTGTTCAGCTGAGTTACTGCAAAGCAAGGGGGTTAGGGGTTTAAGGACTTATTGGTAGCTGCTGTCTCATATTTTTCAATGTGAAAATTAAGAGCAGCAAAATCAGTGTTTAAAAATATATAAAGTCTTTGAACAGTTGTGCTTATGTTTGTGGTTTAAGGTATGCAGTGTAGTATGAAGAAACAAGTATCAGTTGAAGTTTCTCTTAGATCGCTAATGCAGATAAAACTCCCTTTTTCTGGATGTTGAAACACAGATTAGTAGGTAGTATTTTAAGACAAACTAAAGCGGCCTTTTTCAAATGTTGACATTTTTGGGCAGGTTTTTTTGGGGGGGACATTAAGACATGTGTATTTATGATTCTGGAGTTTTTGAGACACTTATATTTGAAAGATAATTGTTCCACAATACTGTAGTAATTTAAATATAGATTGCTTTAAGAGGAGAGTGTTCTGCAATGTTTTGGCATGCAACTTGTTGGATTGTTCTGTTCCCTCTTAAATATTACTCTACTTTTTTTTTTTCTGAAGACTTTTAAAATATGCGTTCCATACAGTTTATATACACCATAAATACTTGTGTTACAACTTTGTAGCTTTTTGGATTATGGTTCTTACCTTGCATTTCAGCAGCCTAACCTGTGCTTTTTATCTTCCATAGTACTTTAACCTTTAGGGATATGTGTAAGTACAACTTCTGAACCAAGCCGTGCTTGTAACTTTTGTTTCCTATTTCTGAGTCTGTTTTTAACTCTGAGCAGAGGTTATGGAGGTTTCTAAGGGGAATGGGGTGCTTTCTTTCTGCTTGTCATCTGCTAACGTTAGAGGAGTGCCTTGTACAACATCTTGTATCTGAAAGGTAATAGGTAATTCTTACAGGTTTTGTTTGAAAAAAAAAGGCAGCAATTAAAGGAACGTGTGTTGATTATTTTTGCTTTCTTTTTAACATCTTTTATTTGTTGCACTGCTAGCATATAGCATTCTAAGCTGTGGTTCAAACAGCAGTGTTCCACAATGAAGCTTTTTGTGCAATTGGCAGCTCACATTCTGGAGCTCATGCTGTTGCTTAGCTGACCTGTTCTGGTAAAGTGAGTGCGAATCCCTCCCCGCGCTGGTTGCGCAGAAAAATTTCTGTTGACTCTTATCTCCAGTTAAATTGTTCAAAGCAAGTTGTTTGGCTCCATTACTCACACTTCAGCTTTGACTTAAAAGGATAAGGGAATGTGGCTTTTGTGGTGTAAGTGTAAGCACAGTGAAATAATAAAAAGACGTTTCCATTAAATGTTGTCATGCAGTATATATTTAGTCGTTTTGGTTGCTTTAAGTGAATTGTATGGCTTTAAGTTTGGATAACAGTCTGCAGTTGTCTCTCAGTGGCTGCTACACAGTTTTTCAAGGGTGGCAAATACATATCAAAAGCCACAGGAACAGGAAGCTTCACTGCTGTCACTGCTGTTGCTGGGTGGTGACACCTGTTTCTAGGCTGTGATATTAGCTGTCAGGAGTTCTTGCTCCTACTCTAATTAGGTTACTCTAACTGTTTTTATCCTTGTTGCTTCTGGGTTATATGATACGTTAACTTGCCTTTTGATTGGAATTACCTACTTAGATTGTCTTACTTTCTTTGTGTTTAATTGTGATTTTGGCTTCTTTTTGAGATAGAAACATGAAGTGACCTACAGCTCTCTGCTTGGGAGAATTCAAGAACATCTTCCCAGTCCTCAAGGAGGGTGCCCATGCTTATCTTAAATGTATACTTAGTTACTTTAGAGATCTTTTGAGTACTAAAAGCTAGCTGGATTAACTCTTGAGTTAAATTTAGAGGTAATTTTCATAGACTCACCTGAACAAGGCTGTAATGGATGTTAATAGTCTTCTAGGACATTAGCTTTTAATTTCCATGTTCTTTTGCATATATCAAGTTCTTATCTATTCACTGCTTAAGTGATGAATTTAGGAATGGTAAGATCTCATTTTTAATTGACTTTTCCTTATGATGTGTCTAGTACTTGGCCACTAGTTAGTGATGCCTTATAAATAACTACTGTTTGGAAATGGTAGGAAGGTAAAATCTCAAGCGTATATGTAAAGTCTGAACATAGCAATGCTTTCTTTTATTATATCTCTGTCTATCAGGTACTGTCTGCCAGATTTAAATTGTCATTCCTGTTGCTTTATTAGAAGAATGAGGGAGATGCTGATGCTCTGTGTGTCTCACTATCTTGGGGAGACTTTGAGTTTTATTGCCTGCCATGAGTGAATCTGCAAAGATTTGCAGGTCATTTAAATACAGAGTTCCATGGCTTTGCTACAAGACTCTTAGACTGATGTGACTGTGAAAATTAATAAACCAAATTAATTGAGAGAGTGTTTCCTTCTTGTGCTGGTTTGCAGAATCACAGGTCAGGCTTGGCTGTGTTACGGTACATGAAGATGATGGTCTTATTTTTGCTTCACTGTGTGTACTTATTTCATGTTTTTATTTTTTTCCTTCCTACCATCCCAGCTATGCCATCTGGTGGATAGATTTTTTCCCAGTCCATTCTAGCTGTGGGCAGCACAGGAATATGCACACATGAGACTGCTTTGAGCACATCAGATGTGGAATACAGAAAGAAAATGTGGTTTGGGTTGGAAGGAGCTTATAAAGGTCACCTGGTACAACCCCTCTCCAGTGAGAGGGACAGCTTCAACTAGATCAGGTTGCTCAGAGCCCTGTCCAGTGTGATCTTGAATGTTTCCAGGAATGGAGAATCCACCACCTCTCTGGGCAGCCTGTTCAGTGTTTCATCACTGTCACTGTAGAAGTATTTCATCCATATATCTAGTTTTAGCTTTCTTTGTTATTTAAGTATAAATCTGTTCCCCTTGTCTGATCGAAACAAGCCCTAGTAAAAAGTCTCTTCCCATCTTTCTTATAAACTCTCTTTAAGTAATGCAAGACTGTGATTCAAGTGTCTCCTCGAATCCTACCCTCCAATATAGAGAAGTTTTTTGTAGTTTTTTCTCTTGGGTTCTGCGGCTGAAATTGCTACTTGTGTTTTGCCTCATCTAGGAATACAATGTATCCTTACCTGGGGAATGGCCTGAAATTTGCAACAATGCTAATCTAAATGTGCCCCCCAGGTCTACATTTAAGCCAGATTCTGAGCTAATTTAAATGTAGTGATGTGTGGAAAAGGTTTCCTCTGTATCAAAGCAAAGATGCTGGGATAGGTGTAACCTTGACTTGTCAAGAGTGCTGTGAATGGTGTTAAACAAGATTTCCATATTTCTGTCAGGATGTTGGGCTTCCTGTTTCTGTGCTGTCTCTTAAAATTTCTAGATATAAGGCAGCTCAGCTGGACTGAATCTCTGCTCTTTTAAATTTATAGGTGACTGTCTTAGTATAACTCTAGGCAGTTTACCATATGGAAGAGAAGATGTACTTTGGGAGACCCAGGCATGGTAACCTTAGGTACAAGATGGCTTTCCGTAAAGGGGCTTCACTTATATTGCTGTACAAACTAATTCCCCTTGTCTAGGCAAGACACCTTGCTTGTCTGAATCTAGCTGTCCTAATTAAAATTAACAATTAGAATTAATCTAACTGAACTTCATGTGGATCTTTTCTAAGCAAATTTGGTTTTGGTGAGGCTGAGGGCTACTAGTTCTGGTAGTACCAATGCACCAAGGAAGCTGGGAAATGCTTATCCAAGAAGAGACTTGTTGGACTACCAGTAGATGTAGAGAATGGTTATTGCTTCAGTGTTCAGCTAAAAGGGTATTTTTTATGATTGCCTTAATAATAAGCTGATTGCATGGTGTTCTTCCTGTGTCATGTGATGTCTTCTAAGAAAGCTGTAAGCTTCTTTTTCTTGTGATTTTGGAGGTCTTACGTACTGACAAACAGAAATTTGAATATTACTCGACTTTTTAAATGAAAGTTGGATTTTTAAATGCTAATGAAATAATTGAGATTTTTTTCCTTATTAGTTTTAAATGGTATAGAGCATACTGGTCAAATGTGCTATGGTCAGTAACATTTCTTATTTTGTTGCTGCCTTAACTAATTAATGTATCCAGCCAGCCTGGTGGTGTGGTATTATGATATGGTAGTAGTGCTTGCAGTTCTGGGCTCTGTAACTGATGCTGAAAAAGAGAGGCAGTTGTAGAGAAATAAAATAGATCTTAATTATCTGTTGCATAACAATATAAACAAACCATGGAGATGAATCCTGAATAAACAAGAGTTATTACCTGGCTTGGTGTGACATCACTGGCTAATTTGCTACTACAAAAATAAACAAGAATAACTTTAAAAGGAGTTGTTTGCAAAGGGTTGGGTTTGTTGTTTTTTATAGTCTTTAAGAAGAAATTAGACAGTTTTGATATGTTTCTAGGAGGGTAGGTATTGCATTAACTGGAGGGGAGGGATAGAAGAATGAAGCCTGTTTCTGGGTTTGTACAGCAGTAGAGATATCAGCCGCTTCATCTTTAGCTTTATAAGTGCATGACGAATGGAATGGTTGGCTTGAAAAGCTGCACTGGAGGCCAAGAGCCCAGCATCAGGCAGTGTGCTGGGGTTTTTTATTCTGTCTGCTTTATTCGGCCACTTGAAGCCTCCACGATTCAGTAACAGTTTCATTTCGATACTTCGCAGCACAGGTTTTACTTGAGTCATTTGGATCTTGCTCAGTGCACAGCTAACCCAGTGTAAGAGAAGAGAAACACTGTTCTTATTTGAGAAAGCTGCAACTATGAAGTGTTAAAATATCTCTTAAACTCTCATTAGTTGCCACCAAAGGTAGATATGTAACTCTTTTCACAAAGGTCGAAACCGTGGTGCTGAGCCATCGGCTGTGGTGAGGGCAGTGCTATATTTGGCTGTTGCTCACCGAGGTCAGATGCAGTATGGGGAAGGGGGGTGCATAGGGGAATCTGCTCTTAACTGCAGCCTGAGGTGCCTCTAAAGGTAATGGGTATCTGGTTTATAATTTGAACATTGAAATGAGTCTTCTGTTGTGTGTGATTTGTCTTAGTACATTGGCTAGATGTCTTAGTTTCACAGTGCCATCTTTTCTGGGTTTGGGGGGGACATTTTATGTTGAGTTCTTTTGGGTTGTTTTTTTTTTAATACCAAGCTTGATACAAAGCTTTCTGTGTGTGTATCCTATGTAACTGTACTGGTTAAGTACTGGAGACTCTGATGTGCAGAAGTTGCACCCAGTTTCTTGTATCATAACTTTTGGTACTTCTCAGAAGTTACTTCATAACTTTGTAATTTACCTTTACCTTCCCTGAATTTTAGGAATTTTATTAGCACTTCTTTAGGGGAAAAGAAAGTCAACCTTAGAGAAAAAAATGAAATTCTTTGTTTCATGAATTTTTTATGCTAGGTTAGCTTTCCAAGTAGGCTAGGACAGGAATTACTATCACTGTACAATATAGTATTGTGAGAGGCTTCTACCTTGTGTTTTGCTGCTTGCTTGAGTTTTAGGTTCAAGTGTACTTAAGCAAACAGTAAACACAGACCACATAATCTTGTCCTTCAGCGTTGAATTCATCAGTTCTTGGAACCACGTATGATACAGAATGATTGAGACATCAGTTAGTTTATGGAACATCTGTGTGAGGAAGCAGGTGGTCTGTGCAAAGCTAAAGGAATGGGTAAAGGTTGCATGTTTTCATGGGCATCCACTGCAGCAATCTTACACAGCCATTTCTAATAAAGCCTCTTCTTCATGGGGATTAATTTTTCTGGATAGTATATATTCAAAGAATGGAAGTTCAAATTTGGGTAGAGCACCACCACTTCATTGTTAGGGTTTTTCCCCAGTTAAAGGCTTGGGCAGTCTCTTACTCTGCAGTGAATTTGTGCTTGATGTTAAATAAGCCTGATAAAATGAGTTCACAAGCAATTGCTGTTCTTTAGCAAAATACTTAAAATCAAGGTCATCTAGTGAAGGCAACTTTAGAAAGACTTTAGGATTACTTGGATATAAAAGCACAGTTTTTCAGGGGGAAAAAAGATCCCTGGAGGAGTGATTATTCTGTTTTTAGTGAGAAATTTGGGTGATGTACCCTAGGGAAGGTACAGGGTTTTGCTGGGTACACTGCAGAAGAGCTGTATGTTCAGCGATACATTCTTGCTGAATTGGGCAAAGCTCTAATGGGTTCATTTATATTATTGTTGTCCACCAGTGTAACTCGTGAATGAGAGCTATTCTAAGCATAGTTCTATCACAGCAGTTCTGAAAATTTTAAACTTGTGTTGCTGGCCTAACTCTGTTTTGCTACAATGTAGGGAGTGGCTGCTTCTGGATGGCGGCTGTACAAGCTAAATAACAGAAGATATTCTGAGGGAGTAGAAGTTCTGCTTTTAAAATTCAGAGCTGTTTTTAAAGTCCAGTATAGGATTCTTGACTTAAACTCATGAAAATGTGTAATTTGTATTTAAAAAATACTGAGAACAGATAACTTCAGAACATATTTCCAAAATCAGTGTGAGGACAGCTTGTTTTTTTTTTCTCAAGTAATAGGTAATGTCACCTTTAGCTTTCAAATCTGTTCTGCTTCTACTATTGACAGGCTGTTCAACATTTGCCAAATACTCCAAAATACTTTTAAGTACAAAAAAAAAATATTTAAATGTCGGAGTTGTTAATCACCAATGATTAAACATCCCACAGAATGTGGGAGGAGTGTAAGCTCAAGGGAATTGGCTTGTGTGCAAGTTGTAAAATTGCATGCTTGCAATCTTGTGTTGTAGTTTGGGGGTATTTTTTAGATCTGCTCTGGCAAAATTGGTTTCTAAAGCCATAATTTCAGACATAAGCTTGGTTGGAGCTACTGTGGAAAGGAGCAGAACCAGCTCCTTATTCGTTCACTAGTCCTGTCTCAAGTTCACAGAGAATGCATTCTTCAGCTGAGGGAACAATTTAGATTACATTTTTGATTTGTTATATCTTTGTTCTAGGAAGAAAATAGCAGTTCAGTCATGCAGTTTACTGTGTGGCCACATAAATGCATGCCTACAAAAAAAGCAGAGTGAATGGAAAGGAAAGTGCTTATTAGCAATAATGCTGACCCAATTTTTTATGATACTAGGGAGTAGTCTGTGGGTTTTGATGATATGATAAAACTGTGAGTTATGTCCAGTAAATGAGATGCTGCAATCTTGGAAACCAACACCAGGTAAATGCTTAGGGTAACTGTGCATACCACAGCTGATTTAGTAATTGAAAAAACTCTTAGTGATGGCAGAAAATGAGCAGCTCAGTTGCTTAGAGAGAGGCACACCAGAAGCAGGGTGACAGAATAGGTTAAATACATTTTTTCCATTTCATGAAAGTCTATGGAAAAAAACAATGCAAGTGGAATTAGGAACAGCCAATTCTTGACCCACTTTCCTTTTCCTTTCCAGTATTGCCTTACATAATCTATTACTCTCTGGCATGAGTTTGAAGGGATTAAAAAAAATATTTCTTTTTTTTCTGAAGTTTTTCTTACCTGCTACTGTGCGACTCATGTCTTGGATTGCTCATTACTGTTACTGAACTTCCTAAGGTTGTTTACCAATGATTGTGTAGATGCAGATAATTCTAATATCAATTAGAGTAGCTTCTGGGTAACTAAGGATCTGTTGTGCTAAAATAAGTCTCAAGTGTTCAGTGCATATATTTGCTTTTATTTCTTTTTATCCCCTGCTATGTCACTCTGCTTGAAGCTCACTGGAGGAAAGGCTTGTTCTGTCAAAGCACTATGCACGTGAATTTGCGTATTACAACAGGAAATACTGTCCCTATCCAAAGGCTAATTTATGTAAATTAAAGCTTGTTTACAGCATCTGCATTTTAGGTTAAAGATAATTACTTTACCTTTAATGCTGATATGATATTTCTGCCCTGGTAACTGGCAGCTGTTAAAAATGATGGTTTTCCCAATGCTGTTAAAGGCTGTTTGTGAACTGCAGATTTTGCAATGTGTGAAGCTATGACTTGAGTGGTTAATTTGTAAATGAGTCTGAAAAACATCTCTTACACTCTCGATCTGGTTCTTAGAACCTCCCCTTCAATCTGTTCTTGTGGATTTGGCTTTTGAGAAACTAAATGCAGTGTTGTTTACAATCCTTACAAAGCTCAGCTGAGTCAAGGGAACTTGAACAAAATTCTGGTTGTAATGTAAGCTGCTGCAATAAGTGCTTAGTCTTCCTTGCGTACTTGTACCACAGCTGTGGCACATCTGTTCCGGATGGCTGCTTGGCAAACCTTCCCGTGTCTTTGTGAATCCAGTGAAGGGCTGAGCCTTTCAGGGTCACAGGAGCCTCTCATTTCTCAGTGTGCAGTACCCTTGTTGCTGATCAGGGAAACGTGGGAGAAAACTGCTTTATCTCAGCTAGTATTGAACATTATTCCTCATCAAGCTCCAGTTCAAATGTAGCTGAACCTACATGTTTCCTCTGGAACTGCAGACTGTTTGGGTGGAGGGTGCCTTTGCAAAGATGGGATGGCTCAGATCTGCACCATTCCCAAAGGATGGAAGGGACTGATCATTGGGTGCACACTCCCTCCTCTTCTGAGAGTGACAGACCTGTCAGAGTTGTAGGAGCATCTCTTAACCTGGAAAAGATGAAGTGAAATAATAAGTTACTTGGTTGATTTATCTGTTGAGGACTTGTGGCATTTAGGGCTCTACTGCTAGAAGTAAAGAACTATCATCAAGGTATAATGCCTTACTTTGCATGAATTTGACTGGCAATTAATTATGATGTCAGGAGCTGCATGGTCTCTGTCTTCTTTCTCATGAAAAAATCCAGCACCAATCCTATAATGCAAATGTTCCAAGTTTAAACTTTTGTGTGGGTCTCAAAGAGAGCTAAAGGCTGGTGTTGTAAGAAAAACTGATTTGATATAAGTTATTTTAAGTATTATGGGTGCCCTACTTCAACTGTTATCTTAGTTTTGGTCTCAGTGCTTGGTCTGGTGCTGCTTCTGGTAACATTAATGTTGTATAATAGTGAGCTTTCTTTGGTTTGGGATCCCAAACTGGAGTGGATGTAATAAGTGTGCAGTTCCACTTGGTTTTAATCTGTATGAAATGGCATCATTCTGGTATTGCTAAACATTGTGCAAGTTAAATGCAGAAGAGAACATCATTGCTTATGGTTAAAAGAATGCACTCTCTGTAGTGGGAAGACGTGACTGGAGAGCTGGTTGTGCTGTATGGTGCTTTGATATGACTTTGTTGTAAGCTATGGGTCTAAAATACAGCAATTATTTAATTAAAATTATAGCCACTGTAATGTGAAGACTCTGCTTGTGTATAATGGCAGTTTATCGTGCTATCAGAAGGAGTTCCAGGTCTCTCAAGGGGATCATAATATATCTGTGCAAAGCTGTCAAGCCTGAGTTTTTGTTTGGTTGGGATTTTTTTGTTTTGGGTTTTTTTGGGGGGGTTTTTTGGAGGGTGGGGTTGGGTTTTTTTTTTTTGCTAACAATGGGGCTGAAGGTGTATCTTGTGATAAGAACATCGCTCATTTGTTTGAGATGTGATGAAATTAGAAGCCTGTAGGCATATATTGTTTACAATCAACATTGATTTGTATTCTTCTAATACGTAAGTGAACATCATAATGCATGAAGAATAATGAGATAAAAAGTGTTGCTAATATGCTGTTTACTTTCTCAAGTGTAGTTGAAATCTTAATTACCGAGAGGAATGTGACTTACTATGTTGTAAATATCACCTGGTAGTGATTCAGAGTATCACTGAAAGAAATCCTGTGTGACACAGCCTTCTTCTTGTGAGGTTCTAATGAATTGGTATTTCCAATATAGCCTTAACTTCAGGTAGACTATTCTTCCTGCACTTTTGGCACTCCAACTAGCTGTTCCAGGATCTAATTTCACATCTCTTCCCTTTGAAAACCACTCTTCAGTTCTGCCTTTTCACACGTTCCCATGACTTCTTCCTAACCTCTGTTTAACAAGTGTCTGATGTTTATTAAAAATAAATATTTATAGCACAGTGTTGGCATGGTCAGATGTGCAGTTACACTGGGACAAGTGTGCAGTGATAATCAGAGCAGAGCATTTTGAGTTTATTACTTTGGACTGTAGTACTAGGTGCCCTAGGACAAACTGTTTTCCCTCCTATCCTTTCTTCCCCATTGCACAATGTAGATAATACTAAATGTAATTATACTGACCTCCTCTTTATAGTAGGTTTTCTAGGAACTAAGCAGAAATAAAAGGAAAAGGGAGGCAATGTTAATTTAAAAAAAATTTTACAACTGTTTTGAAGAGGGAAAGCAGGTTACCTAGGAATTTGCTGTGTGTGAAGAACTAGTTTTTGCTCTTCTGTTCACCAGTTTATTAGATTAACTGAAGTTGCAGATAAAATTTGTATGGAATGATGTCTTACTCTGCATGAATTTGAAAGCATTTGGATTTGAGCTGCAGAAGTTTCATATTACTTTCCCTTGTCAGTCCTACCATGGATTAATGTTGAATTCAGCTTTTATCTAAAACAGATGGCAGTACAGGATGTTCGCCTGTTGTAGACTCTGATAGATTCTGGCTTCTTAGTTTGAACTCTGAAGTTTGGTTTATGCTGAGATACAAGACTGAACTGGATCAGCCAAAGGGACAACACATTTGTTCTGTTTTGCTGCCTCATTAAAGACACACTAAAGTCTCTGACAGAGGAATCCTACAGATACTTGTAGAAAGAAGCAGCTGCAGATAAACTTGCCAGAGGATATTGGTTGGAGTGCAGTGGCATGGGAATGCTTTTGATTTTATGTTAAATATAGGTCTGAGTACCTGCCTTACAGGTTTTGTGAATTCAATTTCATTCTAATGACAATGTTCTTGGCTGTAAAGGTTTCAATAATTTAAGAGCCATTATATGTGACAGTTTCATCAAACTTCTTTAGGTTTTTAGTGTGATGTTCCTAACATGGCAGTTTCAGTTTATTTAAACAAAATCATATCTGTGATTTTTTTTTCTTTGTATTTAACTAGTGCTGTTGAACTTAACAGTCTTAAAGAAGTTTACCTTGTGCTAATGTGGAATGTTTTCAGGTTTTCTGTTACTGAGATTTTTCTTGTCTTTTATGAATACTCCAGCATAAAGGAATTGTTAAACGCTTCTTAAAATTGCCATTTATTCAGACGTGTACAAAAGCAGAGCTTAAATTGTTCTCTTCTGAGGCCTGATTCAACAGGAATGCATACAGGTCTTTAAGCACAGATTACCACAATATCAGAGATGAATTTTACAATTCATTGGACAGCGTAATTCCAAGGTATTTGGTACATATGTAGAATGTGACGCTGGCTTTTTGTCAAATAAAGGTTTTAAATACAGATTGTCTGCATTTAGCTATTGCTGTGTATCTGTGTAGTAAGTTACCTTCAACTGTTAAATATCTCATTTCAGTACGAGGATGTCGTCCTGGGAAGATTGTTCAGATGACCGAAGCAGAAGTTCGAGGCTTGTGCATAAAATCACGGGAAATATTTCTTAGCCAGCCTATTCTTCTGGAACTAGAGGCACCTCTGAAAATCTGTGGTATGTAAGCTTGATATATACATGTTTTATGTAGGTGTTTTAATCTAGTTCTGTGCCAGGGGGATTGGAATAATACTGAGTCAGGCAAATGATCTTGAGTTGGGATTAGGGAGAGGTCTTCAAAATCTTGAATGCAGTTTTACGTTTTGATTGGATTAAGTGAAGAAAAAGCAGCTAGCCCTTGGTACATTGCTGATGCTCATCACACTATTTTGAAGCAAGTTTCTTTGGCAATAAGGGCTGCTTGTGCCCTCATCTAGTGCAAATTTTGCAGCCTGTTCCTTGCTTGCACGGAGCTGGTGCTCTTCTGATTACTATTTCAGAAAGCACTTGGCTACTTTTAAAAGACTCACATGTTGCAGTTGCTCACTTCAGAGCGTAAACAAAACGAAAACCTCATGAAATGAAACACTTAAAAAAAATTAAAGGCATTGTTTCTTTCAACTGAGAAAATAAAACTGAGTGTTAGGCTTAGTTACCATGTAACAAATTCCTTGAGCTTTATGGCATATTTCAACCAACATCACTATTACTGTGAAACACAAATAAAACGTGTGTTTTTACCTCACTAAGCCTTTATAAGATACTAGACTTCTTCCAAAGTACACTTGTAAGCTTGTAAAAAAATGTTTGAAAAGTATTATAAATACTGCATTGTAATCATCCTTCAACTTGCTTATTAACAATAGGCAATGTCTTTGAAAGCATAAAATTCCTTTGAAAATTGAGAGCTTGTGATTTTTGTATTCCTTACTACTTACATTCTCAAACATAGATTGGCTTCTTCCCGGAATAGGCAATGTCTACAGTGTTTCTTACATTAAGAGGGGATATTACCAATTAAAAAACCCCAAACCCCAAAATAAAACAGCCAAACCCACAAACAAACCACTAATGACAAAGTCGTTTTTAAATGACTAATTGCTTGGTAGGGTGGGGAGGAAAAACCAGCCCAGCTTGCCTGATGACATGAAGTTGAAGGTAAAATGAACTTTATCATGTTGTGTTTTCTTTAGACTATAGTGTAGTTTTCCTGTGTTCCTAGATGAAGAAAACATGGAAGCTCAGGTTGATTGTACACAAGTCAAAGTCTGCAAATAATTGGCCTGCTTCAAAGTTAGCTCTTCCTCATCTGTTTAGATCGTGGCAGTTGTAAGGAGTTAGTAATAGGTGTACTAACTGTGCAGTAATAGGTGTAACTAATGCACAGTTAAATAAGGCATTTGTTATCTTAAATGGAATTCCAAACACAGTGAAAGTACCAGGAAGTGTCAGGTGCATCTAAATTTAATATTAGAACAATTGTCAAAGCTGCATTTAGATAAAAGTGAAAGAAAGATGATTGCTTTCACCTAAAGCAAAATACGCTGCTGGTACTGCTTTGAACTATTATTTTTGTGTGCTCAGGCAATGCCTGAGGAACCGTTGTAGGATTGTCTTGTCTTACAATCAGTTGAGTTCAAAATAAGCTCTACATCTCAAATGGCTGTGTTTTAATGTAAGATGAAAGATGCTCTTATGTAAATGTCCATTTTAAAATAGATGTGATTTTTTAATGTAAGTCTTTGTATCTGGTAGACTTCAACTTGTGCTCACATGAAGCTGTATTTTAAAATGCCAAGTGCCCTGGATGGAATGGTAAATGCCTTGGTCCCTTTATAAAATCATTTCTGTAAAATGTTTTTACACATTAAGTGCATTTGTCCCTCTGGTGCACATGTGTAACTGAAAGTAGTTACAGACAACTCAATAATAATATTTTCTGTTGTGTGTTTTACTTTGTAGTTAATTCTGTTAGCACTGAAGTCTGGGGATTTGATAACATGACTCTGGAGCACTAGGCTCAGCACAGAAGTGATTTGTTGAGGAATCTTCTGCTTTCTTCAGGTTGTGTCCTGGAGACTTCTAAATATCAATTAGAATACTAATCATTCTTGTTGCAACATTTGTGAAAGAGATTTTAGCCAGTGAAGCTTCAGATTGTGACTGAAATTGGGTAGTAGATACTGATCACCTTTATTAGAAGAAAATTGGAAAGTGATTCTTCTCGAGTGAGAAATAGTTATGTGAGAAGGCTGCCTAAAGGAGGAAGAATTGCATTTTTCATGGAAAGTTAAAAGGAATATAATATAGCATGTACTCTTACCACTGCATGCTTTAAGAATTGAACCAGAGCATACAGATTTGGGAACCTTTTTTCTTTCTTAAGGTGGAAAAAGTTCTGTGAGTTGTTCTTTTTTCTCTTTTGAGGCTGTAGCAGCTTGTGCTTTACTGGAGAATAACTGCTGCGCAAAGTCAGGACTTGGTCACTGAACAAGCAGCAAGAGTGAAAATACATTTATGTAATGCTTAGTGTACAGGACCAGGAGTTACTGAATCTAAATAGCATATAGCTTGTACTGAAGGCTTTTGGCAAATCTGTTTTGCATCACTCTGCTAATGAGTTTTCCATTCAACTGGAATACATGGCATGTATGCTGCAAGTTACTGTAGACTACAGTGCAGCTTTGGCATCTCCACCTATGTGCATAGCTCAGGGGTAGTTTAGCTTTAGCTGCTCTGATGTGATGCACTGTGGTGGTGTAAATACCTCACAGAGCTGTTCCATGGAAAGCTTAGTTAGTTTTAAAGCTGCCAGTGTGAAGAGTTACATGACAGGTATTTTTCCTAAGAACAAGCTGCAGGGTGGAGTATCTTGTAAGGGATGGCTGTTTTTGAGTCTCTGTATTGCTTGTTACATGCATCAAATGAGGAGTTAGTCTAAATGCTGGGGAATGTGATACTTAGTACAGCAGTGTTATGGGAATTGACCTTTGAAGTAAATGTACTTTGCCAGCACAATGTTCAATTTCTCTTCACTCTCTCTGAATTCTTTACTGATCTATTTTTGCAGTAAGTAATGTGACTTTTTCGTTACACATTTACTTCCTGGTCATATACCTGTTCAGTTAGAGGTTTTCTTTCTGACCTTGTTTTAGTTTAAATGAATTAAAGCTTGGTTAGAAAGCTTATGCTTTATTGTGAAGACTTTTGTAGTTTTGGGTTTCAGATTGGCTTCATACCTGACATAGCAGTTCTGCAGATATGGTGAGTTATTTATATCCTGTGGGTACTTCAGCTTTAATACTAGCATGGTTCTTACCTTTGTGATGCATATTGCCAGTTTCTAAAGGTTATATTAATGCCTTTTTTAATATCACTGAATGAAAAACTAATTAGCTGGCTTAAGTTCTTGACTTGTGTAAGTCTTTATGTTGTTGCACTAATCCTTGGTAAACTTTTTTTTTATTCAGGTGATATCCATGGTCAGTATACAGACTTGCTTCGATTATTTGAATATGGAGGATTCCCACCAGAAGCTAATTACCTTTTCCTTGGAGATTACGTAGACAGAGGCAAACAGTCTCTGGAAACAATTTGTCTATTACTGGCATATAAAATCAAGTACCCAGAAAACTTCTTTCTCCTAAGAGGAAATCACGAGTGTGCTAGCATCAATCGAATCTATGGATTTTATGATGAATGTAAGCAAAATCTATTGCTTTTGAAAGACTACAACAGACTAATAGTGTGTTTTGGAAACACTTCTAGTAGTGACTCTTGTATTGCAAGAGTTTCAATGTTCTGTGAACCTGCTTTGAAACTTTCTAATAATACTTCCCAAGCAAAGGTTCTAGTCACTCTGGAGCATTACTATTTTTTCTTCTGCTGTCCTTGAAATGCTGTTGTGAGATTGAGACCTAAGTGTGCTAACAGAAATAAAACCCTATGTAAACAGTTTGCTAACATTTTTACTTAGTCTCTGGTATCTATTACAGGTTGGCTTTAAAAAACAGCTTTCTCTTCCTAATGTCACACACTGTTTTTGTAGGCAAGCGGAGATTTAACATTAAGCTGTGGAAGACCTTCACAGACTGTTTTAACTGTCTGCCTATTGCAGCCATTGTGGATGAGAAGATCTTCTGTTGTCATGGAGGTAAGCTGATGGCTGCTTTCAAAGGCTGTATCTAAACTGATTTTGGTTTAATGCTATACTAAATGGAGTGTGGCTCTGTGTACTTGTTATTTAGGTGGAGGTATTTAACCTTGTGTTGTCTGTAAAGGTCATGCTTTCCTGTACACTTGTCAGTAGATGTCATTCTTACCTGATACACATGGCCCTCTTGTGGCTGAGGGGGAAGTGTATCTGTAACAATTCCCATCAGTGTATCCCTTTCTGAGTTACTTAATGCTAAAATCATTGCCTACCTTACCACATGACTTGTTGCTGTTGCTATGTATCAGTGCAGCCTTAGCTAACATTGACATCCCTGGCCCTGAAGAATGGCTTTCACAAGTAACCTTGGCTCTGTACTCTGGGTCTCTTTAACTGTTTCACAACACTTGGGTGGGAGGAACATCTGAGGTCACACAGCAAGCCTGCAGCTTGCAGCAAGACGTTTGTTAACACTAGAACAGGTTAGACATGGCTTGCATGGACTCCATAAAGCCTTTGCTGCCAGTCAGTCTGCATTCCGTGGGTACCTGTCCCAGTGCTGCCCTATTGGTGTACTGAAAAAAGTGTTTGCTGTTGATCTGACCTTGTCTGAATGTTGGAACCTACTTGGGCTCTCTTTTCCGTAGAACAGGCCTTGCCATGATTTTACAGACAATGATGCTTCACAGGTTTTCTTGCAGTGTCAAACAGTTGACAAGAATTTAAATTACTTTTAGTAAGAGCCATCCTGCCTTTTGCAGCTGTGTTTGCAACTGCTGCCATTAATGAGCAGCTTAATGCCTTTCCCTGAGTGATCCAGAAATGATTTGGTAGATGTCACACCTGTGTTGCCAGTGAGATGGAAATTAGTGGAAATCAAAGCACTGCAGAAACATCTAGTTTGAACACCTCCATTTGGAATTAGAAACAGTGTGTGGCCCAGAGTTCTTGAGCAGACTTCCAGACTTCATGAGGTTCTACTGATGGCTGCCATCCTGCCTTTATTAATTACAGATATCAATTCAAGAGCTATGCCTCTATGGAATATGTTTTTAAAATGTTCTGGAGTATTCTTGCGTCTTATATTGAAAGCTTCTGCCTTCAGTGCCTGCTAGAATAAGCTGTCAGGGTCTTGCACATAACATGCTCTGAGATATTAAGTCCCTGTAAAAACATAGTTAAAGCAGTAATACACTTGGGTCTGCCAATCTCTGGGTAGCATTGACATGTCAAAATACCTGTTTGTTTACAGCTCATCTTTAATCTTATTCTCAAGCCATGTGGTGATGTTTTCTTCTTTTTAAGAACTGATACCTATCTTACAAGGTAGATCTCATAGTTTTAATAATGTGGGATATAATGTCATTTCTGCACCTAGGTAGCCAAATATCAGTGGCTAAAAAACCATTAATAAATTTGTCTCCAAAACAGCTCATGAAAGAATTACTGTTTTGCTATCAACCTATGTTTTTGAATTCTGTTTTTTTAGAACATAGAGAATAGTAACAAAATACTTGAGTGTTTTAGGGAAACAATTAAATTTAGGTGGAAGATAATGAAAGCAGCTTAGCAGATAGAGCAGAACTCTATGACAAAACTAGTAGCTTTGTGTGTATGCATTTGAGACCTGAACTCTGAGAAAGAAGTATCAAAAGCTATTTTTCGAGAAAAAATATTTAAAGTTTCATTGTAAATGGGGGGGAGCATGTGTGAATTAAAAGTTTTCCTAATTGACTAAACAAGAGGTTATTTTGTGCTTAGTCTGCTTTAAGTATCTTCTTATGAAAAGCAGTATTTACTTTGTTATTCATTCCTAATTGCCCCTTAAATTGTATGGGCCTAGTCTGTCACTGAAATTATTGCCACTCCGAGCTGATCTGCGGCTGTAAAACCAAGTGAAGAGGTTTCTAATGTGCTGTGTGCTCCTAATAAATGGAAGTGGACGTTCAGCACAGAAATAAGTTTTGCCCTTTTTCCACTTTTCTCCAGTCCTATCCAAACTGCATTCCAGATCCAATGAAGTAATGGACTGTCAACGCCTTTTCATGATGTTACTACTCTAATAGACACTGAGGCAGCAACACAAACCATTCAACTCTGCTGGAGGTTGCAGCTAGCATGTAGATATAAGGTAGGTGCCTTTTTTACTATATTGCGCATTTTTGCATAGTTTATTTTAAAAATATTGTCCTCTGGGATATAATAAAACTTTGCAAAACCGCATAACATAGTAAAACAAAAGGCACCTAACTTCAACCCCAGTAGGCCATCTACAACACCTTAATATACTGAGTCATCTCTTTTACCTGAACTTTTCTGGGCATCTGTTTGGAGTTGTCAATTTTACAATATAACTCAAACCTCTCCTGCTATCCCTGTCTCTAAATGTCCATGCTGCTGAAAGGATCTTTCATTGTATCTTTTCTATCACCTCCCTCTCTTCCCACATTTCTCATACATGTCATAATTTGTCCTTTTTTTTTTTTAAGGCTGTCCTCTCAACTAACTTCTGTCTTTGCTCTTTTTCTCACTTCATTAAAGCTTATTCCATAACCATTCCTGACTTGTCCCTTTCTCTCTGCACTGTATTCTGTACAGCATTTTTCCTCTTATTTGACACCACTCTCTAGCTCTAATCTTTAGAGAACTTACATGATTAGTTTCAAATTTCTATAAATGAAGTCCCTACTGTAGTGTCATATTGATGAAGTACATTGATCTTACCACACTGATTTTAAGCTCTGAAATGGGAGTTGAGTTTGTATAATAACATGCTGTGTTTATGTAGTATTTTCAGGGTCTGGAATTCTGTTTTTCTTGTGACAATAATGACAATGAACAGGATGTTGATGTTTAACTCTACTTGATTTACATAGTATTAAAAGATTACACTATAAAAATTAATACTCTCACACTTACTTTACCAATTCCACCCAGTCAGGGAGCGGTTCAAATCAAATTTGATGAGTCTGCTAGAAGTAATGACAATTCTTTGTTTTCCCTTAGGGGAGAGGTGGTCTTATGCTTCAAAAAGATAGTATACCAAGTGTACTGAAAGATATTTTTGCTGTGCCTAGCTCTTGTGACAAGACAACTTAACTGTGTACTTTTAGTATGCTGTAGGTTTCAATAATCACTTTATGGTGGCAGTTTTACAGTGAGCTTTAGCTTGTGTTTGCATTCTTATATCCTTCATTTAACACTGATCATGTAGGACTTTTCTCTGTAAATATGAATTTGAGACATTAGCCATTTCTTTTTGTGCAAGGGGAGTTAGGAAAATACTTGGGAAAAGAAATGGTTGCAAAGACATCTGCAAAACTGCAGACAATTCTGTAGGGTTTTGCTCTTTTACAATAATGTAAAAAAGCACAAAAATGGACAGCCACAGGGTTGAGATATGGTTTGTAGTAACGTTTCCTTTTAAAGAGTCATAGAGTTCTTTGAATTGGAAGGAACCTTAAAAATCATCTCATTCCAACGACCCTGCTGTGGGCAAGGAACCTTCTATTAGACCAGGGTACTTAGTCCCATCCAGCCTGGACTTGAACACTTTCAGCGATTAAAGATACGTTTTGGATGCAACCTGAAATGCTGAGAGCTGTAACTTCATAGAAGGTCACAAACTGGTTGTGCTTATTACACTGAGTCTGCCCTGGGTGTGATGTCAAGTGCTAATGTAATGTGTGTGCAAATAGATCAAATCTGGAGCAGGGGAAGTGGTACATTTGTCAAAGTTTAAAAGCTGATTGTCTACTCAAATTTATATTATTATTCTTGTATTGTTGTGCTTATAAATTCAATTAATACCCCCCTTAAGTAGTTTGCTGTCAGATTTCTGCCATCCTTTACAACCTCAAAAGAGCTTTAGCAAACTAATGATGATAG
>VZTB01009551.1:59272-73572 GCA_013397245.1 Thryothorus ludovicianus | reverse complement strand
GGGGCGGGTTAAAGGGGTCGGTGCCGGTGGAAGGACCGTGGGTTGGTGCGGGTTAAAAGGATCGGAGCAGGTGTCCGGACTGGGACCGGGCCGGGTTAAAGGGACCGGTGCAGGTGTCAGGACCAGGACTGGGTTGAGGTGGGTATTAGGATCGGGCCGGGTTAAAGGTGTCAGGACCAGGTGGTTNTCGGGCCGGGTTAAAGGTGTCATGACCAGGTGGTTTAAAGGGCTCAGATCAGGTGTCAGGACTGG
Organism: Thryothorus ludovicianus; assembly: GCA_013397245.1. Taxonomy (NCBI): domain Eukaryota; kingdom Metazoa; phylum Chordata; class Aves; order Passeriformes; family Certhiidae; genus Thryothorus; species Thryothorus ludovicianus. Next base: position 73,320 of record VZTB01009551.1, on the reverse strand, counting down.
GTCAGGTTAAAGGGATCGAGGCAGGTGGAAGGACCAGATCAAGTTAAAGAGGTCGGTGCGAGTGTCAGGACCGGAATCAGTGCGGTTTAAAGGGATCGAGGCAGGAGAAGGAGCGGGGCGGGTTAAAGGGATCCGTGCAGGTGTCAGGACCGGGATTGGGCCGGGTTAAAGGGATCAAGGCAGGTGTCAGGACCGGGATAGGGCCGGGTAAAGATCAGTGCANCCGGGATTGGGGCAGGTTAAAGGGATCAGTGCAGGTGATAGGGCCGGGTTAAAGGGATCCGTGCAGGTGTCAGGACCGGGGTCGGGGCAGGAGCGGGGTCGGGGCCGTTGAACCGCCCCTGTGCTGCCCCCGGCTCCCCCCGGAGCCTGCCGGGGTTAAACGGCCTCAGCCAGGCTCGGAACCCGAGACTCGAGTGTGCCTCAGCAGGGAAGGGTTTAATCCACATTCTGTACAGAGGGGATCTTCACCTCCTCGGCTGGAGATCCTTGAGTTTGTTTGCTCTTCAGTTTCCTGACTACAGGTTGTGAGCAGTGCGGCTCATCTGGATTTCTGTGCGTGTTTAATTAATCTCTTAGCCACGGGCTGTCTCTGAGCCCTTCTCAGTGCCAGCACTACTTAGAGCACTGGGTGTTCTTCAGTTAAAACTTTGCCAACGTGTGTGTGAGAGCACTGATGGCAAATTGTCTCCTTGTGCTCGTTCCCTGAGGGAGTGGTGGTGTTTTAGATCAGCAGATTGGGTTTTGTTCTTATTCCCTGTGAGGCACAGGTTGTCCAGAGAAGCTGTGGCTGCCACATCCCTGGAGTTGTTCGAGGTTGGACGGGGCTTGGAGCAGCCTGGGCTGGTGGAAGGTGTCCCTGCCCATGGCAGGGAGTGGAACAGGATCATCTTTAAGGTCCTTTCCAAACTAAACCATTCTGTCATTCTGTTTCCATGAGCACAGTGGTGGCTCCTGTCTATGTATCGAAGTCTGAGCCCAATTTATTCCCTGTGGGAATCTTCTTTTGCCACTGGAATCTAAATGTAAGCAGTGATTGGTGCTGATGGCTTTTCCAGGCTGCCCTGGAGCAGAGAGCAAGCCAGAGCAGGAGGATAAAGCAGGGATTTATTAAATGGTCCCAGAATGGGCTCCAAGGCACCAGGGCTCACACTTGGATCAGTTCTGCTCCAGCAGCACATTGCAGTTCATTGGCCAATTCCAGCTCCAGCTCCTGCAGCTCCATCCTCCTTGCTTTTCCTTCTCCCTTCACCCTTGGTTTTGTTCCTGCCCTGAAAGTTGTCCTTGGTGCCGAGCTGGAGCAGGAATTGTTTTGTGTCCCTGCTCTGTGCAGAGAGCTCAGGAGCTCTGAATATGAAACCCAGAACTGCCCACCAAAACAGCCAGAATCTGAAAATATCAAAGCTCAAACTTAAGGCATCAGTGCAAATGCTTCTCCCCTGTGGCAGAACTGCTGAATTACCTGGTCTGGCCCCATTCTGGTCTTTGGTCATTTGTAGATGGGATCAGAGCACTCTGAGGAGCCTCGATAATTATTTTAAATCTCTGAAAAAGCTCTCAGGAATTTAATTAGCAGCCAAGATAAGGGGTGGGTGAGGAAGGGGACAGCAGGCCCTGTGATCTGGTTTGTTGTCTGCATCTCCTGGTTACCAGGAGCCCTGGCTGAGGCTGCTTAAAGGAGAATCTCCTCAAAGCTCACAGCACATTCCAGAATTCCCAGAGCTCTGCCACCTCCATTGGCACTCTTGATTTCTAGGAATATTCTTGCTGTTACAACCTGTGAGTTCTGTGCAGGAAACTTCCCTGTGCAGATCCTCTGCCTGAAATTAAAATAAAATAGAAGTCGGGTCTTGCTTGTTTATTAATTTATTCCTTGTTATTGTAGCCACCGGTGTAGGGAAAGAAGGATTGCAGGGGGTGTGTGTGAAAGATGAGCTGGAAATTCAAACTCATTTTCTCAGCACTGTCCTGTCAGTCTGCTTTGCACCTAGTGAGGGAGATGAGCTGATTACCTCCGAGAAGATCAGCTCCAAAATAGAGTCATAATAGGCTGCAGCTGCCTCTTAAGGATGTGCACTGGAAATAGTGCCTGGCTCAGAGCCCCTGGGAGCAGCTGTCCTGGGGCAGGAGCAGTCACTCAGCCACCCAAAGGTGCTGGGCCAGCCCTGGAACCCTGCCCTGGGTTTAATTCTCCTGAGTTTATTGTGCCAGGTGTTATCTCCAGAGGGAATCTGCAGCCTTACGTAACTCCCTGAGTGGAGAAAAAAAAATAAATCTGATATTTCCATGTAATATCTAATAAAAAGGAACACATCTAATACAAAGTGCAGCTTACAAAAGTAGTAAGTGGAGCTGATTGTTCTAGGACTGATTTTTCATGCACTGTAATGTTGTACTTGCATGTTTAATGTCAGGTTAATACATATTAGACAAAATTCTGTTACTGCAGGGTGCTGGAACAGTAAATGTCTATTGTTTGTCTCCATCCAGAATTTAATTTTAAAAATAATTTAGTATTTAACATGTGAAGGGCCTGGCTTTGCTGTGCAAAACCCTGTGAACCCCTCACTTTCTCCTCATCACTTACACCATAACAAAAATCACATCCTTCTCATCAAAAATGTCTTCCTCCCCCAAAAAAGGTCATATTTTAAGGCAATAAATGTTAAATTAGTGTCCTACACCTGCTGCCATAAAGAGGCTTTGCCTTGTTCAGTCCATCTCTGTCAGGGTGAGCTGCTCCTCCTGTAATTCTGGTTTGAGTTTCAGTAATTGGAGCCATCCAGGTTTAATCCTTGGGAACTTTGTCTTCCAGATGGATTTTCTGTCCCCTTTCCATTGGTTTTACCTTTCTCCAGATCATACAAAATTGAGGTGTTTCTTCTGAGGCTTGACAGCATTAATTCATTTTATTAATTCCTCCCTAAAATTGGGGATTGGGAGAATTTCCTTCTGTTCCTAAGGCTGTCATTCCTGAGTTTGTGTCTTGAGTTCCTGGTCCCAGGGAGCTCTGGGTGTTTGATAACCAAACCTGTCTGGGGTTTGGGACCTGCTGGAGCCGTGCACATCCCTGGCTGTGCTGGGGTGATTCCCTGCCCTTGCCTCATGCCAGAATTTTCCATCTGTTCCTCGTCCTGCAGTGAGGGAGCAGGGCAGGGGCTGCTCCATGGCAGCACTGAAACACTTTAAAAATCTCTTCTGGGCTGGATTTAACTCTGGGCATAGCTTAAAGGGATATCTTTATGTTAAAAAAATCTAATTTCAGAATGAACCCAACCTCGTGTTTGTTTGAAGGGGTGAAAAATAAACGTTGAGTGTGACTTTGGCACCAGATCAGAGTGGCCACGTGATGTGGGGCTGGAGATAAGGGGTGGGGAGCAGAAAAGCTGCCAGGAGATAACTGGGCAGGGAAAAGCCAGGACCAGGCTGAAGCTTTTCCTGCTGAGGTGTCCCTGGAAAGGCTGTGGTGTCCTGGAGGCTGCGGGGAGGGCCAGGAATTGAGAGGGAGGAGGATGAGCTGTGTTAAACCTAAATAAACATAGCTGGGAAGTGACTGTTGACAGTAATAAAGTGGTTTTCAGTGGGACAGCAAAGAGAAAATGAGATGGAAGGAGGAAATGGAGCAGGTATTTTGGGTGGGAAGTGCTCCTTTGCAGCCTGGCCCTCAGGCAGCAGCACCCTCATACTTGTGGAAAATTCCTGCTTTGCTCCACTTTTGGCCTTCATTAGGAATATCAGTTCTTGTCCAGCTTAAAGACTTGGGGAAGCTGAGCAATGTTTTCGTTGCAAGCCAAGCTTTGGGAATAGCAGTGGAGTTCTGTAGGTTTTTGGCAGAAGAGAGGAGGGGGAAAACAAGAGGAAAACAAAAAGCCAGTGAGAATCTCCTTCCTAAGCACAGGAAAGGGACATGGGAACAGGGTTTGTGCAGAGGGAATGCAAAGGTGCAGCAGTGGGTGACTGCAGGAGATGGAACTGGCCTGGATTGAGAGGATAATGGGTATTTTAAAGCTTGTGGGACATGGAGAAGGAAAATGAGGGTGGGAACTGCCAGCATGATAAATTTGAGGGATGAGGGGGATCCAGTGGGACACGAGGAGTTCAGTGAATAGCACTGTGCTAAGCTTTGGAAGGTGAAGGGGGGAAATTCAAAAGAAAATTATTTTCATGTCAGGTGTTAGAGGTGGAAATAGAAATAAAATATGGGTAAGTTTATGGTATTAAACACAGGCTGGAGTGAAAGGTGCAGCCAAGGCTGGATATTTGTGGAGAAGATGAGCAAAGAGGAAAAGGAAGAGAGACACCAGAGAGCAGTGAGGGCAGAGGAGAGAAATTAGATCTCAAACACCCAACCTAGGAGATGGGAGGGGAAGAAAAATCAGAGTTGATGAATAGGAACAGGAGATTGCCCGGTTGGGTCCTACTGCAGTAAAGATTTTGGCGAAAGCACCCGTGGGGTATTAAAAAGCTGAGTTTGCAGCATCCCGGAGGGCGGGGCCGTGAGCTGCAGTAACGCAGCGCCTCTCTGGAGCGCAGGGACCCCTTCGCCGCCCACCAGGAGCACCTGAGGCAGGTGATGAGGAGCCTCGCCGAGCCCTTGGGGCGGGAGCCGCTCCGGAGCCTCCCCGAGGGAGCCGAGAGGAGCAACGAGGGCAGAGCCCCGCGGCACTCGCAGCTGGCCCTGAGGGGCTCTCCCAGGGTAAGTGTCTGAAAAACAAAGCTCAATTTCTTGGTAGGATGGAAAAGGTTTGATAAAAGACAATAAGGACAAGGCAATAAAGCAAAATACAGACCGGGGTGTCTCTGACCAGGAGCCCACCCCTGTCCCAGAGACCCCTCTTAAATCTGTATGTCTGAACTTTTCTAAGAACTCATTTCCATGTTTTTAGGAACTGTTTTGCCACTCCTTGGTCCTGCCTTTTTAGAGCCCGTGTGTTTCTGGCTGTGGGTTTAATGAATTCTTCTCTCAGTGTTAATTTGGGCCTTGGTCTATAATTCCTGCAGATGGTCGGTGCTGGGGCTGGGATATCAGCAGCAGATTCTCCAGATCAGAGCAGGGTCTGCACTGGGTGTGATCCTGAGCAGGCAGAGCTCACTCACTGCACAGACACTTTATCAACTTTACTGCTAAAGAAAACTCCATCTTTAAACCATTTCCACACCACACACAGAGTATCCACCTGTATGGGTGTGAAAAAAACCCCAATCCCATAATCTGTATTTATAACAACCTTATGTACAACACTCATCTGTGAACACTCATTTGTGAAAAGGTAACTTTATAAAATGAGTTTTTAACAGTGTCCCTGAGCTCCAGGGACTGCTGCATTGAATTTCCTGGGGAACAGGCCTGGCTCTGCTCTTGGTGCCTCCTTGCAGCCCTTTGATCACTGGAAATGGGAATCATTGCTCTCTTGGTTCCTTCATGGCACATTCCTTATCTCTGCTGGACATCTGGCAGGGCTGAGCAGAGCCTGGGCTTTCTGATCACTGAGCAGATAACACTGAGTGAACAAACTCATCCCTTGTCCAGTGCTTGCTTTCATAAATATCATACATGGGATGTTTCTGGTAGAGAAAGGCACTGGCCATGTCCCACCTTCTCTGCACATGGTAACTGGGTTTATGGTAACTGGGTTTATGTTAACTGGGTTTATGGTAACTGTTATGCCTGGATGTGGCTGCCCTATCCCTGGAAGTGTTCAAGGCCAGGTTTTTTCCAGGTCCCTTCCAACCCAGCCCATTTCATCATTCCATGATGTATTTGTGCACTTCAGTCCTTTGTGTGCAGCTCTCTCAGTTTGATTTCCACAAGTCTGGGTTTCCCCACCTCAGGAATATCCATCCATGGATTTTAAGCCCTGTTTCAGCTTTGCAGCTGGGAATAAGCACTTCATGCCCTGAACTTGGGCTGATTGTTAATATTCCCTTAGATACAAACCAGTAAGAATTAAAGCTCAGGGACATTGGTGTGAAATTCAATATTTCTGTTTGTTACCAAGTGAAGCTGATGGTCTGTGTTTAATCCAAGTGTTTTTCCAGCTCTGGGCATGCAGGACAGTGATATCTAACCCTTATCTAGAGCTGTATTTATAGAGGATAAACACTGGGAGCTGCTTCCTTTCCCTCCTGATACTCAGCAGCTGCCTCCCAGTTGCTTCAGTGAATCCCAGTGGGTTTTCAAAGGCTGTTGGAAGAAAAGGCAGGTGACAGGGGCTGGTGGCCAGAGCTGGAGCAGAGCCTGTCACCTGCAGCTCCAGAGGGGAACTGGCACATTCCTTCCCTGCTCACCCAGGTCCTGGCAGATGCAGAAACTGCATCTAATGAGAGCATGAGCTTCCCTCTGCTGAGCCTTGAGCCTTGATCAGTGGTGCCTAAGCCAAATCAGGGCTCTTTCCTTCAGAAAAAGAACCTGTCAGAGCTCACCTTTAAAGCTCAGGGGTAGTGTCCCTGTTCCTGCAGAGAGGGACAAATGTGAGGCCCAAGGCTTTGCAGCAAAAGTGGAGAAGGTGCAGGAGCTGTGTCAGAGTCCCACAGCTGCCAGAGCCTTCCAGGACCTTCTGATGTTCCTCCTGTTCCACTGAAGAGCTGTCAGATGTCACAGCAGACTCAGCTCTGAGTGCTTTGCCTTGTCACCTCAAGCTGCTGCTCCAGCAAGGATTTAAACCCTTTCAATCACATTTTTATGTAGCAAAAGGTGGAGCTTTGCTGCCATGTCAAACACACTTCCTTCAAATTGCTCACACTGATTAGTAGTGTTGTAATTCTGTGTTTAATTAAACTGCAGCAGGCCTAAAACTGCTTTAAAAGGAACCAAATTGGGACAACTCAATGAGAGCCACTGTGGGATTCAAACTTAAAACTGTTCCTTTCTCCAGCAGGTTTGCAGTTCAGCTTTTAGGGAAGGAGGAATGAGCTAAAACATATCAAGAGATACTGAGATAAGAGATTGAGTTTTTGGGATATTTGATTATCCTGTATATCAGACAAATATTTAACAACTTGCAGTGGATTTGTAGTGTTACAAAACAGAGTTTTTAGCTTTGTATGCCTGGTAACTCCTACTGGTGAGGACTTGATAATGAGAGAAAAAATAGACATTATTATTTATAGCTCTGCCTAGTCTGACAGAAACCTGAGGAGTTCCTAAAGCTGTTCCAGCAGAACTGGACAATTCCTTCTTTTCCCATTAAAGCTCCTGCAAGGCTTTGCTCCTCGTGCCACCCCATGTGCCTGCAGGCCTTTCCTGACTCTCCACTCTGGGTTTCCTGGAAACATCTCGTGTTTCCCAGGCTCCCACTGCCCTGCCAGGCAGGAATACTCAATATCCCGGGATAATCTGCTGATTTGTTGATTTTAATCAGCTTTCAGTGCTGCCCGGCTGGAATGGAGCATTGCAGGGTGGGGCCTGAAGTGTGAAATCAGCACAAAGGTTCCTGCGGGGTTCACATGTTTGCCAGCCTCTAAATGCTTTTCACACACACTTATCAATATTTATTAGATGTGGTGGCAGTTAGCACTTTCTAATATCATCAGCATAAACAGATATTTCCACATACCCAGGGATTAATTACCAAGGCCCTCCTGAGTGATTTTGATTAGATGGGAAATGTTTCATGTAATCTGCTGCATATAAAAGTAATTTCTGCTGTTCCTGATAATAATTCCAGATGTTGCTCCTTTTTTTCCAGGCCACCAGCTTCTCCCTCATGCCCTTTGCAGGTTTTGGGAGAGGGGTTAGTATCCCTGGAGTAGCTCCTGTGTAAGCTGTGTGTAACCAAAGCATGGCAGAGGCTGAGCTCTGTGCTTGCATCCTGCTTTTGGTGCTGTTTGCAGCTTGGGAAGAAGAAAATCCAGGGAGAAAATCCTTCCTGGGCATTAACTGTGGATATGGATGGGATAATCCCTGGGGACACTGCAGGCTTTGAGTGCTGCTGGAGAATGTTTCTGTGGGGGTGACACCAAACCACTGCTCCCAGTAAGGCACAGCAGCCCCTGGAGAGGGCTTGGGGTGGTTTCCAGCTGTGGTGTGGGGGTCTGGGATATCCTGTGAAATATCCATCATCTCTCCATAGCTCCAGAGGATTCCAATTTCTTGTACTCAAAAAAATAACTTGAAGGTTTTCTGTCCTTTAATTGTACTTCATTTGGGGCTTAAATGAAGCTTTAAGTTTGTAACACTGAAATACATAACTCTGGAAATGAATTTATTTACATTTAACCCTGAAGGTTTCCAGGACTTTGGGAGCAGAATCTGGTGAGGTCAGAAGGTTTATGAACACATCTGTGAAATAATTGGATATTTGAATATCCAGTGAACATTTTTGTTAATTAAACTCATTTTGTGGCCAGTTTAACATCTGAGTGACAAATCTCTCACTTCACCTTCTCAATATTTCCATCTTACTCCAACTCCCTCAATTTCCTTTTGAAAAGATGCATTTTGGCTTGTCTGTGTGGGAAGAACTTTTTGAGTTATGAATGCATGTGAAGACCAGCTTCAGGACTGGGAGAGCTGGGATTGTTTTAACTGTTTGTTTTTTTTCTTTCCCTTTTATTAGCAGGATGTAGATTTTGGGGATCCATTTTCTGCAATGGACAGGATGATGTCAAACATGAGGAACAGCATGCTGGAAATGCACAGGAAATTTGTGAGTTCTTTTAAAAATTATTCTCAAATTTATCACACCGGCAAGTGCCAGCTATTTCAAATATTCCTCAGAAAACAATGCCAAGAAAAATGGGACTGATCTCAAGGAGATAGTAAGAATTAAGGATGAAATTTGAATTGAATTTTTGCCCAGATTCTATTGTGTTTATAATTTTTTTCTTTATTCTTTGAAGATAAAACTGAAGTTGTATGTGGTGCCAGGAGGGTTAATTTGGTGAAGGGATATTTTCCATAATAAAATGCATTTCCACTGCCTTGCTCTGTAGGATGAGCTGTCCATGGATCCCAACGGGCACAGTTTCAGCTCCTCCTCCATGATGACCTATTCCAAAACTGGGGATGAACCTCCCAAGGTTTTCCAGGCCTCGGCCCTGACCCGCACGGCTCCAGGAGGGGTGAGTGCTGCTGCCATCCAGGATTCAGGTGCAGCCACTCCAAACCAGTGTCCCCAGCTTCTCTGGCTGCAGACTCCTGGGATTTACAGAATCCCGGGATCACTGAAGTTGGAGTGAGTCCAGTCTGATCCCACTTGTCACTGATGCACATCCAGGCATTCCATGGACACCCCCAGGGATGGGCACTCCAAACCTCCCTGGGAGCCCCTGCCATTGTTTATTCACCCTTTCCATGGGGAGATTCCTGCTGATTCCACCCTGAACCTCTCCTGGCCCAGCCCAGGCTATTCCCTCTCTCCCTGAGCCTGACCCCCCTGACTGCACAAAGAAGATTTAGGAACTGAGGAAAACACAGGGCTCTCAAACCCTGCTCTGTATTAAAGGTCTGATTTCCTCCCTGTGATTTGTGCTTTAAGTACAGCCCAAAATAAATGACAGACCTATCCAGGCTGGGAAAACAGAGCAGCAATTTTCCAGTGCCCTTCTCATTGCTGTAATGAATCCTCTTCCTGTCCACTTGAGCTCCAGCACAGGCACTGATTTATGAACCCCTGCCTTCCAAAGCACCCCTTTGCCCAGGCACTTACATAACCCTGGGCTGGGGCTCCCTTGCAGCTGTTGTGGCTGATCCTGCCTGGAACTGGGAGTGGGAATGTGAGCCTGGCACTGTGAAAGCCTAGACAGGATCCCTAAAGGCCGTGGGCAGGATTGGCTGGGAATGTGTCCCAGCTCCAGCACACCCTGTTGTCACAAGGGTTCTAATAATACCCCAGCACACTGATAAGGGGCAGCCTGGCTTCCAAACCAGTCAACACCACAGCCCAAGAGTTGGTTGTTCCTCACGCTGGGAATTTGGGCATCGGGTGTTGCTCCTTCTGTTGGAAACTTGGCTCTGCAGCATTTTTAAACTGAGGGGTTTTCCCCTCAATGGATTTTGCCCAGTTCAAAAACTTCAGGTGTTGTTTCAACTTCCTTTCTGGTGACTGAAAGAAATTAGGCTGATCTGTGTTTTGCTGGTGTATTTGCAGCCAACACAGGAAAGCAGGGAATTGGAAAAGCCTGGGAAACCTGAGTATTTTAAAGGAAAGATAGAAAACTATTGGGGGAGGAAATGAACTTTTGCATGGGCCTGGAGTGCCAGGACAAGGGGCAACAGCTTCCCACTACAGAAGGCAGGGTTGGATGGGATTTTGGAAGGAAATTCTTCCCAGAGCAGCTGTGGCTGCCCCTGGATCCCTGTCAGGACCGGCTGGACACTGGGGCTTGGAGCAGCCTGGGACAGTGCGAGGTGTCCCTGCCATGGGTGGGTGGCACTGGCTGGGCTTTGAGTCCTTCCTACCCAAACCATCCTGGGATTCTGTGAACTCTTCTGTCTCATTTTCAGTTGGAAGGACTCTCAATTGCCTTTCTCTTTAACAGATTAGGGAGACAAGAAAAGCACTGAGGGATTCTGAAAGTGGCGTGGAGAAAATGGCCATTGGTCACCACATCCACGATCGGGCTCATGTCATCAGAAAATCCAAGAACTCCAAGACTGGGGATGAGGAGGTGAACCAAGAATTCATCAACCTGGATGAATGTAGGTGTTTTTAGGCAGTTCATGGGCTTTACACACTGATTTGGGAATTCCAGCTTGAGATATCTTAAAGGGCACTTTCAGACTGAAAGTCTCCAAATCCAAATTCTCTTTTACAGCTCCCCAAAAACAGTTCCAGGCCATGTGGAGGATTGTGGGCCACAACATTTAAAATCACTGCCCAGCTCCCTAATACTCCTGAAATGTTTCTCCCTCTCTTTATTAACATTTTGAATAAATGGATCTGTTTTGCAGCTGAGGCTGGCAGCTTTGATGAGGAGTGGCAGAAGGAGATCATGAAGTTCAGGCCTTGCCGGAGCAGGGAAGCTGTGGAAAATCCAAGATGCAGAAGCATCCGTTACAGTCCCAGGGAAGGTGGATCAAGAAGGTAAAACCAGCTCCCTCCTATCCTGCAGGATAAGGAAATTCAGCAGCAGAAGGAAAACTCAGTTCTGGAGCAATGTTCCAAGGGGAACTGCAGGTTTATTCCTCCTTTATTTATAGGGATTGTGATCGTTGCTGTTCTTTTTCCAGAGAGAAGCCACTTGGAGCTCCAGGATCCAGAGTGCCCAGGGATTCCCTGGAGGCTCTCAGTGTCAAAGGAACTCACGTCCCCCTGAAGGGCTCCAGGAAATAACTGTCCCCAATCCCTGGGGATGGAGATTCCCTGGAGCAGATGATGGTGCTCAGTGCTTGTTCATAAAAATACACCTGGATTTGTGACCAATCTCTGTGGCATGTTGTGCCTTTGCTCCTCCTGCTCCTGAATATGCTCAAACCTCAGCTCCCCAGGAATTCAAACCCAAAACTTTCTGCCTAAAAGCACTTTATGGAGCATCTCTAATCCTGGGAAAAGCAGCTTGGATTTGCAGAGTTGTCCTGCTCCAGCTGCACCAATCTCAGGCTTTACTAAGCCTGGTACTGCAGCTCCTCCTTCCCACTCTAAGTTACCCAGAAAGTAAATTTCTTTTATGTTGGGTTGCTGAAATAATTACTGATTTTCTAGGTTAATTAATAGAACTTGAATACACTATAAAGCACTGTTATCTATACCTTTAAAATCATATTTTAATTTGTTACAGAACCCCCACGCTCATCTTGGTGTAACCTGAAGTGAGAGGAATATACAGAAATATGGCAATACTTTTAATTTATCAGAGTTTTTATATTAATAATCTGTGCTTGCACCTCATTTCCTGTGCCTGAAGTGTCAGTTTTGTATTCCTGATGCTTTGTTTGCTTTCTGTGGAGTTGGCCCATCATTTTCCATTTTGAGGATTGTCTGTAGTGTTTCATTACTTTAATTATCCTGCAGTAATGTGTCCTGACATCAGCTGCAACGAGGAGTTACTCACGGGAAAAATACGTGGGAGAAATGAGTTGAACTGGAATGATTTCACCATTTGTGTTCTAAAGATACAGGAACCCCTCTCCTCTCTGTGTTCTTTGTGTTTTACTGAGGGGAGAATGACCCCAAATCTACATTTGATAGTTCAGAAGAGCCAGCAGTGTCTGAGAGCAGGAAAATCCTGGGATTCCAGGGGTTCAGTCCCTGTCCTGTTCTGCCACACAGAATTATCCCTGTGCAGTAGCAGAAAGAATTTCTGTAAATTAAATAACATTAAATATTAATTTAATAATATCAAAGCATTACATAAATTCAAGGCTCCATTATCATGCAGCCTTTAAAAAGTACTGTTTGTATGATAAAATAGGATTTAGTGAGTTAAGAGGAATATTTGTTTGGCCCAAAAGCCTCTAAATAATATTTAATCTTCCTGCAGTTTCCCTAGATTATTTAATTTTAATTAATTAATGCTTATTAATGTGCAAACACAATCAGCACTTTTGTTGAGCTCTGAAAAGGGAAGGAGTTATTTGCTTGTGGTCTCTTCCTGAATTAGAGAAGTATCAGTGGCAATAAGTTGGTGTGATCAATATTAATGGCAATAATTGAACCATTTAATGAGCACTGGACACCCCTTAAAGTCAGAGCTCAACCCAGGGGCTCATTTTCCATCCACTGGAGACAACGTGGATTCTGCAGTTAATTAGATCACCTCAGTAATTAACAGCAGCAATGTTTTCTGTCGGAATTTGAGAGGAATCTTGGAGAGCTGCTGCTGTTAAATGGAAAATTCACCCGGTAACTTGGATTTTTGTGTGAAATAAAACAAAAGCACATCCTGGGTTTTGAAATGACAGTGGGAAGAGGTGAATGAATGTTCCCTCCGGATCCCTTGGCTACACCAAGACTGTTCTCCAATGCTCTTGTAAAAACATCTGAAACTGCAATTCTTTAATAAAGTTATTTATTATTTATGGGGTTTGTTGGTTTATTCTACACTGCACAGGTACTCGTGCATTATTTAGTTTGGGTTGCTTTGTAACAATTGAGTGAAGGAATCCTGTGGGATTTGGGAGGTGTCCCTGCTCACAGAGGGGTGCAGTGGATGAGATTCAGCAGAACCACCCCGGGATTCTCTGAGATCCCTCCCATTCCAGAGGTGAGCAAGCATTTTCCACAATAATAAAGTTTGAGGGAACCGGAGTATGGAGAGGCTCTCTCTGTGTCAGGGATCATGTGCAGGTATGAAACGCACATCCTAGGGAACAATTTTATATCACGAGTATATTTTAACCCTTAACAGCTTGTTCCAAACAGGTCCCTCTGCCCCATCCCAGCCTTATCTTCCCTTTTTCAGGGAGCGCCGCTCTCCAGCTGTTATTAATTCCTGATAATCCCCAATCCCCTGGCGCGGTGCCGGAGCTCCACGGCTTGGCTGCAATCCGCCCCTGTCGGGCCGCAGGCGGAGAATTCCGCACCCCGGCAATGGCCACGGCCGGGGGGCACCGCTCGGGGAAGGGACCGGCCCGGGATCGCTCCGGGATGGGACCGGCCCGGGATCGCTCCGGGATGAGCGCGGGGGGAGCCGTGAGGGGCCCGTGAGGGACCAGGGGAGCCTTTCCTCCCTCATTCCGCCCTCAGGGCTCCCGCCCGGCTCCGTGAGGGACCAGGGGAGCCTTTCCTCCCTCATTCCGCCCTCGGGGCTCCCGCCCGGCTCCGTGAGGGGTCAGAGGAGCCTTTCCTCCCTCATTCCGCCCTCGGGGCTCCCGCTCGGCGCCGCCGCTCCCTGAGGGGCCGTGAAGGGTCGGGGGATGCGTTCAGTGGGAGCCTTTCCTCCCACATTCCAACCTCGGAGCTCCCGCCGGGCTCCGTAAGGGGTCAGAGGAGCCTTTCCTCCCTCATTCCCGTCTCGGGGCTCCCGCCCGGCTCCATGAGGGGCCGGGGGATGCGCTCGCTGGGAGCCTCCTCTCCCTCATTCCACCCTCGGGGCCGCCGCTGCCTGAGGGCCCATGAGGGGCCCGACGATGGGCCCGGTGGGAGCCGCCGCTCCGTGAGGGGCCG
>VZTB01009551.1:30471-59123 GCA_013397245.1 Thryothorus ludovicianus | reverse complement strand
GCCGTGCTCAGGGTGTTACGGGCCGGGCTGGCCCCCGGCCGCCCGCTGCACATGCAGGTACCGGCGGCGGGACCGCCCCGCGCCCGCATGAGGGGACGGCGCCCCGGGGAGGGGAGGGAGCCGGGAGCAGAAGGGATGGAGGGCGGAGGGACAGCCCCGGACGGGCCGCGGCAGCTGCAGGGAACGAACAGCCAGCGGTCACATGGATGGGGACAGGGAAACCGGGAATGAGCAGCGGGGCGGGCGTGGAGGCGCCGTGCGGGGTGCGGTGGGAGCTCCGAGCTGACCCTGGAAGGTTCACCCGGCTCGGGGTGAGCGGTTCGCCGTGGATTGACTGGGAGCCCTAGGGAAGCGGTTTGGCACCGTGAATCCCAGGATAAAACCCTACCAGACCATCGAGTCCAAGCTGTGCCAAATCCCCACCTTGTCCCCAGCCCAGAGCTCTGAGTGCCACATCCAGGAATTCCTTAGACACTTCCAGAAGTGGGGAGCCCAACCTCCCCGGGCAGCCCCTTCCAAGGCCCGACCAACCCTTCCATGGAGAAATTCCTCCTGGTGTCCAGGCTGAGCCTCCCCTGGCACAGCCTGAGGCCGTTTCCCCTTGTCCCGTTCCTGGTGCCCTGTGAGCTGTGTTGGATCCACTCCTGGCTCACCCAGTGCCCTTCTCTTGCCTCGCAGCTCCTGCTGACCTCCTGCAGGCACTGCTCCTCAGGAGTCCTTCCCAACGAGCGGATCAGGAACATCGGGATCTCGGCTCACATCGACTCCGGCAAGACGACGCTGACGGAGCGGATCCTGTTCTACACGGGCAGGATCGCGCAGATGCATGAGGTGGGGCTGAGCTCCCACCGGGGCCTTCCTCCACACTGGGTTTTACTGCATGAGGGGTGATGCTCAGTCCATAAGTATCACTCCTGCATGGGCAATCATGGAATCGTGGAATGGGTTGGGTGGGAAGAGAACTTAAAGCTCACCCATCCCACTCACCCATGGCAGGGATACTGATGCCTTCTCCGGGCTGCCCTGGAGCAGATCCCAGCCAGAGCAGGAGGATAAAGCAGGGATTTATTGCAAGGCCTCCCTGGACACACCTGGGCAGTGCCAGAGCCCGGCTGGGCCACACCCAGGGTGACCCAAAATGGTCCCAGAATGGGCTCCAAGGCACCAGGGCTCACACTTGGATCAGTTCTGCTCCAGCAGCACATTGCAGTTCATTGGCCAATTCCAGCTCCAGCTCATGCAGCTCCATCCTCCTTGCTTTTCCTTCTCCCTTCACCCTTGGTTTTGTTCCTGCCCTGAAAGTTGTCCTTGGTGCCGAGCTGGAGCAGGAATTGTTTTGTGTCCCTGCTCTGTGCAGAGAGCTCAGGAGCTCTGAATATGAAACCCAGAACTCCCCACCAAAACAGCCCAGAATCTAAAAAAATATAAAACCTAAAACTTAAGGCATCAACACCTTCCTTCCATAGAAGGTGCTCCAAGCCCTTTCCAGCCTGGCCTAGGACATTTCCAGGGATGGGATATGAATTCTTAGCAAACTCCTTGAACTGATTTTGCTTTTTCTCCTCAGGTGAAAGGTAAGGATGGAGTTGGAGCTGTGATGGATTCCATGGAGCTGGAGCGACAGCGAGGCATCACCATCCAGTCTGCAGCCACTTACACCATGTGGAAGGACACCAACATCAACATCATCGACACGCCAGGCAAGGGCAGCTGGGGACACCTGGGGACACCTGGGCATTGCTGCTCTCGTGGCTGCAGGGCACATGGGGCATCTGTGACAGAACCTCACAGGTTCTGCTTGTGACAGAACTTGGAGGGATGGGTTCAAACTGGCTGAGGGTCAGATGGATTTGGGGAAGGAATTGTTCCCTGTGAGGGTGGGCAGGCCCTGGCACAGGGTGCCCAGAGGAGCTGGGGCTGCCCCTGGATCCCTGGCAGTGCCCAAGGCCAGGATGGATGAGGCTTGGAACACCCTGGGAGAGTGGAATGTGTCCCTGCCCATGGCAGGGAATGGGATTTAGGTCCCTCCCACCCAACCCATTCCATGACTGTGCTCCATCCCTTGAGCTGATGTGTCTCAGTGTGATTCCCGTGGCTGTTGCTCCTTTCTCATCATTTTTATTTGTATTTCTTATCCAGGCCATGTGGACTTCACCATTGAAGTGGAGAGGTCTCTGCGGGTGCTGGATGGAGCCATCCTGGTTCTCTGTGCTGTGGGAGGTGTCCAGTGCCAGACCATCACTGTCAACAGGCAGATGAAGCGTTACAACGTCCCCTTCCTCACCTTCATCAACAAACTGGACAGGATGGGCTCCAACCCGGCCAGAGCAGTGCAGCAGCTCAGGTTTTTGGCATTTGCAGTGATCCCTGAAATTCCATTCCCATGGCAGGTCATTAGGAACAGTATTGGAAAGGCTTCTCCTGGGAGCTGCAGTTTGGAGAATTCCTGACTCGAGGCGAAATCCTGATCTGACCCAGAACAAATCTCCATTGTCCCAAAACTCCCCAAATATTGGTGTCAGCCAAGACCTGCAGTGACCAAGGGCTGGGGTTTGATGTTTATTTTGTTGGTGGATCTCTTATCAGGACCCACTTTGAAAGCAGCCTCGTAGTTTTCCCTAGACCCTGGTGCAGCTCAAATTCCAGCAGGGAGCTCCTGCTTACTCCCTGCCTAATTTGATCCATGAGATAAACTCATTAATACTCGTTAAGGGAGAAGCAACTCCCTTAAGCAAGCAATCAATCTCAAACTGGTTTCCCCTGCTGCCTTTCCTGTTGTTCCCTGAGCCTGGTGGGATACAAAAGGTGGGACACAAAGCCCCAAAACACAGCTGAGAGGTTTTTGTCCATGTTGGCAGATTTGGGCACTGTCCAAAGGACAAGACACAGGGATTTTGTGGGAGGGGGATGTTGCTCAAAGACAGCCTGGAGCACACACATAGAAATGACTTTTTTCTTCAATGATTCCTGTTTCCCCTTTTTCAGATCCAAGTTGAAGCACAATGCAGCTTTTGTTCAGATCCCGATTGGGCTGGAGGGAAACTTTAAAGGAATCATAGATCTCATTGAAGAAAAAGCAATCTATTTTGATGGGGCACTTGGGTAAGTCCTGGAATTTGCTTCTTCTCTAGCTGGAGCTGCTCTTTGCAGGAGGAATTCCTGCAGTTTCTCTTCAGAGAGGAAACTCAGCTCTCTGGAAATTTGGGAATGGGCTTGTGCTGGGGCTGAGGGTCCCCCTGCAGCTCCCCCAGGGCCTGCAGGGAGCTCTGCTCACAGTCTACTCAGCATCACACTTCCAGGCACATACCTTAAATCCTGGATCAACAAAATATATTCAGCAAAATTCTTGGGTTTCCCAGGTGTATTTTGTTTCTAAAGTAACACACATAGCAAAACAAGTGGATAAAACACTTGTGAAGTGCTGGAAATAAACAGTAAATCTTGGCACCAAGGGGAGGAACTCCAAGGCCTTTTCTGCTGTGATCTGCAAATGGTTTTCAACAGCTGTATCAAAACTTCATCACTGGGATCCTGCAGTGTGTGTGGCTCCCTGGGGTGAAGATCAGCTGTGGGTGAGGCTGTTGGGAAATTCTCCTGATCCCTGCAAGCTCCTGCCAGGAGTGGGAAGGACTCCCCACGTCACAGATAACGCGCTGATGTTCACAGGGGGTTCCATCCCAGGATCCAGGCAAAGGGTGGCTCAGACAGGCTGGTCCCTGTGGAATGCCAGGCTCAGGCAGGGCTCACAGCAGGCTGGTCCCTGTGGAATGCCAGGCTCAGGCAGGGGCTCACAGCAGGCTGGTCCCTGTGGAATGCCAGGCTCAGGCAGGGCTCACAGCAGGCTGGTCCCTGTGGAATGCCAGGCTCAGGCAGGGCTCACAGCAGGCTGGTCCCTGTGGAATGCCAGGCTCAGGCAGGGCTCACAGCAGGCTGGTCCCTGTGGAATGCCAGGCTCAGGCAGGGCTCACAGCAGGCTGGTCCCTGTGGAATGCCAGGCTCAGGCAGGGCTCACAGCAGGCTGGTCCCTGTGGAATGCCAGGCTCAGGCAGGGCTCACAGCAGGCTGGTCCCTGTGGAATGCCAGGCTCAGGCAGGGCTCACAGCAGGCTGGTCCCTGTGGAATGCCAGGCTCAGGCAGGGCTCACAGCAGGCTGGTCCCTGTGGAATGCCAGGCTCAGGCAGGGCTCACAGCAGGCTGGTCCCTGTGGAATGCCAGGCTCAGGCAGGGCTCACAGCAGGCTGGTCCCTGTGGAATGCCAGGCTCAGGCAGGGCTCACAGCAGGCTGGTCCCTGTGGAATGCCAGGCTCAGGCAGGGCTCACAGCAGGCTGGTCCCTGTGGAATGCCAGGCTCAGGCAGGGCTCACAGCAGGCTGGTCCCTGTGAAATGCCGGGCTCAGGCAGGGCTCACAGCAGGCTGACCCTGTGGAATTCCCGTGCCTGTGTGTGCAGGCAGACCCTGAGGCGGGAGGAGATCCCGGCCGAGCTGCGGGCGGAGGCTGCGGAGCGGCGCCGGGAGCTCATCGAGTGCGTGGCCAACGCCGACGAGCTCCTGGGGGAGATGTTCCTGGAGGAGAAGATTCCCACGGCTGCACAGCTGAAGGTACCTTCCCTGTGCTGGCTGTCCCCTCACCTGTGTCCCTGACACTCCTCAGTAAATGCTCAGGAATTCTGTTGGCTGGCGTTGTCACCTCAGCTGAACTCCAGCCCCCCCCAGGAGAGCCCGTTCCCAGTCTGGCTTTGCTTTGCATTGGAAGGGATTCTGGAGAGCAGGTTTTATGGGAAGCCCTTGTGTTAGAGGGTGTCCAGGGGACTGTGGCAGCAGCTCTTTGCTCCAGGAGTGGAGAAGCCCAGGGAAGGTAGGGGACTGGGCTGTGCTGCAGGAGGAATTCACAGGGATATTTTCCAGCTGGCAATCCGAAGGGCAACGCTGCAGAAATCCTTCACCCCAGTCCTCGTGGGAAGTGCTCTGAAGAACAAAGGGGTGCAGCCACTGCTGGATGCTGTCCTGGAATACCTTCCCAATCCTTCTGAGGTGGAGAACTATGCTCTCCTCAACCAGGGGTGAGTGCATGCAGCAGCAGCAGTGTCCAGGGCAGGGCTGTGGGGAGTGTCCCTGCCCTTGGCACTGCGTGGGCTTGAAGGACCCTTCCCACCCAAACCAGTCTGGGATTCCCTGGAGTTTCAAAGCAGGAAACATTCCTAACAAGATCCACAATTCCTTAGCATTGGTGTCAAACAGTGCCACCAGAATTTGGCACAAAGTCCCAAAGCTCCTCTCTCGTTCGAGGGTTACTCTC
This sequence comes from Thryothorus ludovicianus, assembly GCA_013397245.1. NCBI lineage: Eukaryota > Metazoa > Chordata > Aves > Passeriformes > Certhiidae > Thryothorus > Thryothorus ludovicianus. The sequence goes on along the minus strand of VZTB01009551.1, from coordinate 53,826 downwards.
TGAACTGGGGTTTTACCACATTCAGTGTTACAGCTGGACAAGGATTGCCAGATAATGCTTTAGAATTGATGGCAGCCCTTAAAGCCAGGCCTGCCTAGAGGAGGGAGCACATCCCAAGTGTGTAAATAGTGTTTTATTCTTAGGGACATGAATCCCAGAATTCCTGAGGCTGGAAAAGGGCTCCAGGATCATCGAGTCCAAGCTGTGCCCAATCCTCCCTTTGTCACCCAACCCAGAGCTCTGAGTGCCACATCCAGGAATTCCTTGGACACCTCCAGGGATGGGCACTCCAAACTTCCCTGGGCAGTTCCCAGGCCTCTCCAGCCTTTCCATGGGGAAATTCCTGCTGATTCCAACCTGAGCCTGCCCTGGCCCAGCCTGGGGCCCTTCCCTCTCCTCCTGTCCCTGTTCCCTGGGAGCAGAGCCCCCCCAGATGTGTGAACCCCAACTGCAGAGCCCCTCAATGCTCAGAGGAGACTCCCATGTTGGTTCCTAAGCTCACCTCCCTGTGATCCCTGTTTTTAGGGATTCTCAGGACCAGACCAAGTTCCTGTTGAACTCTGCTCGCAACGATTCCCAGCCTTTTATTGGCCTTGCCTTCAAACTGGAGGTGAGTCTCACTCTGCTCCTTCCCACAGGTCATGGAGAGGCTCCTGCTGGTGCTGCCAAAACTTACCTACAGCAGACTTTTAAATCACTGTATGCTGAAAGTCAGTTGATATTTAACTTCAATTGAAATTTAATTTCTTTTTTTTAAAAAAAAGGTTTCAGCCATAAAATCCACAAACGCTGCCAATTTGGAACTTTAGGGTGGGTTCTGGACCTCAGGTGTTTCCTGAGTTTCTTAATTAAAACTTGAACACTTGGGAGGTTGTTGGCTTAATTGAAATATTTTCAGGGAAAAATCCTGTGTTTGGAAAAAATGGGATGTGAGAGAGTCAGAGAGGAAACTGTGCAGAGACTTAAGCAAATAAGTTATTTGCTACTTAGAGAGCAGCACTTCAGGATTCACATGGAATTTGAAAAAAGGCTGGCCAGATTTCATGGTAATGTTGGGAAGGTTTGGGAGTGAAAAACTGCTGCAGAAAATTGCCAAATGCCAGTGCAGAGCCAAGGGAAAGCTGTGAAAAATCTTCCATTTCTGTTTGCAACTCCCACCACCCTCAGTGGGTGCAGCTGGTGCCTGGAGCTGGAGCTGGTTCCCAGAGTGATGGGATGGCTCTGGGGGGCTGTGCTTGCAGGCTGGCAGGTTTGGGCAGCTCACCTACATCAGGGTGTACCAGGGCATGCTGAAAAAATCAGATTACATCTACAACACCCGCACGGGCAAGAAGGTCAGGGTGCAGAGACTGGTCAGGATGCACTCGGACACCATGGAGGTGAGAGAGCCCTGGGATGGGCTGGAGAGCCCTGGGTAACCTGGGTGGGTCGGGATGGGATAACCTGGGTGGGTCAGGATGGGATAACCTGGGATGGGATAACCTGGGTGGGTCAGGAGGGATAACCTGGGTGGGTCAGTATGGGATAACCTGGGTGGGTCAGGAGGGATAACCTGGGTGGGTCAGGAGGGATAACCTGGGTGGGTCAGTATGGGATAACCTGGGTGGGTCAGGAGGGATAACCTGGGTGGGTCAGGAGGGATAACCTGGGTGGGTCAGTATGGGATAACCTGGGTGGGTCAGGAGGGATAACCTGGGTGGGTCAGGAGGGATAACCTGGGTGGGTCAGTATGGGATAACCTGGGTGGGTCAGGAGGGATAACCTGGGTGGGTCAGGAGGGATAACCTGGGTGGGTCAGTATGGGATAACCTGGGTGGGTCAGGAGGGATAACCTGGGTGGGTCAGGNGGGGTGATCCTGGATGGGTCAGGATTGATGAATCCTGGATGGGTCAGGGCTCCCTGAGCCACTGGATAACCCTGGATGGGTCAGTACTGGATAACCCTGGTTGGGTCAGGATTGATAATCCTGGTTGGGTCAGAACTCCCTGAGCCCCTGGGTGATCCTGGTTGGGTCAGGATTGATTAATCCTGGATGGGTCAGGATTGATTAGTCCTGGTTGGGTCAGGATTGATAATCCTGGTTGGGTCAGGATTGATAATCCTGGATTTGTCAGCACTGCCTGAAGCACAGGATGGTGTTTGCTTCTTAACAACTTTGCTTCTTGTTTGATCCCAAACGAATCCAAGCTGAGCCCTCCCTTTTGTCCTTGGATAAAGAGGGGGATTTGCAGGCTTTTTATCCAAGCTGGAATATTTTAAGGAGCTCAGTGTTAACAGAAAACAGTGTTTGTGGATCTTGTGTAATCCAGGTGGAGTTTGGATGTGAGGGAAGGACAGAGTCAGTCCTGGAATGGTTTGGGATGGAAGGGACCTTAAGGCTCACCCAGTGTCATGGGCACACCTTCCACTGTCCCAGGGTGATCCCTGGCCTTGGGCACTTCCAGGGATCCAGGGGCAGCCACAGCTGCTCTGATCCCAGAGCTGTGTGAGCAGGAATTTTCCTTCCCACAGGATGTAAATGAAGTTTATGCTGGAGACATCTGTGCCCTGTTTGGGATCGACTGTGCCAGCGGGGACACGTTCACAGATAAAACCAGCACTGCCATCTCCATGGTGAGCCCTGCCCTGGCTGCCTCAGGCACTGGGAGCCAGCAGGATTTTGCAGGAATTTCTGATCATCCTCTTTTCCTTGGCCACACAGGAATCCATCCACGTCCCTGATCCTGTCATTTCTGTGGCTATGAAGCCTTCCAACAAGGTAGGAGCCTTTGGATTGAGCTCCCTGAGTTCCCTCCCTCTGCTGCTTTGTGGTTTAATGGAACAGTCAAAGCACTCCTTGGAAGTGTTTTATCCCAAATATCCAAGATTTTACCCCTTGGATAAACCAGGGCTGAGCTGGACGCCGTCACTCAACCACAAACATTAAATAAATAATTAACACTTTAATCAGCAATTACAAACCTTCCATAAAATACCCCCAAAGAGCAGAAACGCTCAGCAGTGGGTGGGAAAACCTGAGGCTTTTTCCTTGGAATGGCTCCTGGATGTGGAGTGAAACCTTGGCTTGTGTTTCAGAATGACCTGGATAAATTTTCCAAAGGCCTGGGCCGCTTCACCAGGGAAGATCCCACGTTCAGGGTGCACTTTGATGAGGAGAGCAAGGAGACCATTGTGTCAGGGATGGGGGAGCTGCACCTGGAGATCTACGCCCAGGTAATTGGGGAAGCACATCCCACACTCTGCTTTCCCCATCTCTCCCTCCTCCCCATTCCTCCCTGCTGAAAAGTTGAGCTTCAAGTCAGCTTTTGAAAGTTTTCTCTCCAGTGGTTCCATTCTCAAAGGAAATTTTGCCTGGGATATTTTTAGGATTTGGTTCAAATCCATAAAAAAATGTATTCAACACTACACTTTACTCTAGCAGCCTTTGCTTATAATAATTAATAATAATTACCTAATTATATACCTGAATATTGCATAATTAATACAATAGACCTAATTATGATTAATTTCTACAAAAAAATCCTCTGTTTCTGTGGTTTTAAATGTATCATTCCCTAATAAAAGCTGGTGCAGGAAGAAAGGAGTAATTACAGGGATTTGTTTCATTCCAGCTGATGTTTATATTTTAATCTTAACACAGAATATGTATCTTAAATATTGACAGAATGATGAAAAAGTGATTTTTGCCTTGAAAAACTTTTATTTTAATAACATCATTAATGTTGTTTCTTTTTCCTGCATCTGAATCTGCAAGTCTTAAACAAGTTGATGGGGAATAATTTGTTAATTTAAAAAAAAAAAAAGAAAAAAGCCCCAAAAATCAATTCAATCCCCAACCAAAAAAATGATTAATCCTGATGAAGTGATTTAATAATTCCCAGCAGAATGACCCTAATCCCTGTGTTTTTTTCCTGCAGAGAATGGAGAGGGAGTATGGCTGTCCTTGCACCATGGGGAAACCCAAAGTTGCCTTCAGGGAGAACATCTCTGCCCCCGTGCCGTGAGTATTCCTGCTGGGAATGTTCCTTTGATCCACTTGCAGGCACAGGCAGTTCCTTGGGAATTCCTGGAGCAGAAACTCCAGGAATTTGAGTCTGAGGAGAGTTGAAACTCCAGGAGAGTTTGGTTTCATGTCCTGTCCGTGGCTGGTGCCCAGTGCCATCACCTCCTGTGCCTCCTGCCGGGGCTGGCAGCTCTGGGGCTGCCCCTCAGTGTCCCTGGGGGTGGCACTGGGACACCCGTGCCCCGTGCTGGGGGTGCCACAGCAGGGTCACCTGCCAGGGCAGCACCTCCTGTGGGGCACACACAGCACAGTCAGCAGCTGCCCTCCTCCAGCCAGCCAGGAAAACTCCTCAGGAAATTCCTCATTTGGGGAGCTAAAGCCAAGGGAGTGGCAGGGCAGGGGGTCAGGAGCAGCGAGCTGGAACTGGGAGGGACATCCCTGGATTGTCACAACCAAGAGCCTCTGTCCCCAGTTTTCTGTGGTTTCCCATGAACACACGTGCTCAGATCCCAGAATTTGGGAGAGCACTGTTAATTTAAAAAGTCCTGGGAGCCACGTTCTGCTGGGATTGCTGAGGTCTGTGCTGGGCCATGGAATCCAGCTCAGCATCCAGGATGCTCCAGCTGCCCCTTCCCTTTCTCCCTGCCCCTTCCCTCTGGCACTGGGATCTCCCAGGGAGAGCTGTGAGGGACCAGGTTTGAACCTCAGCCATTCCCAGGAAAGCCCCAAAACAGGAATTTGCTGCTGTTTCCTCCTGGGATGCTGAGACAGGCAGGGATGGGGACCCTGAGCTCACCCTGCAGGGTCACATCTGTGTCTCAGCTGGAGCTCACAGTCTTCAAACACCCAAAAAAGGCTTTTTAGGAATAAATTGGTTTACCTGGGACACCATTTCATGGAGTAGAAGCACGTAGTCAAACTGAAGATCTTCATCACTTCTTTTCTGCAAAGACAGGATGAAAAGGGGTCTCAGAAAAAGTGATTCAGTTCTCTGTGGTTATCACAAAAATTCCCTGATGGATTTCAGATAAATCTGGCAGCTCCTGCTCACAAATGAAGCAGGTGGAGCTCAGGCACTGTTACAAAATTAAAAGCTCCTGGTTTGAATTTCTGTGGACTCCAAAACTGCACTGGAGACACAGAATGCAAAACTTTAAACTGCTTTATTTAAATTCCTGCCTTACAGAGACCAGGTCTGTCAGGAATTCCTTGGGATGGGAACATCTCATCTAGAAGGTACAGTTTAATCCAAACAATTTCAAATAAAATTATCAGGAGGATAAGGACACTCCAGAGGCCTCACAGTGAGGGACAGTCAGGGATTCTGAGTGACAAAATCAATCCTGGCCTTTGGAACAGACCCTTTTCCTGTGTTTTATCAGAGGAAAATTACCCAGGAGAGATGACAGCTGGGTTAGTTAAGAGTTATGTGTCTCCTTTATCCTTAAATTTGTTAGAGAGAGGTTGAAAATCTTTAAAGTCTTGCTGGTTCAAAGCCTTGCAGCAGCTGTGAATTCTCTAAAATGCCATCAGAGGGAGCAAAGCATTCACAAATCTGCTCCACAAGGAATTCCTCCTTTCCATCAGACCCAGAACTTCCTGGGAATTCACTGTCTGTTCAGAGGGCCAAAACTCTTGGAGCTTTTGGTCTTCCAAATACTAAATCGGAGCCACGTTCTGTGCCTCCTGTGGAAATTTGCCCTCAATTTAAAGCTGATGATCCCTTTAGGGTAATTTATAACTCAGAATTGATTTGCTCTAGTAGAACACAGCAAAATTTGGAGGATGTACATTTGTAAATTTAATTTATTCTCCTTGCCACAACTGCTTAGCTCCTGAATACCTTGCAGGGAAAGCCAAGGCCAGGCTGGGGTGTGGGAGGTGTCCCTGCCCATGCAGGGGGAATGGGATGAGCTTTAAGGTCCCTCCAGCCCAGTCTGGGATTCTGCTCTGCTGCTAACTCACCACTTGCTTCACGTGTTTAACTTGGGCAAGGTGGAACTTGGTGTTTTCAGTGGAATTCTGCCAGATCACGTAGCCAGAGGCCACCCAGGCCAGCAGGAGGATGGGCTCCAGCTCTGGGGGAACGTTCCCGTGGCTGTCTGGAACCAAAATAAACACTGGGTGTTAGAGAGAGCCCTTAACAGAACATTATCACCTCAACCCCGCAGCTTTCCTCGGGGTTTGCAGGAGCTGCTCCATCACCACAGAGCTTTCCTCCCACTCCACACAATCCTGGAATGGTTTGGGTTGGAAGGGACCTGAAATCCCCTCCAGTGTCACCTCCCACTGTGCCAGGGTGCTCCCAGCTCCCTCCGTGGGCACTGCCAGGGTGTTCTCCTCCCCTTCTGCCTCTTGCCATGGACCCCAGGTCTCGAGGGCAGGGCTGCTCTGAGGTGGGAGCAGCCCCTCTGTGAATTTGGGGAGGTGGATGTGCAGTGCCAGGACACCCTCAGAGGGGACAGTGCCAGCTCCCAGTCAGGGCTGTGGCTGCAGAGCCCCCAAAAGGAGCAAGGGAGGCAGCAGAGGGTGCAGGCCTGAGCCCTGTCCCAGCCCTGCCTTGTACCTGGGATGTTCTCAGCCACCAGCTCCTGCTCCAGGCTCCTGATCTGGTTGTAGAACTCCTCATCTGCTTCCTCTGTGCTCCTGAGCTCTCCCTGCACTGTCACCTGCACATCTGGGGCACAGCTGGTGCTGCCCAGGTGGTACAGAACCTCAGCAGTGCAGCTCACAGTCCTGCCCTGTTGCAGAGTGAATGATGTGCATTAATATTTGACTGAACACGTGTATAACCAGGGGAATTTGCACTTCTGAAAATGGAATTTTTCTGTAGTTGCTGTTTTCTCTGAGTCTGGCCCGGAGAGATTTGGGATTATTTAAGACAAGGTTAAATTCCTGGCATTTCTGTGAATGCTTAAGGGTGGGATTTGCTTTCTGCAGTGAGGGAAGGGGCAGAATGTGCTGTTCAGCTGGAGCTGGGTGACACTGAGATGTCCCTGTCACCCCTGGTGGTGTTGTGGAAGGTACCTCGTGGTCAGTGCATTCCTTTTGGTTCAGATTCAGTCTTTTTGGGGCCTGATTGGCAGGACACAAAAATCAGGAGCATGATTGAAAATATGAAGTGCTGTGTCCACAGAGTGTAACTAAAGCAGTCTGACTCACTTTGTCCAGGACATCTTCCAGCTCCAGTTCCAGGCAGTACTTGTGCCCAACACCATCAATGTCCTAAAAAAGGGAAAATATTAATAACATTTATTGTGGCAAATGCTGAATGGATGCATCCTGGACAAAATCAGAGAATCCCAGGGTGGTTTGGGTTGGAAGGGACCTTAAATCCCATCCATGGCCATGGGCAGGGCCACCTCCCACTGTCCCAGGGTGCTCCAAATCCCATCCAGCCTGGCCTGGGCACTGCCAGGGACGGGCACTCTGTGCCAGGGCCTCTCCACCCTCCTTTCTACCCTTGAACACTCCTGAATTGCCAATTTTGGCCTCCTGTGTGACTCTATCCAAGAATCTGCTGCTTGGTGAATTCCCACCTAAAAGCCTCCAGTGCTTCCTTCTATTAACTCCATTTTCCAGGCTGTCATGAATTGGATCCTGCCCTCTGTTCCTCTGGCTGTAAAGGAGGGAGCAGCTGCAGTTTGCTGTGCCCCTATTCTGGGAGGGGGGTTTGCTGTGCCCCTGTTTTGGGAGAGGCTCTGCTGTGCCCCTGCAGCTCCACGTTTGCTGTGTCCCTGTTTTGGGTAGAGGTTTGCTGTGTCCCTATTTTGGGAGGGTGTTGCTGTGCCCCTGTTAGTGCCACATTTGCTGTGCCCCTGTTTTGGGACAGGAGTTGCTGTGTCCCTGCAGTGCCAGGTTTGCTGTGTCCCTGTTTTGGGAGGGGCTCTGCTGTGTCCCTGTTTTGGGAGGGGCTCTGCTGTGTCCCTGCAGCTCCAGGTGTCCCTGCAGACCCCGGGCAGGGCTGAGCCGTGTCCTGGCACCCTCGGGAGCACCCAGCTCCCTCCTCCTCCTCGCCGGGCGGTGCCCCGGGCAGGGCTCCCCGGTGCCACACGGGCTGTGTCACACGGCTGACCCAGCACCCCCAAAGGACACAGCCGCTGCCACAGCCCGCAGCAGCCTGGGGGGACCTTCGGCCATCACCAGCGCGTCGGGGTCAGCGGGAGCGGGGCTCGGGATGTCCCCGGTGCGGGACTCGCCACAGCGCCCGTGCTGCTGTCCCTGTGCTCTGCCGCTCCCTGCGCAGAAGCCGGGGCCGGGATGGTAATTCCCGTGCTGGTTCCGGGTTCCGAATTCCCGATCCCGGTCCCATCCCGGTCCCATCCCGGTCCCATCCCGGTCCCATCCCGGTCCCGCCCTCACCTGGCGCCGGGCGCGCCGCAGCTCCCGCAGCTCCAGCCCCCGCCCGGGGCCGGTGCCCGGATGGTGTTTCCCGTGCTGGTTCCCGTGCTGGTTCCGGGTCCCGGATCCCCGATCCCGGTCCCATCCCGGTCCCTCTCCCATCCCCATCCCGGTCCCGCCCTCACCTGGCGCCGGGCGCGCCGCAGCTCCCTGGGCAGAAGCCCCCGCCCGGGGCCGCCCCGCAGGTACCGCAGGTAGCCCAGGGCCGCGGCCGCGGCTCGGGCGGCCGGGAAGTGGCTCGGGGGCAGCTCCATGGCCCGGGAGCCGCTTCCTCCTCCCGCAGGAAGCGCCCGGGCGGCGCCGGAGCGGGCGNGGGTTGGATGGGGCTTGGAGTAACATCAGATAGCAGAAAGTGGAAATTTAAATTTAAATTCCCTCCCAACCCAAACGTGTCTGACTGAAATGCTGAATGGGAATGTTTCCCGCAGAAAGCCGTGCTTTGTGTCACCAGTAACACGTGTTTGGGGTTTGTTGGGTTTAGGTTTGAGTTCACCCACAAGAAGCAGTCGGGAGGAGCAGGCCAGTATGGCAAAGTGATCGGGGTGCTGGAGCCCCTGGAGCCAGAGGACTTCACCAAGCTGGAATTCGAGGACAGAACCATTGGCACAAATATTCCCAAGCAGTTCGTGCCCGCTGTGGAAAAGGTACAAACCTTTCTCTGTGACACAGAAAATCCTGATTGCTGCTGTTTTCCTGCAGCACCAGCCCGTGTGCTGTGCCTGCCCCAGGAAAGGAGGCTTTTCCCATTGCTCCAGTGGCAGCAGGATCACTGCTGTGTGCTTTTCTTCACAGCTTGCATTCCTGGGGTTGCCAGTTAATTCAGGAGCTGCTGTTTCCTCTGCTGGTGTGTGCTGGCTCTGCTTCCTTGTGAGAGCCTCCTGCTCAAGCTGCCCTTTCCTGGCCTCTTCTGCTTCTGGTTGTGACCCCAAAATTCTCCTCCCAACCCCAAAATATGGCATTTCTGTGACTTCTCTGAGGCCAATTATGGAGGAAACTGTAATTAAGCTGCATTTCCTGCCTCCCTTCCCAAATTCTCTTTCTTTATCTCCTCTGTTACTGCCTCACTGTATAATTTATCACACACAGCTTTAATTAACCTACCAACATCTTGAAATTCCTATAATAACCTACAATTATTCCTTCATTTTTCTGCGTTGCAACACTTAAAGATTTTTGCCAAATCCTGAAAAAGCCATGGTCTTAAAGGAACCCTGCTCTCCAGGCAAGAGCTCTTTCCACACTGAGCATCCTTTTGGGGTTTGGCCACGGAATCCCTTAAAAAGGCAAATCCTGAGGCTGTTTTTCCTGGTTTTATCTGTGAGCTCAGGCTGGGGTGGCAGTGCTGAGGTGACCCCAGCTGCTGTTCCTGGTTTGGTGTGAGCTCAGACAGGTCGCAGGTCTGAGGTGCCCCCAGCTGCTGTTCCTGGTTTGGTGTGAGCTCAGACAGGTCGCAGGTCTGAGGTGCCCCCAGCTGCTGTTCCTGGTTTGGTGTGAGCTCAGACAGGTCGCAGGTCTGAGGTGCCCCCAGCTGCTGTTCCTGGTTTGGTGTGAGCTCAGACAGGTCGCAGGTCTGAGGTGCCCCCAGCTGCTGTTCCTGGTTTGGTGTGAGCTCAGACAGGTCGCAGGTCTGAGGTGCCCCCAGCTGCTGTTCCTGGTTTGGTGTGAGCTCAGACAGGTCGCAGGTCTGAGGTGCCCCCAGCTGCTGTTCCTGGTTTGGTGTGAGCTCAGACAGGTCGCAGGTCTGAGGTGCCCCCAGCTGCTGTTCCTGGTTTGGTGTGAGCTCAGACAGGTCGCAGGTCTGAGGTGCCCCCAGCTGCTGTTCCTGGTTTGGTGTGAGCTCAGACAGGTCGCAGGTCTGAGGTGCCCCCAGCTGCTGTTCCTGGTTTGGTGTGAGCTCAGACAGGTCCCAGGTCTGAGGTGACCCCGAGCNAGCTCAGACAGGTCCCAGGTCTGAGGTGACCCCAGCTGCTGTTCCTGGTTGTGTCTGAGCTCAGACAGGTCCCAGGTCTGAGGTGACCCCAGGTGTTTTGCAGGGGTTCAGGGAGGCCTGTGAGCGGGGGCTGCTCTCGGGGCACCGCATCTCGGGCGTGCGCTTCGTGCTGGAGGACGGCGCCCACCACATGGTGGATTCCAACGAGATCTCCTTCATCAGGGCAGGGGAGGGAGCCCTCAAACAAGGTACAGGCTCCTTCTCGGATCCCCCCACCCACCTGCCTGCCTACCCACCCAGCCATTCCTTCCCCTTCCCCTGCCTGCCCCTGGGGTTTAGTGAGCACGTTGCTGTCAGCCAAAGCCTGGAGCTCTTTTCCAGCCTTAATAGTCCTGGGATTGTGGCTCCAGCCATGAAAGGCCGGGAGCTGGAATTCTACGGGTGGATTTTGGGGAGCTGGAATTCCACGGGTGGATCCTGGGGAGCTGGAATTCCACGTGTGGATCCTGGGGAGCTGGAATTCCACGGGTGGGTCGTGGCTTTTCCCTGCCATCACCCACGTGCTGCTGGCATGGGAGCAGCTGCCTTCCCCCCTGAGCTGGGCCCTGTCCCCCCTCTCCAGCCATGGAGAACGCTGCCGTGCGCATCCTGGAGCCCGTCATGGCCGTGGAGGTGGTGGCTCCCACGGAATTCCAGGGGGCGGTGATCGCTGGCATCAACCGGCGGCACGGCGTCATCACGGGCCAGGACGGCTCCGAGGGCTCCTTCACTCTCTATGCCGAGGTCTGTGAGCTCCCTGCTCCCCTTCCTGCTCCCCTCGCTGCTCCCCTCGCTGCTCCCCTCGCTGCTCCCCTCGCTGCTCCCCTCGCTGCTCCCCTCGCTGCTCCCCTCGCTGCTCCCCTCGCTGCTCCCCTCGCTGCTCCCCTCGCTGCTCCCCTCGCTGCTCCCCTCGCTGCTCCCCTCGCTGCTCCCCTCGCTGCTCCCCTCGCTGCTCCCCTCGCTGCTCCCCTCGCTGCTCCCCTCGCTGCTCCCCTCGCTGCTCCCCTCGCTGCTCCCCTCGCTGCTCCCCTCGCTGCTCCCCTCGCTGCTCCCCTCGCTGCTCCCCTCGCTGCTCCCCTCGCTGCTCCCCTCGCTGCTCCCCTCGCTGCTCCCCTCGCTGCTCCCCTCGCTGCTCCCCTCGCTGCTCCCCTCGCTGCTCCCCTCGCTGCTCCCCTCGCTGCTCCCCTCGCTGCTCCCCTCGCTGCTCCCCTCGCTGCTCCCCTCGCTGCTCCCCTCGCTGCTCCCCTCGCTGCTCCCCTCGCTGCTCCCCTCGCTGCTCCCCTCGCTGCTCCCCTCGCTGCTCCCCTCGCTGCTCCCCTCGCTGCTCCCCTCGCTGCTCCCCTCGCTGCTCCCCTCGCTGCTCCCCTCGCTGCTCCCCTCGCTGCTCCCCTCGCTGCCTTTCCCTGCCTTGCTTTCTGTGGATACAGCTGTGGGTTGGCTCGATGGCAGCGTTCCTTCCTTTATCTCCCTCCTAAAAAATGATTGGAAAGGGTGAGGGGCTCAGGGCAATCACACCCCATGGCCCTTCTGCCTCCCAAATTATCCTTGGAGGGAATGTGTGGAGATACCTCAAACCTTCCTGGTTGACTCGTTGCTGAATTTAGGATATTTCGGTTCCTGGTGTGCTCAGATTCTCAGATTTTTGAGGTTTCCTGCTGAAAACACACTGCAAATGTAAATTAATTAAAATGACAGATACTTTACAACAGCAGACCATTAAATCAGAGCTGTTCACAGACAGCTCTGACTCTCTGTGCCATAATTGGGATTAATTAGCTGACAGCCCAAAAGTGATGGGAAGAACCTCATTGTGAGCAAATACGTTTGGATTTCAGGTGCCACTGAACGACATGTTTGGGTATGCCACTGAGCTGAGGTCTTGCACAGAGGTGAGTCCTGCTCCTTTTTGCTAAAACGTGTTTGATTCTGTCATTTTGGGCTCATTGGCTCACCCTGTCCACAGCAGCTGTCCAGGGAATGAGATCAAATCCAAGCAGAGCTGGGATTCCTGGCCAAACAGTTCTTCCATATCGGAGGGATTTTGGTTGGGTGGGGCTGTAGAGGATCCCTGGGTGCCTCACTGACAGATCAGATGTGTGCCCTGCAGGGCTGGCCCATCCTCACCTTCTTTTCCCAACTCTGCAGGGAAAAGGGGAATACACCATGGAATACTCCAAGTACCACCCCTGTTCAGCCAGCACTCAGGAGGAAATCATCAACAAATACCTGGAAGCAACGGGGAGACTTCCTGCCAAGAAGGGCAAAGCCAAGAGCTGAGGGGTTCCTCTGGAGCCCAGTTTGTCCCAGGCCTCTCCAACAGCTTTTCCAAGCCGTGGAAGCAGCCCAGGTTGGCTGGGTAAGGTGGGCTCCAGTGGGATTTGGACTGGGAATTTTATCATGAAACCTTTCCCCTGGGGTGGTGGCAGCAGCACCAGGGGATCACTCACGTGTAAATGCTCTTGTAACAAATAGATGTTAAAACACAGCTGATGATTTGCTTGAGACTTAATTAAGATCTATTAAAATAATTTTATTTTTTACTTGCTACGTCTTTGTCTGGAAATGTTAAAGCAGGAAACTGAGGTAAGAGCTGGGTAAGGGGAGTGGGCCATCCCTCAGCACGTGGTGCTGCAGCTTCCCTCCAGGGAGCTGATGGAATTTTCCCCTCCAGATCCTTTGGAGGTGGCACAGGATCCTCCAAAGTCTGGAGCCACTGGGCAAAGCCACCAGTCAGAGCCTGTCACCAAACCCACTGCGGGCACACGGGGTGTGAGCTGCCAAGGATTTTGGGAGGAGCTGGGAACAGCATGGAATTACTGTGTGGCTTGGGATGTGGATTTAATGGGCTTGGGGTGTGCATTCATGTCTGGGCTTGGCTTCTGGCTCTTGGCTAGAAATCCAAACCCAAGATCCCTTTTCCCAGAATCTCACAATCCAGGGGCTGTTGGAAATCCAGACCCAAGATCCCTTTTCCCAGAATCTCTCAATCCAGGGGGTGTTGGAAATCCAAACCCAAGATCCCTTTTCCCAGAATCTCACAATCCAGGGGGTGTTGGAAATCCAAGCCCAAGATCCCTTTTCCCAGAATCTCTCAATCCAGGGGCTGTTGGAAATCCAAACCCAAGATCCCTTTTCCCAGAATCTCCCAATCCAGAGGCTGAGGTGCAGCTGTGTTCAGCTTGGGAATCACTTGACTTTGCTGACTCAAAAGCAGACACAAAACAAAGGGGTTAGGTGAAAAGAGACTCCCATAATTCTGTATTTTAAATTATTCTCGGAATGTCCACGTTGAATTTTCTTCCCTCCTTCCTGCCCTACTCAGCTGAAAAGTGTTTTTGCAGATTCCAGTAAACAGGGAGTGAAATTCCAGTTCAAACCCAGCGACATTCCTGGCACAGCTCTGGGATTGCTGCTTCCCAGACAGAAACAACTGGAGCAGCCAGGCTGCTTCTGCTCATGGAAGGACTGGAAAATGATTTATGTGAACCTTGGGAAGGGATTTGGGAGCTCCTGACAGATCCCAGGCACAAAGTGGGGTGTCCTTGTGGTGCTGCCTTGGGACAAATCCATGATTCCTGCACATCCATGGCTTTGTTTTTGGGAATGCTCAGCTGGAATTCATTTCCAGAAAAGCCCTGCAGTTCTCAGACATTTGGAAGTTTTCTTAAACAAGCAAATGTAGTACTTGTCCTAAAATTTGGAGATACCTGATAAAAGCAGTGTGAACACAGGACAAGAAACAGGGTGGGTATGGTTTTATTTGTATTCCTGGGGTTTATATTTATGGGGTTTATATTTATGGGGTTTGTGTAATGTTTAGACCAGTTGTGATGTGAATTCCTGGCTGATGAGTTCTGCCACAAACCTGGAAAAGAAACAAACCCCAAGAATTTTGCTGTATGATTTGAGGTTTTAGGCTGAAACCTTGGCCTAAAAGCAGCTGGGGGAGACTTTGCCTTAGAATTCCAGCAGCTTTGCAACTTATCCAGCAGTTCCTGTGGAGTTCCTTAACTGCTGTGGGTTTGTGAGCAGCCAGTTCCACCACCCTGGTGCCTGGGAAGTGCCTGATCCTCTATTCCAGCCCTGCACAGTGGCAAAAACAAGGTAAGGAGACAGAAGCAGAGCCCCAAAGGGGCACATCCATCCCATTTTCTTGCCTTAATTCCAACAAATATTTCAACCACCAGCTTCTTCAAGGAATGTTGAAATTTTGTTCCCTGATTTCACACTTCTGATGATGAGAAATGTTCTGCCAGCAGGAAAGAAAACCCCAGGAGGATGTGAAATGCTTCCCTGAGTTTATTGGGTGCTGAGGGAAAAAAGCTTCAGTCTGGAAATCAGACTTATTTGTGTAAAATGCTGAAATTTGGGAAGCTGACATCACCCAGCCTAAAAACATCCAGGGAGAGGTGTTGGGTGAAATCCTTGAATTGTTCCCAATTACAGCTGAAGGACTGTGGAAACCACCCCAAGTCAAACAGAACAGGCACCCCAGAGCTGTCCTCAGGAACTGGGAAGGACTGAATCCACCCTGCCACAAACCAAACCTGGCTAAGGGGGACAGAAGGGGACTTTGGGACAGCTTGGCACAACCCAGCGAGCAGAGGTGGGACAGGGATGGACCTGCTGGGAGCCCAGCTGGAGAATTTGGTGGCAAAGGACAAAGCCATGACTTTGTGGTGGGACAGGACGTGGCAGGAATGACACAGGAGCTGTTCCCAAACACGGGGATTCGTCCACAGGGAGCCTCAATGGCTCTGCAGGTGAGTTTGGTTTGAGGTGACAGAGAAGGGGGAAATTTGGGCTCCACAGCAGCAGAAAGGAAACTCAGCCTCGACCCTGAGTGATGGCATTTGGTTTATTGGAGATGTGAGTTAAAAATCAGCACGATCCTAGCCCAAAACATGACAAAAAATTAGTAGGCAAATCTCTCTCAGTGACAGATTAACACTTTGCTCACGATTTTTATCCAAATATATTAATTTTGTTTACAAACTCTTAAGTAACAGTTAATCAGTGACATCAAATCAACTGCTGTATGTTCACTGTGTATATATGGAGTAGCAGAGGGTTCAGGCAGAGCTGCAGGATTTGAATGTTGCAGTTGAAGAAGTGACAGGAATTGATTTTGGCACAGAACAGATCAGTGAAACCACTCCCATTCACCGCCTTGCACAGAAGGATGATCCAGCTCCAGGTCTGCCAACACAAGGATTTGCTGCCTGGATCCACATCCACAAAATGAGGATTTCACCTAAAAATTGGCTCCCTTTCCTGAGGGCCCAGCAGCTGATCCAGACTCTGCCCCAGATCCCTCATCCACACCGGGGGCAGCACAGAAATGTTTCACTTTGAGAGGGCGCCCAGGGAGCCACGCCAGGCGCATGTGACAGGAAATGATTTCCTGCAGAAGGGATTGGAACACTTTTTAAACACTTAAACATTCTTTTATCATCTTGATGCAGTTCATCTCCTGCTGACAGGAGGGGCTGGTCACACACACTCCCTTACCTGGGTTGGGATTTCATGCAGTAGCACAGTGTAGTCAAACTCGGTGAAATTATCCTTCCTCATCTGGGCAGGTGTGAAAAAGAAAAGAATTATCAGGGACATGGATTTCTATTGTTGAAATTTAATATCTGCTGTGGTTTACTGGAGCTCAGGGAAGGGGCTGAGCTGTGGTTGGTGGCTGGAGTGAGATGGGTTTTGATCATGGAGCACTTCCTGCACGGAATGTTTGAGGACACCAAGAGCTCTGCAGCCTGTCTGCACTGAAACCTGGTGCTAATTAATTGAATTCAATTAAATCTGAAAATACTACGACCCTCTCCTTCAGGGAGAGGAAGGAATGGCTGAGGAGCCAAAGCTGGATCCTGCCTGTGGATCCTGCCCATGGATCCCAGCTGGCTGAGGGGCAGAGGGCTCTGGAAGTGCTGCAGGGGCTGCAGCTGCAGGGTGTGCAGCAGGGGCTGCAGCTGCAGGGTGTGCAGCAGGGGCTGCAGCTGCAGGAGCTGCTCCCCAGCCTGGGGCTGCTGCCAGGTGTGAGCACAGCCAGGGGCAGAGGGTGCTGGAGGGAGCAGGGAGGATTGGGCCCTGGGATTTGGGAATCCCCCCAGGATTTGGGAATCCCCCTGGGAGCAGGGAGGATTGGGCCCTGGGATTTGGGAATCCCCCTGGGAGCAGGGAGGATTGGGCCCTGGGATTTGGGAATCCCCTGGGAGCAGGGAGGATTGGTCCCTGGGATTTGGGAATCCCCTGGGAGCAGGGAGGATTGGTCCCTGGGATTTGGGAATCCCCTGGGAGCAGGGAGGATTGGTCCCTGGGATTTGGGAATCCCCTGGGAGCAGGGAGGATTGGTCCCTGGGATTTGGGAATCCCCTGGGAGCAGGGAGGATTGGTCCCTGGGATTTGGGAATCCCCTGGGAGCAGGGAGGATTGGTCCCTAGGATTTGGGAATCCCCCTGGGAGGATTGGTCCCTGGGATTTGGGAATCCCCCTGGGATTTGGGAATCCCCCGGGAGCAGGGCTCTGCTGTCCCTGTCCCTCGTGCCCCTGTCACTCACCCACTGCCTCACGGATTTCACTTGTGCCAGGAAGTAGCCCAAGGTCTCCGTGGATCTCTCCCACATGATGGAGCTGCTGCCAGCCACGGCCAGAGCCCACACGGGCTCCAGGGCAGGCTCAATGTTGCCATAGCTGTCTGCAAGGCAAGGAGAAAGAGAAAATAATATTAATTTTGGCTATGCAGCAGAAAGCTGAGGGAGCTCAGAGCAGTTTTGCCTGGCACAGCACCATTCCTGCGTGGGGCCCTTCCCTCTGACACGTGGAATGATCTAAAGCTGCAGCTCCAGGGGAGTATAAAGTGTGGCAGAGGGACACTGCCAACAGAGGATCCCCACAATGAGGTGAGAAACACAAAAATCTACAATAATGGGAGTCCTTACGTAGCTGGGAGGAAAGATGGGATTTTTTTCCAGCATGGAAAAACTGTCTTGGTCATCCTCAGTGGATTTGCAGCCACAGCTGGGGAGGTCTGCTGTGGTTTGGGCACTTGTTATTCCTGGAGGACAATCTGCATTGGCTTAGGAGTGGTGTGGAGCTGCTCTTGAACCCAAACCACCCTCACAGGATGGGGCTGAGTGCCAGAGGGGCTCTGTTCTCCCAAAAATCCCTGGGGAGCTGGGAGTGCTTGGGCAGCAGGGTGGGCTCAGGGTGCTGCTGTCACCAGCGAGTCTCCTTTTCAAATGTTCCTGTCCTTCATGCCCTTTGAGAGAAAATGAAATCCAGGGGGGTATTTGGAGGAATTTACCTGGAATGTTGTTTCCAGTTATTGGTTTGCTTTGGTGCCTGATCCTTTGGTAAAATCTGTTGTCCTCTTCCTGGATTTCCTTCTGGTCTTTGGTGTGGGAGCACTTGATGCTGACAACAGGAGGAGATTTTTTCTTTGGGTACAGCACTGTAGCCAGGCAGTTCCCAGCATCTTCCTGTCAAGGGAGAGTTTAAAACTGTTATTTTTAATCAAGACTTTATTTACCAGCAACTCACTCTTCCTATGAAGCTCTTCAGGGTTAGGAAAGTGTCAAGAAGGATTTTATTTTTCTTTTTTTCCAGGAAAGAGGTTAAAACCACAAGGCTAAGGGGATTTAACAGAAGGTTTTAATTAATGCTTGTCCTGCTTTCAGGACATGACAGTGCTCTAAGTCATCTTGGAAATATGTTTATGAGAGCTCAAGAAACAACTTTAATTGATAACAGGGACTTCCATTGTGCCAGCCTTGAAAGAAAAATAATCTAAGGCTTCACAGTAAGTTCTGAAAATCATTTGAATTCCACAAAATGTGTGTGAAGGAAGAGGACAGTAAAATGCTGACAGCTGGGACAGAGTGAATGGAGGGGGCTGGAACTGGAAAGGACATGGAGCTGTTAAATACTGATTCCCATTTTGGGGTGTGGACAGCAGGGAAATGGGGAGCAGAGAGAGGAAATGGGGAGCAGAGAGAGGGAATGGGGGAGCAGAGAGGGAATGGGGAGCAGAGAGAGAGGGAATGGGGGAGCACAGAGAGGGAATGGGGAGCACAGAGAGGGAATGGGGAGCACAGAGAGAGGGAATGGGGAGCAGAGAGAGGGAATGGGGAGCACAGAGGGGCAATGGGGGAGCAGAGAGAGGGAATGGGGGAGCAGAGAGAGAGGGAATGGGGAGCACAGAGGGGCAATGGGCCCCACACTGTCCCACTGCCCAGCTCCACTCAGGCCCCTGGCTGCCCCAATGACCTGAGCAAGAATTCCCTTTGGGATTGAGGCCTGATGATCACTCGGGTGAGCCTTGGAGCAGAGGCAGGCAGGGAGGAGCAGGAAGGTCTGTTCCCTGTGGCAGGTTTAGGACACCCATGTCCCTGTTTTGGAGCTGCTGAGGCTGACTGAATGCCCAGGGTGAGGAGGAAGAGCAGGAACTCACCCCAGTCCTGTAGTCCTCAGTGCTGAACTGCAGGTAATACTTGTGGCCAGAATCTGGGATGTTCTGGAAGAGAGAAGATGGAGCCAGAGTGGAATGAAAGCCTCATGTGCTGCAAGGAGCTCTGAGGAGGGAAGGTTCCTCCTGAAATTCCCTGGCTTTGAGTGCACATCACTGCTTTTTATTCTTTCTTGGTGTTTAAATGCAATTCTGGCTGTTTGCAGGACCCACAGCAAATCTTTGTGTGCTGTAAATCTAACCCTGAGCCTTCCTGTTCCCAGGAAGTTTTTAATGGGGTAAGGTGAGTGGAGTTTCATCCCCACAGCAGATCCTCAGCTCAGCACCTGCCTGTGGTACCTACACAGAGCTGGAAAATGCAGGTAAAAAATTGCTTTAGTCACTCTATTTTTATAAAATCCCCTCCTGGAGCTTTAGGATGAGGCAAGTCCAGTGTGGAGCCAAATCTCACCATGGAGGAGGAGCAGGAAACAGAGAGGATGAGCTCAGACTTTTTGATAATTTCTTTCTTGTCTGCATCCTGCTTCTCCCCTTCTGCTCTTTTTGTGTATTGCCTCAAAAATTCTCCTCAAAGTGCCAATGGGACATGGGCAGAGGAGAGCAAACTGACTTTCTGAAATGCAGGATCACCAAAGGAGGAGTGGCTGCAGTGAAATTAAGTTCAGAAGGGTCTCATCTCATGCAATAACCACATTTAAGTCTGAGATTCCAGCTGTTGTAGAGCCACCCAGGAGGTGCTGCTGTGGTTTACAACACCCCTGATCTGATCAGATTTGGGGATTCTGGCAGTGACCCAGGATTACTCCTGTGCATCACCACTCCTGCAGTGAGAGAAGCTGAAGCAGTCAGCAGGACTTTTAAAACAGCCCAGAGTTCTGTCTCTGGGGGTTTTGGAGCAGAGATTCCCTCCTGATTTGCAACAACTCCCCCACAGCACTACTAAGTACTAAGCAGGTACTACCACCCTACTACTGCTGCCTAGACAGCTTTCAAAGGATGCCAAAACAAGTGTCTGCTGTGGTGTGAACACCTGAGGCTTCCTGAGCTCACCAGGGAGAAGGGAGAAGCTCCATTTGGCACGAAATAATTGTACAAGTCTTTGTTGTCCCAAAGGAAAACTTTTATTTCCACTATTTTTCCCCACTCTTATCCCAAAATGCTGTTACCCAATCCCAGAGTGTGAGCTGGTCTGGCAACCCCCAGGGAAGCAGCCAAAGATAAAAGTGTCCAAAAAGAGAAGAAAACAAGTGAGTAATTCATTTTTCCACTCGATATCTGGGTCACGGGATTCTTTGACTTCTGGGCTCCAAATTACTGCAACTTTCCTGAAGGAATTTCAGTCCTGGGAAGGCCAAAGCAGCAATTTCAGAGCAGCTTCACTGCAGGAAGCAGTTTCCAATCAGCTGGCACCTCCCTCATTCCCCAAAAACACAAAAGGGAGGGTCCCTCTCTCCCCACACCCTGAGGAGGTTTCCATCTCTTCCCCTCTGGTTTCCCACCAGGATTTCCCCCTGGGATCAGTTTTTGCCTGGATCACTGAGCAGGGAGAAGCTGGGGAAAGGGCTCAGAGCTGCCCCTGCCATGGTTCTGCCTTTCCCACCCAAACCTGGGGCTCTGACTGCTGGAAATTAACAGAACATTTTGAATTGGCTCCCAGTATTAGGGAAGAGCTGGGGTTGCTCAGTTTGTGTCCAGGTGAGGCTGTGAAATGCCCACCTGGATATTTGAAAATGGGATTTTCTAATCCAATTTAAGCAAACGTTGCACGAGCTCACCTGGCTTTTCCCTTGCCCCTTCACCTTCCTGCTCCTAAATTAGGATTTCCAGGGCAGCTTGGGATGGGGAACTGTTCCCAAAACCTCTCCTTAAATTCTGGATCTTCAAACTAATGCTTCATTATCAAAAATGTATTTTAAAGTGCAGGAAAACAACTCCAGGAACTGCTGTTTCCCAGAAGATCCTCAGTCAAGAAAAAACAAGGGACAACAAAACTCACCTGCATCCAACAGCAAGGTAAGGATTGTTCCAGGTTTGGCATTTTGTTGCCAGGAAAGAAAGTCTCATTTTACCTGAATTTAAAAGAACTCTCTCCTCTAAGAGAGTTCCCAGCCCTGTTTCCAATTACCAGTTTCACCAGCTTGTGGGCTAATAAAGTCAGTATTAAATTACAATGCTCATTATTAAATTCCACTAAATAATTATCCTGATTTTATGAGTAACCAATAGGAAATTAGCCACTTTCAAAAATAATAATAAAAACCAGACAAACCTAAGAAAATACCCCAATCCCAACATTTCTGCCTCCTGCCTTCACGTAATACAGCACATTCCTTCCAGGAAATTCTTTTCATTTTTTTCCAGGGGAGGACAGGAAAGAAGGAAGTGCCCACTTTCAGTGAATTTCTCCTCTTGTTTTCACAGAGTGTGCAAAAAAAAACAAAAAAACCAGGGAGGAAATAAACTGCAGAGAGTGGTTCCAGGGAGCTCCTACAGCACCCAGCACTGAGGAAATAAGGAGCAATTTCACTTCTCCATAATGAGCCAATTATTTTCCTTCCTGTCTCAGGAGGCAGGTGGCTGATGGAGGCTGGAAAAACTCCTTTCCCTCCCCACAAATATTCACTGATTCTTCAGCCAGGCACAGGTGTTTATATATGGAAATATTTGCATGTGGACATATGCAAAGTGCCCAGGAAATACAGAAGGAGCACTTTTGGAGAGTATAAAATAACAGAGAATTCCTGTCATAGGTGTTTGTAGCAATTTCACAGGAGATCTTCAATACCCCAGGAGCACTTCCACACTGAGCACCCAATGATCTCTATAATACAAGGGCTGCATTAATTAATGCATCCTAGACATTTCTGGTTGGTTTGGAATGTCTTTTTTGAAAGGGGAGATTTAACACTACACCCTCTTACTCAGTTTCAGGAGTTGCACAGGACAAGTGGTGGAAGATCTCCAGATCCTGGAAAGGGTCCAGTGGAATCCAGGGCTGCCTCTGGCACCTGGGAATTGAGAATTACCAGCCCTTGCTCTCAGGAGCTGCCCAGCAGAATCCAGGATCCAGAATTTGTTCTGGGAATTCAGAACTACCAGCCCTTGCTCTCAGGAGCTGCCCAGCAGAATCCAGGATCCAGAATTTGTTCTGGGAATTCAGAACTACCAGCCCTTGCTCTCGGGAGCTGCCCAGCAGCAGGAGCACAGGGCTGGATTTAAATCTCATCCCTCAGCTCCCCAGGAAGGTGATGCATTCCTTCCAGGATCTACAGCCGGGGACAAACATTCCCCAGAAGTTTTTGCCTGATCCTGTACTTTCAAAAACTGGATAAGCTGTAAAAAAAAAACCCCAAACCTGGAGGAGGAGAAGGGCTGTACCCGAGCACCAACTCCAGCATCCCCGGCAAGCTCCCCAGGATGGGAAGGCTCCGCAGCTGCTCCTCTCCGGGATCCTGTCCCCTCTATTCCATGGGATTTGGGGAACATTAAGGTTTATTTCCAGGTGGGTAATGCATCACCTTTAGATGAAGCTCGTGGTACGAGGGAGGGATTGCAGGAGAGCAACTCCTGAGGAGAGGCAGGGGTACCACGGGAGACAAGGCTGTGGGACAGGGACAGCGGTCCCTGAGGAGACCTGGGTGTCCCTGAGGAAGGGGTGAAGGGACAGTGGTCCCTGAGGAGACCAGGGTGTCCCTGAGGAAGGGGTGAAGGGACAGTGGTCCCTGAGGAGACCAGGGTGTCCCTGAGGAAGGAACAGATGGGACAGCGGTCCCTGAGGAAGGGGAGAAGGCAGAGAGGTCCCTGAGGAGACCCGGGTGTCCCTGAGGAATGGGAGAAGGGACAGCGGTCCCTGAGCAGACTCGGGTGTCCCTGAGCAGACCTGGGTGTCCCCGAGGAAGGGAAGAAGGGACAGCGGTCCCGGCTGTCCCCGAGGATGGGGAGATGGGACAGAGGTCCCGGCTGTCCCTTAGGATGGGGAGAAGGGACAGCGGTCCCGGCTGTCCCCGAGGATGGGGTACCGGCTCCTGAGGGAAGCCGGCAGGCGCCCGGTGCCCTGCGTGGGAACGCGCTGAGCTCAGTTCCATATAACAGCACTGATATGATAATTACTGTTAATTACACTTCCCCAGCGTCCCCTTACAGCCCGCCGCTCCCCGCTTACCTTCAGCGCAGCCTTGCGGAGCTGCCCGAGCGCCCGGAGCCCGCCGAGGGTCCCCGCCTGGAAGTTGCGGTACTGCAGGGCCACCCTCGCCGCCGCCGCGGCCGAGCGGCTGCCGGGCTCCAGCTGCTGCCCGGGGCTGCCGCGGGCCAGGCCGAGCACCAGCAGCAGCAGGAAGGCGGGCGGCGAGCAGCGGAGCCCCGGCATGGTGCGGGCAGCGGCGGGCACTGGGGCGGGCTCGGCCCCGCTGCCGTACAAATAGCGGGGCCCGGCCCGCTGCTCCCGCCCGCCCTCCGCCCGCTGCCAGCGCCCGCCGGCCCGGCCGCGGCTCCTGCCCTCAGCCCTCCCACCC
>VZTB01009551.1:13083-27924 GCA_013397245.1 Thryothorus ludovicianus | reverse complement strand
TGGGGTGGGATGGGGTGGGAGGGAGCGGCTCCCCCTGCTCAGGCAGGAGTTAAACCCACCCCGCGCTGGGGTTCCACGCTCACATTCGCTGCCTTTGATGGTGGGGGAATTTGTTAAGAATTGGTCAAGGGCTGTAAATGCGGCTCTGTCCCCGCAGCCCGCCCGGCTCAGAGCCCAGCCCGGAGCCGCTGCCCCAGCCCTGACTCTGGATGCCCTTCCCTTTCCATCGCCCTCTCCTCCTTTTCCTGCCGTCCCAGTGACAGGGCAGTTTCCTTCCTCCCGAGGGCAGCCCGGGGCTGTGAGTAACCCGCAGTCAGTGTGACCAGGGCACTGAGCCCCTGTGACAAAGCAGGGACGGTCCCAGGGCAGCTTCCTTCACCGCGGGGATCGCGCTGCTGGCATTTGCTGCTGAGCTGAATTTACAAAACAATTTGACTTGGGACCAACAAAAGCTCAGATGCTGAACAGGCCCGGGTCAAGGCTGGGGGTGTTGGTACATGTGCACAATCACAAGGGTTTGTGCTTTCACAACATTTAGCAGATGAATTTATTTTAAGCTCTGAGGGTTTTGGACTCTTAAAAGCTGGAAGTGCATCCTCCAAGAGCCGAGGCTGCTTCAGGCTCTTTGGTGGGGACCTTTCCAGTATTTTTCCCTCTCATCCCACACAATTTTCTCCAGCCCCAGAGAGGACAGTGCTGGTGTCAGATCCATCTCAGAGCCTCTCTCCCTTTCTCTGTTTCCCTTTAGGAACCAGCACATTCTGGGAAGCTTCCCACAGCTGACCTGGACCCTTTGGAACTGGAAGCGAGGCTTGGTTCAGGCAGTGGCTCTAAAAAGCATTCTGAGGTTTGCATTTGCCTTTTTCATACATCAAGAGCTTGTTTAGAGGCCAATTATTCCTAATTTGTTTCATATTTGGGGCTATTTCTATATCCCCTGTATACACCAGACCTCACTGGCCCACAATCATTACCAGCTGACTGTAATTTAATACAGTGAATTTGGACAAAATTCACTTTATTTGGTTGTGCAACTCTGCCAGTTTTAACTTCACCATCTTGCTGTAGTTAAGAGCAAGTTGTGTTACTTGATTTCAACTGATTTGGGATTTAGTCTCAATAATTAATCCAAATAATTTATTTGTAATTAGTCTCCAAATATGTTGCTGGATTAATCAAGAATTGATCACCTTTTAATGCATTGTTGGGCTGACCTTACCTATAGGAATAAAATAAAGCTATTGATTTAGTGTGGTTTATTTTTCTGGGAAAATTTGGGTTTGAAGGCTTCTGATTATTTTTAAGTCATAGATAGGATTTTTTTTTTAAGAACTGTTTTAAAATTGTGTCAGCAGCAGTTCTGTCACTCCAGGCCCTTTGCCAATTCTCTCTCTCCATCTTTCTTGGAGCTCCTTTCAGGCACTGGAAGGCCACAATTAGGTCACCCCAGCCCTTGACTTTTGAGGGACAATTTTGAAGCCAGCCAGGAAGGTCTGGTACCTCCTTCTGGCCAAAACCAAGCTCAATGGTGCTCTTTCCATTATTTTTATATATTTTTATATCAGGTATAAAATGTGTGCCAAGGTCCTGTACAACTGAAACGGCCCCAGAAGTTCCTGAGCTGCTGTTCCCACTTTTCCAGTGAATTTTCCACCAGCACTTCTGCTCCTGTTGCTTGGGGGCTCCTCCAGCCTGAAGGCTGATGGTGCAAAGTCACCTCTAATGCCCCATTCCACTCAGTTTGGGGTTTTTACTGTAACAAATCAATACTTTTGCAGTGTCAGACGTTCCCAGGCAGAAAAAAACCCCTCGTGAACCCAGTGAAAGAGAGAAGCACAGAAACTCCCAAGCATGTGAGCATTTACAGGATCCTCTTTTATTGCACTTCCCCAAATGTTGTTTTTTATTGCACTTCCCCAAAGGTTGTTTTGCAAGGAAATTGGAATAAATCTGCCATGACCAAATCCCAGGAAAGTGAAAGGACAAAGATTATAACCAGGGATTCAATCATTGCAGATGATCTCTGTGATTCTGAGGTTGGAGAGGGACACAGCACATTTGGCAAAGCTCTTTTGGGGAATTTCCTTTTCACTCTGGAGCTGCTATGGAACAGAGAAACCTTTCCAGACAAACAAATCCCTCCCACGGCCGGTGAGACCCCATCACCCAGAGCCAGGAATTAACGGGGGCAGTGAATAATCCCTGTTAATAACCTGAAATCACCGTGAAACTGTAACAGACGCGTGGGGGATCATGCCCAGGCCTGTTGAAAAACAAACAGCAATTAAAGCAGCCATTTGGAGCTGAGCTGCTGAGGGAATGTTTGCTTTTTGGAGTGCTCGGTGGCTGCCACGGGGGAGCTCAGCTGCGATCTTTGGTTGCTGGACAGCTCTTGCAGCACTCCTGCCCCTCCAGAGGCGTTTGGGCACATCCCTAAAAGATGAGAGTCAGAAATGAGGCCTCTGAAGCAAATTCAAATGGAATTCCTGGCACATCGTGGATGGGGAGGCACAACCCCTCACGCCACAAAACTTTGATTTGTTTGAGGCTGACATTTACTTTCCTGATAGGCACAAAAATCCCCTCGTAACGCTGCCTTTTTGACAGGGATTCTGTAAAGATTCTGTCCCTGTGAAACGAGGGTTGCAACAGCACAAGAACTCGGGAGGTGTTTGGTTGCACAATGTTTGGAGAAGGCTTTAAATATTTGCACAACAAGGGGATGACGGCTCGGGGGTGTTTGAAAGGTGAGGACAGGAGAGGGATTCCCCCCGAAATTCCTCAGCACTGTCTCACCAGCCACCCCTCTCTGCAAGGTGACAGTGGCCTCTCAGAGAGGGAGAAATTTTCCATGTCCTGCTCTCTGGATCCCCCCCTCTGTCCCCTTTTTATCCCCTCTCTGTCCCCTTTTTATCCCCTCTCTGTCCCCTTTTTATCCCCTTTTTGCCCCCTCTCTGTCCCCTTTTTATTCCCTTTTTGTCCCCTCTCTGTGCCCTTTTCCAGGAGCTGAGCTCTGAGGTTCTTTTCACGAAAACCCCAAAGACAGAACCCCCTGCACTGTGCTCTGGGCACACCTCAAAGGTGATCCCGACATTTTTTATTTCATGTTTTCTAACATCTCTCAGGCACAATAAAACACAAAAATGTTCCTCATTGATACCTTCCTTGAGTAGCTGGGGTTGTTATTTAGAGTGGAAAACAAGTAGAATTTATTGCTAATTCTGTTCTAAGAAAAATCTGTGCTGCAGGGAGATGAATTAACTTAAATGTGGCATTTTTTCCTCACATATGAATTTTGCACTTGGGTTTTTTAAAGGTTTGCTCGAAGTTAAACACTTACAGCCTGTATTTATGGCAGTAGATATAGAAATTACTCATGGAATTATTGAACTTGATGATGTTGGAGATCTTTTGCAGCCTTAATGATTCTGACACTCAGTTTTCAGCTCACCCTCTAAAATGTGTGATGACAATTTGCAGGTTTTTAATTTTACTCTTCTGAGGATTTCCAGTAGTTGAAGCAGATGGAGCACCCTGACAGAAGGAAAGGCAGGTTATTCTTCAGGAACCCCTACAGTTATTTCAAAGAACAAATCAAAATCCACATTGTGATTTGTTTGTATTGCAAAGTTCATATTTGGTTATTGTAGGCACCACTCCTGGGACATAAAAATCAGCCAGGATAACATTTTGATCTCAGTATTAGATGGACATGCAATTAGAATATCAGAGCAGCTATGTCCAGTTCTTGAAGTAATTAATGTATATAAAATCTCATTTCCATACTGATGGATGGTTTGGTTTCTCCCATCTCTCACTGGTCAGTGAATTATCTCACAATAATCTCATTTTCTGGCTTGTGATTAGCAAGAACTCCTCCTTTGTTCTTTTCTGCATTGCTGTGTGTTCCCAGAACTTGTGAGAAAATGTTCTTTTTCCCTGGCTTAGTCACGGTGCTGTGACAAGCATGGCCTTGTTTCCTCATGAAATGTAGCACACCACTGTGTTTATTTATTTCTGCAGGCCTTAACCAGCAGCTGCATCACAAAACCCTGGTGGCACAGCAGCTTCTGCAGAGTTCAGTGTGGCCAGAGTGAGCCTTTCCTGAGCCCTGGAGTGCTGAGCAGGGTTTGTGCTGTCACAGCTCCAGGGCACAGGACAGAGCCCAGCCTGCCCTCGAGCCAGCCCTCAGCTGCCCAAACATTTCCAGACATCTCCAGCCCCAGGAACAGCTCTGAAGAGCAGGAGAGGGGGCACAGAATTCCACTTGGAGGGACTACAAGGAGAAAGCTCTTCAAGTTTGATCCCTAGGAAAGGGGAGGGAGTCTGAGGGTCTGGGAGAGCTCTCCCACCACAGCACCAACCCCATCCCAGAGAGGGAGTGACCATGGCTGTGCCCTCCATTCCCTGTGTTCCACTGGAAAAATGGATCAGAAAGGCTGGGATGGACACTAATGCTCAGGGGGGTTCCCACAGAGAGGTTTTGGGAGAAACAGCAAATGAAAATGGGACAAGTTTCATAACTAAATAAGTATTTAATGTCTAAAAGGTGGTTCTGGCTGGGAAAATGAGCCTTTGGTACCTTCAAATATTCACAGAATCATGGAATTCCAGACTGGATGGGTTGGAAGGGGCCTCAGATCTCTCATTCCCAACCCCTGCCATGGCAGGGACACCTCCCACTGTCCCCAGTGTCCAGCCTGGCCTGGGGCACTGTCAGGGATCCAGGGACAGCCACAGCTCCTCTGGGAATCCCAGCCCAGCCCTCCCCACCCTCCCAGGGAGGGATATGGGTTATAATACTTGGATTTGCCTTAGAATATCAAACCATGTCCAGCATGGGGTTGTTAATTTTTTTTTTTTCCAAAGATAAAATGCTTTTGGAATTGGGGAATTTTAATCTTCCAGGTATTGGGGTTATAGAATGTGCTGAACTATTTGTATGTATGAAATGAATGAAATTATCCCAGATTAATTAATTTGCTGCCAGTTAAGAGCCTGGTGCTATCATTTTTATTAAGTATAGATGTCTTTAGATTGGTGATGTGTTCAGAGACAACACAGTGCCACATGTATACAAATTCTAAATATATAAATATATAGTGAGAGAGGTGTAACCCATGACTGAAGTGATACTGTGGCTGAATCCCTGCTATCATCCACCTTTCCTTCTGAAAGGATTTCTGAGTTGTTAATTGTCCAAACAAATATGGAACGTTTAAGGGAAATGCTTACACAAGGGAAAAAGGGAGAACTTTCCCTTTTTTCTGTGTAAGCCATTGCAGAGAGCTCCAGCCTGTACTGATATTTTGGTTTCCTTTTTTCCCCAATCCTGCCGGCCCTGGATTGCGGAGAACAATGGGAGGGGAGTGAGTATTTACGGGGTATTTAAAGCACAATCATGGGAAGTGCTCCCACCCCCACAGAGCCCTTTTCCTTCCCCTGGCAAACGCTCTGGCTGCGCTCCAGCCTCTGCATCCCCGTTCCCAGAGGGAATTGCTCACACCATGGAAAACTCCCGCATCCCAGGGGCAGCCCTGGGAGGGCACCGGGAGAGGCCCAGCATCCTCTCCCTGCTGCTGGGGGATTGCACTCAGTTCAACAGCTCCAAAGGTCAGACATTTATTTTTTATGAATTCTTTTCCCCAGCCTTCTTAAATCTAACGATCAACTTTCCATCTTTGTGTGATTGCAGCGTTTGAGAGGCAGCAGAGTGAATTGATTTGGGTATAAATTGCCATTTTTTAGCAAGGTTTTTAAAAGGGAGGGGAGTGATATCAATATTTCCTGTTGGGAGAGGAAATGCCTGGCAGTCCCAGGGCAAGAGTCACAGCACCTGTGCTGAACTCACCCAGCTCTTTGGCAGCAGTGATCCAATTGCTCATCAGCAATGGAACTGAAAACATTTGTGACCCAGAGCAAGAGAAGCTCAGGAGGTGCCCTCACTGCCACCAGAGGAGGTCTCAATGAGCTGGGATGGGGACAGAAATAGGGGGTGTGTTTAAAGAAAGGTGAGGGGTAGAAGATCAGTACCAAAGATCCAACCAAATTAATTCTTCCTTCTTTTACTTTTTTTTATTTTGTGTTTCCATCTGTTTTCCATCTGTCCATTTGCTGTTTCCTTTGCAGAGCCAGGGAGGGGCAGGAGTTTAGGAGTGTCTGCTTCAGGTCAGTCTTGCTGATAAAGCAGTGTGGGTTTCCCTGATCATATCTGTTTAATTAACCAAAAGTGCAGAATTGAAGAAGTTGTTGGATATTTTTGCATTTTTCTGCAGTTGGCTGTGAGAGACTTTTCTCAGACTGTTAGCTGAAGGTTGGGGGTGTCCAGCCCAGAGAAGAGAAAGATTTGGGGAGATTTAATCTGGGGAGATTTAATTGGGGCCTTCCAAGACCTAAAGGGAGCTGGAGAGGAGCCTTGGCCATGGCTTTAAACAAAGGAGGAGAGATTTAGATGGGATCTTAGGAAGGAATTCCTCTGAGGGTGGGGAGGAGCTGGGCTGGAATTCCCAGAGGAGCTGTGGCTGCCCCTGGATCCCTGGCAGTGCCAGTGGGAGGTGTCCCTGCCGTGGCAGGGGTGGCACTGGGTGAGCTTTGAGGTCCTTCCATCCCAAAGCATTCCCTGATTCCAGCCCAGAGGTAACCTGGCTATGGAGCCAGCAGGGTCTGGGGGCTAAAGAACAGGAATTTCAGACATTTTATCCATGTTTGTTCTTGCTGATCCCTCAGCTGAGAGGGGATGGGAACAACAGCAGGAGCATCCCCAGGCTCTGGGAATGGGACACTCTGGGAGTGAAGGGACACANAGTGGAGGGACACTGGGAGAATGGGACACTCTGGGAATGGAGGGACTCTGGGAGAATGGGACAGTCTGGGAATGAAGGGACACTGGGAGAATGGGACACTCTGGGAATGAAGGGACACTCTGGGAGAATGGGATACTCTGGGAATGAAGGGACACTCTGGGAGAATGGGACATTTTGGGACTGGAGGGGGACTCTGGGAGTGGAGGGACTCTGGGAGTGGAGGGACACTGGGAGAGTGAGACAGTGGGAGAGGGACTCTCTGGGACTGGGACACTGGGAATGGGACATTCTGGGACTGGGACACTGGGAATGGGACACTGTGGGACTGACACCCTCTGGGAGTGGCACTTTTATAACCATTATTGGCTCTGTGGTTTATCCTGAGACAACAGAACCGACCATAAATCGTCATTTCAGGGCCAGCCCTGAGTGGCTGGTGTGAGCAGTGCAGGCTGCCTGTGGCAGGTGTTGAACACCTGCATCAATCCTGCAGCAGGGTCCCAGGGTGACAATGCCAGCTCCCCAGATCTGTTTGCAGAGTGCACAAAGCAACGAGGAAAACATTGCAACAGCACAAAGCTTTTCTTACAGACCCAGCCCAGGCTGCTGCCTCAGCAAAGCTCTTTGTTGGAGCTTTTCTTGCAGCCCCAAACTGGGATTGGGCCAGGCACTGCATGCAGCAGGATTGGGGTGCTGTGGCTGTCGGATAAACCCCCTGGGAGCCAGTTCTGCTCTTTGGAACTCGTTTATTTTTCCCCATCTCCTTGAAGCAGAGTGTGGGGAGCAGTGATTCCGGCTCTCTTGTGGGATGTGTTTCTCCCCCATTTCCTGGAAGCCCTCGGTGTTTGGGGAAGGTTCTGGGCTGTGTGGAGCTGCTGGACACCATCCACAGCCACTATCAGGCATTTTCTGCTGGGTGGAACTCCCTGAAAATCCCATTTCCCTCCCTTTGTGGGGAAATCCCTTCTCCCATGGGGCACACAGGGTGTGAGGCTGGCTCTGGGAAATATTCCCAGGGAAGAAAGGCTGGGAATGTGCTGACAGCAGCTCTGCTCTTTCAGGTGTCAGTGTAAGAAGCTTATAAAAAAAGCTCCATTTTTGCTTGGTGAGCAGAAAGTGCAGGGAAATGGGCTGGGAATGTGTGGAGCAGAAACTGAAACAGTGTTGGGACAGCTCGGGCTGGAGGCAGGAATGCTCAGCAGGGAAGAGAATTCCTGAAAGAGCAGCCTGAAAAGGAAGAGAAAACTTGAACGTGTGAATTCCAGACAAAAAGATCATACAAAGCTGATGATTTCTGACCAGCTTGCAGCCAGTTTTGCCAATATTGAGGTATCTGGAAATACCTCAAGGATTTTCTCTTTCATTTCAGCTGTCAGCCTCGAGATGCCACTTTGCACCTGAGCTACTCTGAATGATTTGTGCCAGCTCACTTCAGCTCGTGGTAACAAATGGCACAAATTGCTGAAGTGACTTTGGAAAAAAGGGTTTGGACTCGTGAGGATGCAGATTTGGAAGCCTTGACTATCAGAGTTTTGGTGGTGGTGCCATCCCTCCTGCCCAGCACCACCAGAGCACGGCTCAGATGTGCTTTGCCCTCATCTCCAGTGCACATCTTGGCTCTAATTCCCTGCAATAATCAGATTTTAAGGAGTTAGAACAGCCCTCATCAGTTGTTTCTCCTCTTTTGGTGGAGATGTAAACTCAGAGAAGCCAAGCCAAACACCCTGGGGGTTCCCAGGGCTGCATTCCCAAAGGAGTGAGGAGTCCTTTCCCCAGCAGCCTGGATGGAAACTGGATCCAGGGAATTCAGCTGCAGGTCCTGGAGCCAAGGCCTGCCCAAATAACGCATCCAAAGAGAGAGAGAGAGTGACTCTCCTTTATTGCTACATGTTCACTTTATTTTTAATAATATTGCATTCTTCAGACTTGTTTAGGAGCTAATTCCCTGTTCTTTTTGTTTTAAAACCAGCAGGCATGACTGTTGCTATGAACATGAAGGGAATATCAAAACAAAACAATACATCTGGTGACCTCAGAAACTTGCAGCAATCAGGAATAATTCAGATACAAGCACCAGGAATATTTCAGCTAATAGACACAATTAATAACACCTGTGAAATTGGGTAATCAGCAGTTCCTGAAACACTCTGCCATCCCCAGAGTCTGCAGACAGCTGACAAACCATTCAGCGGGGACTTGGATAAGTATTTCTGCATAATAACTTATTAATTATTCATTAATTTATTAATTAAGTTCATTATCAAGTTTGTTTTAAAATACAGGTGTCAGATATATCCATGTGTCACCAAATTGCCAGGTCAGTGGCCACCATGGGGCTGTGCAGCCCCTCCAAAGGGGAACATGAGCAGGGAGAGTCCCTGGTGCACTCCAGCTGCTCCAGGGGATGTTCTCACTGGGCCTGGCTCTCTAGAGCTGGAGTTTTATCTGTTCCCTTTCCTGAGTTCAGCTTTCTCTCCCCATTTTCCATTCCCTATCACTGTCCAGAGCCATGCCCTTGGCACTTGGCAGGTGTCACATGCCTGAACTTGGAGCTGTATTTTCTATGGATGCTTTGTGGTTGAGGATCTCAAATTGCCAGGGAAAAAAAAAAAAAGAAAAAAAAAAGCAAGAAAGCTGTATTTGCCTTTCAGATAAGAGGGAAAAAAAAAAGAACTTCATTTATTTTCTCTTAAATTTCTTCTAATCTGACTTCATGTCCTGGTTACCGTGCAGGGAGGGGTGGAGGGCCCATCCCTGGAAGGGTTTAAAAATCCTGAGGCTGTGGTTCAGGTGCTGGGTTAGCAGCTGGACTGATGGTCCTTTTCCAGCTTTAGGGATTCTGGGATGATTCTAAAAGGACAGAGAACTTGTGGTTCAAAAGGGTTTCAGCTCCTGTGAGTGTAACCAAAGCAGATCCATGGCCAGGGCAGCGTGGTGGGATTTCCTTCCCCATCCAAGGAGAAACTGGGTTAGATGTGCAATTGCAATCATTTAATATTAATATCATTGGGAATGTTGTTCCCAGTGGAAGCAGGGAAAGGTGAAATCCCATGTGGCCTTCCCTTGTCTCTGGGATCCATCCCTGGTGCTGCTGGTAAGGGGTGGAATTCAGGATTTGCCTCAATGGAAAAGGTAAATATGGAAAGAAACCAAGTTGGTGGGAAAGGTTCTCCAAGCACAGCAGATTTTCCACTAAAACAAGGTGAGAACTTGCTTTACTCATTTCCTTCTGCTCAAACCAGGTTCTTTCCAAAGAATTCTGATCTTTTCCTCCTTTCCAAGGAACTCGTGGAGCCCAGGACAGCTCTGGCTCAGGTGATGAAAGCACAGCTCCTTTTTTCCTGCCCTGTGGGAAGGTGAGTCCTGGAGATCTCCTAAGAAATGACACAATTTTCCAAGCCAAGGAAGCTGCAGTGACCTTGAAGCTCTGGGCTAGGAATAATTCCCTTCACATTTCCTGAGTGGAGATGAGCTGGTGCCAGGACAGGGGAGGGGAATATTTCAGTTACTCACCTGGAGGATTTGTATTTATTCAAATTTATGAATTGTCATTTATGGGGAACAATGTGAACCCACCCATTTCCTTCTCTCAGGCCATGAACAATATTGAGGAAGTTGTTTGCACTTGGAAACCACAAGGTGGGGAGTTCAGGGAGATAAAAATGCAAAGAATTGTAATCTGTGAGTGAAACTGTGAAATCAAGTGTTGAGCAAGATGCTTCTAAAGAAAACAATATATTTTCAGAATTACATCACAAGGGTTTATTTTTTTTTCTGCTGTGCAGAATAATTTCTCATTCACTCTTTGAAGGAAATAAAAAAGAAAATTGCATTTCGTCTCCCTCTCCAGCCCCTTACTTTAACAAATTCTTAGGCAGAATTTCTTGTTCTCTAATTTGAATTATCAGTTTGTGAAATGGTTTTTTCCTCCCCTCTTTGGCTTGTTTCCAATTCTTGGCCTATAAAGAAATGATTATGCTCCCCCTTTCCCACCCTTTTCTTTCTTCCTCAAAATTAGAGCTTTTTGTAATTTTTTCCCATGGTATCACTTTGTTGGATTATGAAGCAAAGCCTCACACTCTGAGATACAATTTAGCATCAACCCAGGACACCACCTAAGCCCTGTAATTTAAACCTATATTTTTCCCAGCAGCTGTAGTAAACTGAGATGCTCAGATTTCAAGGAATCCAAGCCAGTTTAGAGCAGCCAAACATGATTNTAGTTCTGGGTTTCACATTCAGAGCTCCTGAGCTCTCTGCACAGAGCAGGGACACAAAACAATTCCTGCTCCAGCTCGGCACCAAGGACAACTTTCAGGGCAGGAACAAAACCAAGGGTGAAGGGAGAAGGAAAAGCAAGGAGGATGGAGCTGCATGAGCTGGAGCTGGAATTGGCCAATGAACTGCAATGTGCTGCTGGAGCAGAACTGATCCAAGTGTGAGCCCTGGTGCCTTGGAGCCCATTCTGGGACCATTTTGGGTCACCCTGGGTGTGGCCCAGCCGGGCTCTGGCACTGCCCAGGTGTGTCCAGGGAGGCCTTGGAATAAATCCCTGCTTTATCCTCCTGCTCTGGCTGGAATCTGCTCCAGGTCACCTCCAAGGGAGAGAACCCAGAGCTGAGAGGGGCCAGCAGGAGGCTGGAAAGGGGAGCTGGGTCCTTGGAGTGCCTGACAGGCTGGGGGTGGGAGCAGCCCTGGATTTGGGAGTAGCCCTGGATTTGGGAACAGGATGATTTCTGTCTTTTCAGGGATGCCAAGGGGGCACTGCAGCCCTGCCATGGAGTCTGTGGGAAGCAGTTCCCTCTCCCATCCATTCCTGTGTTTCCATCACTCCCATTTCCAGAGGATGAGGAGCTCTGGTGACAAGGAGCTGTCCTTGGCCTTCAGCCAGAGGAGGGAAGCAGAGCCCTTGTCCAGGGTGGGAACTTCCTTCATTCCCAAGGCACTCAGGCTGGGTGGCACCAACCTCCAGCATTTGATTCAGGATCAGAGCTTCCTCCTGAAATTCCAGGGCTGAGCTGTGAAACCCTTCACTTTATTTCTCTGGGACAGAAACACTCCCCTGCAGTGTGTGTGGGAACCAGCCCGGGCTGGGCTCAGGAACATCACAGCCAAGGTGGAGGTGACTGGGGAGAAAGGCAAATCTTGGGAATTAACACATGGAAAACTGTCTTTTCCTCCTGTGAAATATTCTGGATGCATGGCTGTAAGTTCTTACTCTCTGATAAAGAACCTGGTGTTACACAGAACAAGATAAATTCAACCCTAGGCTCCGTTCAGCTTTGCTTTCCAAAGTTATCTTTGGAAATTGTCTCCCTGGAATTGGGAAACTCCAGGTGGCTCTGCAAGGCCAATTATCTTTGAGCTCCCTCAAGTGGCAGTGAAACCCTGGAGTTTGTCACAGAAATCCTCGAGTTTGTCACAGAAATCCTCGAGTTTGTCACAGAAATCCTCGAGTTTGTCACAGAAATCCTCGAGTTTTTTAAAAAACCCTTTGACTTTGTCGCTGAAATCCTCGAATTTGTCACAAAAATCCTCAAGTTTGTCACTGGAACCCTCGAGTTTTTAACGAAAAACCTGGAGTTTTTCACTGAAACCCTTGAGTTTGTCACAGAAATCTTCAACTTTGTCACTGGAATCTTCAACTTTCTCACAGAAACACTTGAGTTTTTTACAATCTCCTTGAGCTTGTCACTGAAATCCTTGACATTTCTGTAAAACCCCTTGAGTTTGTCACTGAAACTCTTGAGTTTTTGAAAAAAAAACCAACNTTCCAATTCTTGGCCTATAAAGAAATGATTATGCTCCCCCTTTCCCACCCTTTTCTTTCTTCCTCAAAATTAGAGCTTTTTGTAATTTTTTCCCATGGTATCACTTTGTTGGATTATGAAGCAAAGCCTCACACTCTGAGATAAATCTGAATATGTGGAGATGACTCGGGATTATTGGAATAATTGTGATTTTTCATGTTTGGTTTTATTTTAAATGATCTCAATCCAGTGAGACTATTTAACATAACCATGCCAACTACAGAGATAGAATTTAATTTCCTGAGATCCAAGGCCTGGGAGAGCTGGTGAGAAGGAATTCCACAGAGGGAAGGAATTAACTGGAAAGTGAGGGATCAGGTGTATCAGAAAGGAATTAAAGTTCAGGGAACAACGGGACCACTGAATCAAGTTGTTTGCTAGGAAAGTTCTCCAGGCTGCAGCAGAGAGAAGGAAAGAAATCCACCCCACCTCAGCCAGGTCTTGGAAAGTCTCCAGCAAAGTTCAGCCACTCGAGGGCAGAGGAAATGCCTGAGGAGGAACTGCTGGATGTGCAGAAAGGGCTCAGCCTCGGGTGGGGGAAAAGCAGGAGCCTGACAGGAGAGAGCTGCCTTTGGGATACAGGAACTGAAGGTGATGCCTCAGGTTTGAGCTTTGATATTTTTTTAGATTTTGTTCTGTTTTGGTGGGTAGTTCTGGGTTCCATATTCAGAGCTCTGTGCACAGAGCAGGGACACAAAACAATTCCTGCTCCAGCTCGGCACCAAGGACAACTTTCAGGGCAGGAACAAAACCAAGGGTGAAGGGAGAAGGAAAAGCAAGGAGGATGGAGCTGCATGAGCTGGAGCTGGAATTGGCCAATGAACTGCAATGTGCTGCTGGAGCAGAACTGATCCAAGTGTGAGCCCTGGTGCCTTGGAGCCCATTCTGGGACCATTTTGGGTCACCCTGGGTGTGGCCCAGCCGGGCTCTGGCACTGCCCAGGTGTGTCCAGGGAGGCCTTGGAATAAATCCCTGCTTTATCCTCCTGCTCTGGCTGGAATCTGCTCCAGGTCACCTCCAAGGGAGAGAACCCAGAGCTGAGAGGGGCCAGCAGGAGGCTGGAAAGGGGAGCTGGGTCCTTGGAGTGCCTGACAGGCTGGGGGTGGGAGCAGCCCTGGATTTGGGAGTAGCCCTGGATTTGGGAACAGGATGATTTCTGTCTTTTCAGGGATGCCAAGGGGGCACTGCAGCCCTGCCATGGAGTCTGTGGGAAGCAGTTCCCTCTCCCATCCATTCCTGTGTTTCCATCACTCCCATTTCCAGAGGATGAGGAGCTCTGGTGACAAGGAGCTGTCCTTGGCCTTCAGCCAGAGGAGGGAAGCAGAGCCCTTGTCCAGGGTGGGAACTTCCTTCATTCCCAAGGCACTCAGGCTGGGTGGCACCAACCTCCAGCATTTGATTCAGGATCAGAGCTTCCTCCTGAAATTCCAGGGCTGAGCTGTGAAACCCTTCACTTTATTTCTCTGGGACAGAAACACTCCCCTGCAGTGTGTGTGGGAACCAGCCCGGGCTGGGCTCAGGAACATCACAGCCAAGGTGGAGGTGACTGGGGAGAAAGGCAAATCTTGGGAATTAACACATGGAAAACTGTCTTTTCCTCCTGTGAAATATTCTGGATGCATGGCTGTAAGTTCTTACTCTCTGATAAAGAACCTGGTGTTACACAGAACAAGATAAATTCAACCCTAGGCTCCGTTCAGCTTTGCTTTCCAAAGTTATCTTTGGAAATTGTCTCCCTGGAATTGGGAAACTCCAGGTGGCTCTGCAAGGCCAATTATCTTTGAGCTCCCTCAAGTGGCAGTGAAACCCTGGAGTTTGTCACAGAAATCCTCGAGTTTGTCACAGAAATCCTCGAGTTTGTCACAGAAATCCTCGAGTTTGTCACAGAAATCCTCGAGTTTTTTAAAAAACCCTTTGACTTTGTCGCTGAAATCCTCGAATTTGTCACAAAAATCCTCAAGTTTGTCACTGGAACCCTCGAGTTTTTAACGAAAAACCTGGAGTTTTTCACTGAAACCCTTGAGTTTGTCACAGAAATCTTCAACTTTGTCACTGGAATCTTCAACTTTCTCACAGAAACACTTGAGTTTTTTACAATCTCCTTGAGCTTGTCACTGAAATCCTTGACATTTCTGTAAAACCCCTTGAGTTTGTCACTGAAACTCTTGAGTTTTTGAAAAAAAAACCAACAAAACCTGGAGTTTTTCACTGAAACCCTTGAGTTTGTC
>VZTB01009548.1:135453-146384 GCA_013397245.1 Thryothorus ludovicianus | reverse complement strand
GCCGGGGCTGCATCTCCCAGGGGCAGGGAATTGTCCGGGGAGGGATGCGGAGCACGGACAGGGCATTTCGTCACGCCGTGGGAAGGCTGGAAAACATCGCCCGCGGTCATGTGTCCCTCGGGCAAAGGCAAACATCGGCCATGCCTCAAGGGCGCGGGTAGGAATTTTTGTGTTAATTCTCGGAAATTAAGGGTTGTCCAGCGAGAAACAAGCAGTTTGGCAATTTTGGGGAAGTCCTGGCCAATAGGCATCGGAAAACCGCCTTGAAATCCCAAATCAGGTCTTTCTCCCTAAAAGCTTTGTAGTTCCCATTCTCCTTGACCCTTCTGGACATCATCAAGACCAGGCAGGGGATGGCTGCCTCTGCCCACCACACTTCCACTCTGTTCCCAGCTGCTTTTGCCAGGAAAAACCTGATCTGCATTAACCCTGGTCTAAATCCTTGCTCAGTCCCAGCTCAGCCCAGCCATAACCCATTGCCCCAGCATTTTAAAGGATGCTCTGACCCAGTTCCCTGGCTCAAGGATCCCATCCTGGAAGGATAATTCCTTCCAGCTCATTCTGCAGGGAGGGAATGAGATGCCAGTGTGGAGACACCAACCCTCTGCAAAACCCAAAGCACCGGGTCCCATCCTGCTTCAAACCTCATCCCTGCAGCTCCATGATTTTACAGCTCTGGGGAGATAATTCCCCGTGGCTGGAGGAAATCAGCCTTGGGTGAAGGGGTGATCTGCCTCACTCCCTGGGAGAGAGGAGGGTTTCTAAGGAGGCAGCCTCAAAGCCCCAAATCATTTCATCAGCCTCCCAGCTACAGACACACGCCCAGGCTCTCTTAAAATGCTGATTCGTTGAAATTCACCCATCTTGGCTGCACAGAGTCGAAAATTCATATTTTTCCTGTGAATCAGCCCCATTCCCTGAAATAACAGCCCAAAAAGAGAGGGGAAATAGTCTTGCACTGAGCTGTTCCTGGTCGAGTGAGACAAAACAGCCCAGGGGGGGACAAGCAAGGTGTCCCTGCACCCCAACACCCTCCTGGGCTGGGCATGGCTGTGTCAGGGATGTCTGAGCTGCTGCTGGGGACTAAAGCACATCCCTGGATGCTGCCAGGGCTCCCAAGGAAGTGGGGCAAAGCCTTGTGTCCCCACAACATGCGGGACCCCGCCACTGTCCCCTCTGGCCACTGTCATGCCGTGATTCTCCCTGCTGCAAAGTGGTTTGAGAAGGAGCATCCCTCACAGCAGCGCCTGCCAAAACCCGGCTCACTGGGGGTGCTGAGCAGATAAAAATCCCAGCAATGAGGAGTCGGGGAGAAAAGTGATTTTCCTGCCCTCCTGGCCCAGCCAAGGCAGCTCCAGCTCCTGGGCTCCCCCAGGGCCTGAGTTTGGGTTTTTCCTGTTACCTCTGGCAGAAGCTCTCCCAGCACAGAAGTGAGCACGTGTGGGGACCCCGCAGAGCCCTGCAGGAACGTGCTGGTATGTGTTTCCTTGTGCCCTGGGGAGGGCTCAGCGTGGGCAGGGCAACTTCCTGGGGCCCCTGCTCCAGCCCAGAGCCCCCCGAGCTGGGGCAGGGGGAGCCTGGAGCCCAAGTGGGAATGTTCAGCTCATCTGGGGGCAAATTTTCCCCAAATCACAGCCCTGGTATCACCAGTCAGTCAGAGCCTGAGAGCAGCCCAGGGCACAGGGAGGAGTGGGATGGTGAGGGTGTGTCACCCTTCACGGCAGGAGGGCCCAGGGAAGCACACAGAGGTGGTGCCAGGTTGAACCCCATGCCAGAAACTCCACAAGACCCGGGGTCTGTTCCAGCTGCAACCCCCATCCCTGCCTGTGCTGGGCAGTGACTTGTGCTGCTCTGGCTGGGTCTGCAGGGTAGTGCCCTAGCTCTGCCCTTCATCCTGCCTGTGCCATGGGAAAGCAGCACTCCCACCCCACAGCAGTTTTTGGGTAGATGAGACATGAGGAACCAGTTTTCTTATCCAGGGCAGGGACCATGTGCAGGACAGTGATCCTGTGGTAGACACACAGGATATGAAGCACAGTGGAGGGTGTTCCCAGTTAGGGAGGGGGAAGCCTGGCTGCAGGAACATGCTGCAGGTTGGGGCTGTCCCCTGTCCCCTGCATCAGCCTGGGGTGTACAGGATGGGTCCCTCCCCACAGCTCCTTTTTTCCTGATTGGGATATGCTGGGCTCATTGTGTGCGGCTGGAAACCTTCTGGGACATGTCAGGCTCTCCATCCATCCATCCATCCATCCATCCATCCATCCATCCATCCATCCATCCATCCATCCATCCATCCATCCATCCATCCATCCATCCATCCATCCATCCATCCATCCTTGTTTGTCACCAGCCTCGCAGTAAGCAAAAACAAATGTGGAGGGCTGGGAGGAGGCCAGGGTGGGGAGCTCCCACATGAATTAATTGGCACTTACTGACCAATTGCTGATGGACACTGCACTGGGGACCTGCCAGCATCAGGCACTGTCCCAGAACTGTCCCCTCCCCTGGGGACCATCCCACTTCAGCACATGTGGAAAAACCCCTTGTACTGAGGTCTGCAGCCCTCAGAGCCCTCCAGGCAGGGGGGTGTCCCCAGGCAGGCGCTGGGGACAGGGAGGGTGATGTCTGGTCACTGAAAGCAAGGATGGCTCCTGTCCTGGTGCCACCCACCCGCCTGGGCTGGCCTTACAAGGACAGAGACGATTCACCTCCCCCTCTGCTTCAGATGCCACCGTTCCCAGCTCTGCCAACAGGGACTGTCCCCAAGGGCCCTGCAGGAGATCTGCTGCTCTGGGAGGGCAGCCAGGCACCCTCAGCTGGTGCTGCTTTGGGGAGCACTGAGGGGTGATGGGTGCTGGAAATGCTGCACCCCAGCCCTGCTGCCCCACCCCAGGGTACCCCAGACTGATCCCATGTGCCATGACAAGCACGGTGGTGCCACCCGAGCAGCAGGGGCCCCTCCTTTAGGGAACAAAAACGTCTCCTTGGAAAGCTGAGCCACACCTATCAGACAATACCCAAAGCCTCTTTCCCTCCACTGGGGCTGTGTCAGGGTCCCTACACCACTGCCTGTCCCTGGTCAGGCACCCCAAAACCATGGAAAGCCTCCCAGCAGAGCAGCCTGGAGGATGCCCAACAGTTTTGGGACTGTGGGAAGCAGATTGCTGCTGGAGAGAGAGAGAAGTCTGATGGGTCTGGAGATGCAGGGGGGCCTCAGCTGGGTCCCTGTGCCCATGGCCCAAATCTCACTGAGCCAGGCACAGGGGATCAGCCACGAGTTAATGACACTGGGTTCAATTGTGGCCGAGCCACCTATGTGCACAGATGTCCCAGGGAAGGCAGATCCCATCCCAAAGGCAATTCCCAGTCGTGGGGCTACAGAGCTGCCTCCTGCCAGCACAGCCAGAAAAGTCAAGGTGTCCCCAAGCTGTGCCCACATCACAGGGACAAGTGGAATTTGGGAAGGCAGAGCAGCACAGCCAAACTCAGTCCTTTGAGCCAGGACCAGCACAATCCCTGGACTGGGACACCGCAGGGACATCAGCTGGGATGGCTCTGCCTCAAGGAAGGTACCCACCCTGGGAGGAATTTGGGGCTACCTGGGGCAATCAGCCACTGCCAAAAGTACAAACGAAACCCAAGGGAAAGGGAGGGAAGGTGGAAAATAACATTGAAAATGCCAGAAATAACACTGAAAATACCACATTAACTCC
Organism: Thryothorus ludovicianus; assembly: GCA_013397245.1. Taxonomy (NCBI): domain Eukaryota; kingdom Metazoa; phylum Chordata; class Aves; order Passeriformes; family Certhiidae; genus Thryothorus; species Thryothorus ludovicianus. The sequence continues at coordinate 142,671 of VZTB01009548.1, read as the reverse complement.
AGGACCAAGTCCCTTTCCCCCTCTGATACCAGGTCCCTGTCCCTCCCTCCCTCATTTCTCCCTTTTTCAGCTACCCTGGTTTACGTAATTAAAGCCAATTTGTTGTAACAACATCTTAATCCCCTCTGCCCCTTTGGATGCTGCTTCTTCTCTCCTCTCCTTCATCACTGCTCTGCTCAGCATTCTCACAGCCCCAGAGCAGGTCAGAGGGTCCCAGGGGATGAGGAAGAGGCTCCAGGCACTGTTCTGAAAATGGGATGTCCAGGGGTCACCACACCTCCCCATCCCACTGCCAGATCCCAGTGGCTGTAGCCAAATAAATGGTCAATGGGTGCCTGCCCCATGCCAAAAACTGCCCTGGAAGAGGCCACAGCTCAAAAGTGACAAAAGTGACTCTTTCTGAGTTTTCATCCCCAAAGTGCTGCCGGGGCCAGTGCACGACTCCCTCTCCCATCCCCAGGCGGCACCAAAAGTAAGTTCATTGTTTGAAAAGCCATCAGTCAAGGCTTGCTGGCTAAAATTACCCTCCTGCTTTATCATCTTGAGAACATTAAGGGCTGTTGTTAACAGATGTTTCGCGTTACACATTATTTGTTAGTCTAATGAAAGGAGGTGAACAAGCTTTCAAGACCTCAGAAGTTGTGCCGAAGGTTTTCCACGGGAGGCTGCTGCACCACTCCAGGGGAGAGTGAAGATGAAGATGAGGATGTGAATGAACTCTCGACACCCTGTTGACTTTTCCTTGCTCTTGCCTGGCTTGTGGGATTTCTGATTTTTGGGTGTCATGAGCGCAGTGTGTTACACAGATATTTGTTTGTATTCACCATCCCAGAAGGATGTGCTGGGTACACCCAGGGCCAGTTTGGGGCTGCTCAGCCCCTACCTTGGCCACAGCTCCACACTGGCCCAGAGTGTAGCCAACGCATCCTCCAGGGATGGTGAATACAAATATCTGTGTAACACATTGCTCTCATGGCACTGCCTCCTGGAGAGGGAGTTTGGCATGGCTTTGGTCCTCAAAAGCTTCAAAAGTGCCAGTGGGAAGGGATGTGCCAGCCCTGCAAGGGATCCCGGGAAGAAAGGTGTGCCAAGGGCCCAGACATGGGGCTGCCTCCAGCCACCCTCTCCAGCAGGCAGGGCTGTGGGGCTGAGTGAGGTCAGAAGGAGTTTGAATCCCCTTTGCTGAGAATAAACCCCTGCCCTTTGGCTGTGCCAACCTCCAGAACAGAAACCTCTCACTGGTGCTTCCCTGGGAAGGGTTGGGGATTTTGATGGGGTCACAGCCGAGAGGATCCTTGTGCCAGCTCTGCCAACAGCCCCCAGTGAGCCCTGCCTGGTGCAGGGGTACCAGCAGCTGCACTGCAGGCTCAGGGCTGCTCTTCCTCCAACCCACCAGCACAATGACCCCGCTGGCTCCGGGCTGGAGCTCAGAGCCACATCCCAAGGGAGATGCTGCGGCACCGTGTCCACTTGTGTTCATGACAAACCCACTGCCACCAACTGCGGGGCTCCAAACCTGCATCTGGCAGAAAAACCCCACCATGGTGAGGAGGAAGATGAGAGAAAACGCCGCTGTTTTATTTCAGGATGCCAATAAAAGATAAGGTTACCAGTAAAAGTTCCTCTGCTGTCATCGCTCCAATGCCGAAAGCATCGCAGATCTGGAGCAGAAGGCTGATGCTCACAAAGGCAGGACATTTGCCTTCTATTTCAAGTCTCCTCATCCCAGTTTAGGAAACTGCACCCCAGTTAAGGCCTTGGCAGCAGATAAGGTTCTCAAAGCTCCAGTTTTGAGTGTGCACAGGTTCTTGTCTCTGTTTCCTTGCTCTCTTCCTGCCCACTGCTCTCAATTCCCAGGTATCCTTCAACATCAGAAATGCTTTGACTGCTGGTCAGCTTGTCAGAGCATTCCAGGTGCTGACAGTGCCTCCATCCATGCAAGTTTGGCAGAACAGGTGCTAATGGGAAATATCTCACATGGCCCAGCAATGCTGGGATCTGCAGACCAATCCCCAGGGCCTCTGCCCAGAGGGGAACGGGCTTTTAGGGTGAAGAACAGGCTTGTGGTGATCCTGCAGCCTCTCACTCTGATTTTTGCATCATGCTGGGTCCACACTGAGTTCTTTGGGTGCTTTAGGAGCCCAGCAGGGCAGTAGTTTCTCTGCTGTGTTGCAAACAGCCCTGTGAGACTGCTGGGGGCTGGGTTTCCAAAAGCTGTGCAGATTCCACACGGAATACTGGCCCCCCTACGGACCCACAGGCAGGAGAAACCCTCCCCACAGCCCCAAAGCCACTGCCAAAAGTGCAAACAAAACCCAAGGGAAAGGGAGGGAGGGTGGAAAATAATACTGAAAATACCAGATACCATCCCAAAAAGCAGCGCCCTGCCTGAGCCAGCCCTCAGCAGCGTGAGCAGAGGCAGCCTGGGGGCTCAGTGGGGCTGCTCCATGTAGGAAGGAGGCTGTGTAGGGAATGAGTTGTGGGTTGGAGAGAGATGCTTCAGACCTGCATGCAGTGTAGGAGCCACGGGAGGGGACAGAGGGTGGGGATTGAAGAGACTGAGTCTCCTCAAGCAGCACAGATTCTCGGGTGGGCTGTGCACCCTGGCCAGGCGCGGGTCAGACCCGCGGCAGGGCTGTAGAAAACAAGCCTGGGGTAGCACAGCCCAGCCGGGAGCCAGTTTTGGGGGATGCCACCCCTCGGGAAGGGCACCTGGCCCGGGCTCTGGGGATGGCAGGGCTGCACCCCCACCCCACGCTCTGCCTCCCCTCTGTCACCTCTGTGTCCTAAGGGGACAGGCGGCTCCGGGGTGCCCTGGGGGCTGTCGGCTGCTCCTGCACGGTGGCTTTGCCCCAAAAATGGGGCGAATCCTCCTGACCCCCGCTCCAGGACCAGAGCGAGGATGCGCGGGACCGGCGGAGCGGCGCGCAGGGAGAGATGCGGCCGGGATTGTCCCGTTAAAAACGCTCCTCCGGCCAGGACCGGGAGCCATGAAGGGTCGGTGCCGCTCTCCTCTCCCAGCCCCGGTTCTGTCCCCGTTGATGCCGGAGCCGCGCAGCTGCGGCCGCCGGGACGGAACCCGGACCCGCGGTGCCCACGGCCCCGCCGGGCCGCCCCCGCTCCCCGCGCCCGGAAACCGAGACCGGGAGCCCCGGGGGAATTGAGGGACCCCGCAGACCGCGAGCCTCAGTACGGACCGACTTGCCGGGCGCGTCCCGGACCCGACACCTCCGGTGCCGGCGCGGAGGCGGCCGGTGCGGGGTCCCTGTGCCCCCTGCCCCCTGCGGGGTCCCTGTGATCCCTGTCTCGGGTGCAGGACTCCTTTCTCACGGTGCGGGTCCCTCTGTCCCCGCTGTCCTGGGGTCGGCACCCTCGCAGCTCTCCCCGACGGGGCTTCCCCCCCCCGCCTCCACCCGCTCTCCCGGTTCTCCCCACCCCGCCGCGGGGGGACACCGACCCCCTTTGTCCCCGCGGCAGGGGGGACACGGCGGGGACACCCCGTCCCCGAGGCTGCCCCATCCCCGGGGAGCCCACCCCGGGCCGGCGGGACTCACCGTCCTGGGGCGCGGCCTCGCTGCCGCTGCTGCCTCCCGACGGCTCCGGGATGGCCTTGCCGCTACCGGCGGGCGGGGGACCGGCCGAGGGGGTCCCGTTCATACCGGCCGCCACCTCCTCCAGGTCGAGGAGGTGGCTCACGCTGAAGTTTTTCCGGCTTTGAGCGTTTTCGGGNAATTAATTTTTTTTTTTAAATAGGGGGGGAAAAAATATCACGGCTGCCTTGAGTCCGGCTCCCTCCCCAGCCCCTGTTCCGCCTTGTGCTGACGTCTGGGGAAAAAACCACGCTCCCAGCCCAAACTTTCTTCCCCTGCTCTTTGCTCTGGAGCTGTTCAAACAAACGCCCCTGCTCTGAGCCGAGCGGGGCGGCCCCTCGCCCCCCCCAGCCCAATTTTTAAGTGCTTCTATCAACAAGTGTAAGTGGCTGCGCTCCGTGGGGAGGGATGGGGTGGGCAGGGAGAGGGGCTGGAGGGAGAGGTGACCCGCAGGTTAGCGGGGGACACGGCCCCCCTCCACCTCCAACCACCCCCCTCCTCCGGCCCCCATCCACCCCGGAGCAAGGTCACCTATCCTGGGAANACCCGGGGCTGCTTGCTGGTGTCTGGAGAGGGCTGAGCTCGGGGCGATGAGCACAAATCGAAGAGGTTAAACAATTTTTCCTTCCCCTCGATTCCAGCCGCTCTCCTGCCCCGCAGCTGCGGGGACACACGGACAGGGCTGCGCAGGGTTCCACGCGAAACCTCCGAGCGGGTCGGGCCGGCTCTGAGCTCATAAACATCCCTGCTCCAGCACGGCCGAGGGAGGCAAACCCCTGGCTGAGTTATTTTAACATTTGTCGAAAGCTTTTCTTGCGCTCCCTTCCCCTTCAAGTCGGAGGCGTGCAGATTTTTAAGCCAGCCAGCGCTGCCAAATCTGATCTTCCTGACGGGGAAGCAGCTTCCCAGAGCTCTCCAGCTTGGAAGGGGTGTAGCTGAAGGCAGATTTTGGCTCTCTCCAGCTCTGCGGGGGGCTCCTCCAGTGTGCAAACAAGGCAGCCCAACCTCCCTTCCCCCTCTTTTTTTTGTGGGGGGGTCCATTTATCGGTTCTGTTGGTCCAATCTGCTGCCCTAGGGGGGCTTTGGGAATCAGCCCCGGCATCTGGTTCTGTCCCCTCGGCTGTGTCAATCACGGGCTGGGGTCGCACTGCCTCTGCTCCTGCTTCCCTGCGGGATGCTCCCCAAGGTGGGAGTTCCGGCCCTGCCCAGAGCCCAGCTGGACATGTCCCTGTCCCCTGTCCTCTGCGTGTATATTTTAGAATACAAATAAATTGCCACCAGCCCTCTCGGCTGCTCCGTGCTCCCAGGGAGGGGATGGCTGCATCATCCCTGGGCTCACCACACAGCCTCGTGCCACCCATCCTTGTTCAGCTACCCGCTTGATCCTGCTTTTTCTTCCACCATGACTGCAGAGATTGACCCTTCCCAGGATGGGGATGACCCCATGTCCAGGAAAAACTGCTCTAGGATCAGGCCTGGCGGTGAGGGATCAGCAATGGGCACTGCTTGGCCGGGGTTGCTGGGAGGGTCAGGGCAGTGAGGACCCCCATCCTTGCCCCAGCATCCCTCTCCTGGCTCCGTGCTAGGATTATTTTGGGGGTGCTGGTCTTGGCCCATGGAGGGGCGAGGGCAGGAGTGGGGGATGGAGCAGCCCTGTCCCTGTTTATAACCCTCTTCCTCCTCCTTGTTTAGGGCCAGACCTTATTCTTGAAGTGTCTGGCTTTTCCAGGGGAGACGGCTTTCCCTCGGTGCGTGGCATTAAATAATTAAATGGAGGGAATAATCATCGGTGAAACCCCCTTGGGTTCGCACTTCCTCGGGCCCTGTGATTGCTGATATTTTTTTGGTTGAAATATGACCTTTTTTATGATCAAAGGGGATCAGAGTTCCAAAGGAAAGTAAAAAAAAATAAAAAAAATGTGGGCAAGCATTTTCTTTTTTTTCCCAGTCCTAGCAGTCTGGTAAAGTTTCTTTAGACATGCAAAGATTTACACACCTTTCTGCAGGGTGCCTTAAATTACCCTCCAGCTCTTTACACATTTCCATGAGCAGAGCAAGAACAGTAAGTCATTGAGAAATTAACTGGCCTTTCAGTAATATCCCCTGTCGGCCTTTCAGAAGGAGAATGTCTAATGACTTTTTTGAAGTAGAGGTCAGGGTTTGCTTTTTTTAAATAAAACAATCTGTATTAATGCAATTTCCTTTTTAGCTGTAGGATTTGCCCTTTTTTTTCTCCTCAGCATCGTTTTTTTTAACACCACCAGCCACACGAGGCATCCAAAGCAGGACCTGGTTGTTTGAAACACACACCCCTGGTGTTTCCTAACCCACTTGTGCAAGCTCTTCTCATTTATTGTTTTGGTAAAAATTGTGGTTTAAAATGGACTTCAAAGCTGGCGAGGTGACTCTTGGCTTTGGGCAAAACAAAACTGAGCAGGTTTTCTTTACCTGACACCTGGCACCTGGGTTTTGCTGAGCTGGGTGTGATCTCTGAGTCCAGCTTTGCTGGGCCAGAGCTGCTGGGGTGATGAACCAGAGGCACTGAATTGGGCTGTGCTGGGCTCCTCAGGGTAAGGATCTGCCTGGCCAGAGCCTGCCAGCTCTGCAGCCCTTGGGATGAACGTGTTTCTGTTTGCCAGTTCTTCATCTTCCTCTTAAAAAAAATTAAAATATTATATTATGATTTTTTTTGTAATCTCACTTTGTGTTTTCCTAGGGGTTTCCTGATATTTCTCTCACACTTTGCTAACACCTTGAGGGTGCTCAGCACGGCACGGATCTGGATGTGCTCTGCCAGCCCCAGCCCCCTCCTCACCCCAAAACCGTGGGCTGGGGCAGTGCTGCCTCCTTGGAGCGCTGCCTGGGATGGTGCTGCTCCTTGTGGCACCCAAATGTTCCTTCCTAACAGTCCCAAAATCTTGCCCTGTGGATGTTCTGGTGCAGAGAAGCTGGGCTGGCTCATCCATAGCTGGAGGTTTTCCTGCCTGTGGAGTTGTCTGAAATGAGGAGACGGGAAAGAGTAGAGAGTGTGGGGGATGCAGGGGCTTGGCAGTGCCTGGTCAGGACCAGAAATCGGCTCTTGGGGTGGGTGCCCAGCCCCTGTCCTGCCCAGGCTGGGGATCAGAGCACCCCCTCCACCTCCAGGGCATCGGGCAGGGGCCAGGGCAGTGCCACCCACAGGGGTGACAGCCAGGGGTGGTTGCTGGAGGAGTCTCCCGTGCCCAGCCCTGCCCTTCCCAGCAGGAATGGTATTTCTGCATTTACTGAGCAACTCCTCTTTCCCCCTCCATCCCTGCCAGACCCCAGAAGTACAGCATGCCCTGTGCTGGCTGCTCTCCTCCTCCTCTCCCCTCCAGCCCTCTCATCTCCCCCCATTGCCCCCCAGCTCCCTGTCTCTGTGGTTGGTGGCATTATAAAACACCCCAGCCAGCCCCTTGGTGAAACTTTTTCTCCCAGCTTTCTCATTCCATCTCTTTCTGCCTCTCTTTTGCTCTTTCTTTCTCTCCCTCTCTTTCTTTCCCTGCCAGGAATCCCAGTCAGTCCCAGATGAACCAATACTCCGTGGCTCTGCTATTTCCCTTTTATTCCCCCCCTCCTTCAACAGCGAGATGGGAAAAGAGTGAACTAA
>VZTB01009548.1:96276-120793 GCA_013397245.1 Thryothorus ludovicianus | reverse complement strand
TAGATATAGATATAGATATAGATATAGATATAGATATAGATATAGATATAGATATAGATATAGATATAGATATACATATAGATATAGATATAGATATAGATATATAGATATATAGATATAGATATAGATATAGATATAGATATAGATGGATATAGATATAGATATAGATATAGATATAGATAGATATTCACATACACATGCATGCATACGAACATACATAATATAAAAAATATTTTTATGTGGTTGTATGGTGTACAGCTTTTGGTGAAGGGAAAGAGGGAGAGAGAGAGAATATTTTTGTATGTGTGCACGTGTGTAGGTCACACTCAAGCTGTCCTGGCTCCCTGGCCAGTGCAGGGCAGTGAAGAGGAAGAGGAGGGAGACAGAGAAAAGGTACAGCAGGGAGGAAAAGAGAGAGAATACAAACTGCTCCAAGTTACAAACGCTCCCCTCTTTGATTAATTGTACTTTCTGTTTGATAAATGTTACTCATGAGTATAAAATATGCAAAGCACTTAGCAAGTTCACACTGTTTAAAGAACTCAACTAACTAAATTAAAATTCGATGATAGAACAGAGCCACTGAAGAGCAGCGTGGCAGCGCTGTCTGGGGAGCCACGGCCACGCAGCCCTGCCCCTGCATCCCTCCTGGAAAACCCAGGCACAGCCTCGTCCAGCCCAGGGACACGTGGGTGAGTGTGGTGAGGCCATGGGTGGGGATTTCTTGTGTGGTCTCCAGCGCCCTGGTTGGGTCCCTGTGGGGTGGTGAGGGGCTGTGAGGGACCACTCCAGAGCACCCTCATCCCCAGCCCCAGTGCGGGGCTGTTTGCTGGTGAGGCAGGGCTAAACTGTTTTAATTTCTAAGCTCTAAGCATTGCATCCAAGAAACCTGCTCCAGTGCCCCAGTGGCTCCTGCCTACCACCCAGACCCCAGACCAGGGGTTTTCTAGCACTGCTGAGCCCCAGTGCAGCACCCCACAATCCCACCCTGTGCCCCTGTGCCCCCCTCACCCTGTGCCCCTCTCACCCTGAACCACCCCACCACCCTGGTGAGTGACACCTCTTTGTGCACTCCCAGTGCTGTATCCTTCCGGCCCGTTGAAGAAAAACAACTCAGCCCCTCTTGGCTTTCCCAAAATGGCAGCTGAGCCCTCTCTGGTGATGGGGAGACCCTCAACACGGGAAGGTTGAGGGATCCAGTCCCTCTATGGGAGTCCTGCCAGCTCCAATCTCTGGGGAGGATGAGAGTGGGGGGATGCAGCGTGGACCCTGAGCAGTGTCCCTGGTCCCAGTGCATGGCACGTGCCTGGCTGGCACTGGCCACACTCCTGGGCCTCCAGCTCTCCATCCCATCATCCCAGGTGAGCTTGCTGGAGGCGGCTGGGCCTCGAAAGCAGCAGCAGCTGTGTCAGGCAGGTAGCAGCTCCCTCCTGCCTGCAGTTGAGAGGAGAAAGAAAGAGGAAAACCTGGCCTGGATCTGGCCTGGCTGAGCTCTTTCCTCTCTGTCAAGAACCCCACTGCAGAGGTTTAAGTCGTTGGACCCCAAGCCACCATCACCCTGCCCCACAGCACCCGACTGGAAACCTAAAAACATCCTAAAAACAGCCTTAACAGTGATGGAGCTTCAAATTCATAATTTCTGTGATGCCAGCAAAACTGGACAGAATGCTGGTGCTGATGGAAAAAACTCTTCAAGTCTCACTGTGCCATGGGACATTTCTTCACCTCCTTATTCTCCTGAGCCTCCTGCCAACCCTCCAGCCAAGCCCTGCTCTCAGGGCAAGAAGATGCAGGCCAGGAATGAACAGGACAGAGGGATCTGACCAGGGGAAAGAATCTGAAGTCTTCACTAGGTGAAAGAATCCTTCTGCAAGGCATGATCCTGCACCTCCGACTTGCAGGGACTAAAATAATCCACACTTTGCAAAACTTCCTGGGAGATTTCGGCAGGCAGGGATGAGCTGGTGTGGCACCACAAGGCGCTGCTGCGGAGCCAGCCCCGAGCCCAGCCCCGAGCCCAGCCCCGAGCCCCCGGCGCGGCCCCGGAGCCCCCGGCACATCCCATTGCGGCACGGCCGATGCCGCTCTCGCTGCGAAGGAGCCGGCTCAGCTTATCCTTGCAGTTTGAGCAATGATTTCGCCCCTGTGAACCCACCCGGCTGTAAATCCTGGCACAGACAAGCCCCAAACATTCATTTCAGGCAACGCAGTTTGTGTCATCTCGGCATTAGCATTTGCACTCTTATTAATTAATACTTGTTAAACCAAGACTAAAAATAAAGCGCTCGGCTCCCCGTCTCAGCTAAGGCCTCTTTGCCCTCGCCCGGCAGCAGGGCTGGGCTGTGGCACCCGGCTGCTCCCTTCTCCAGAGCCAGAACTGGAAGAAAAGGACTGTGTTGAAGGAGGAATCCTGCTAAAGGAAAAATCATCTCTTTCTGCACCACCTCGGTGGGACAAGCCAGCCTTCTGGACCACGGCTGTGGGCGTGGGGGGAGTGACAGGGACAGCAGCACGCAGCATTCAACTTTTTTATTTTTTTTTTTTCCAGCTTCTGAATTTATTTTTCTTTTGCTGCCCTTTTTCTTCCTGGGCTGGGCCAGCTTGGTTGCACTTCCCATTCAGAGCTGATTTCATTTCCCAGGCAGGACATCCCGGGAGGGCTCGTGTTCAGAAGGAAATGGTTCATCGTGGTGGACACAGGTGAGCTCAGTGCCTGCACACAGCCAAGTGCTGCCACTGCTGCCTTCAACAGCACCCAACAGGCAGCAGATGCTGCAAAAGTCCCTTTTCCTGCCTGGGACTGGTACTGCCCATCAGCATCCCTTTGGATGCAAAGCAAGTGGCTGCACATGTGGGTCAGTGCTGCTGCTGGGGCACCTGTAGAGGGAAAAAGGAATGGGGGTCAGAAAAGCTTTTGGGGAACCCCAGGGGTGAGATCCTCCTGGGTTTGGGCACAGGTCATGGTGCTTCCCACCACAATCCAGCCAGCCATCAAACCTACCAGGCTCCATGTTTCCTCTGTTCCCAATTTCCCAAGCTTCAGACCCCCGCTTCAGACCTCAAATGAACAACAAAGGCAAACTCTCAGACCAAACACCTCCCCGTATAGATTCCATAGGTTACTCACAGATCCACAGCACACAGGCCCGTGGAGCACTGGGAGCCCAGGCACGGTGCTGGATGGGTGAGGCTGTGCCAGCCACAGCTCCTCAGTGCTAGTGCTGGGGAAGGCAGCCTGGCCTGCAATATTTAATAACATTAATGATAATAACAGTAATAATAGTAATAATAACAACAGCAATTTGTTAGTTAACCCTTATTAATGAAAAACAAGCCTGCAAATTTATGCGACTCCAGGAAAGCCCCAGGTCACCAATCTGCTTGACTTAAACCACCCAACCTTGTATCTCTCAGCCATTCCTCTGCCTTGGGTGCTCTTCTCAGAGCCCCTTGGCTTTAATTTTCTGGGGAGGCACAGGCAGAGCAAAGCTGGAGTTCAGGATGCCATCCTCTGCTGTGCTGTGGCAGCCAGGTGTGGGTTTGGGGGATGCCAGGTGTGGGTTTGGGGGATGCCAGGTGTGGATTTGGGGGATGCCAGGTGTGGGTTTGGGCGATGCCAGGTGTGGGTTTGGGGGATGCCAGGTGTGGATTTGGGGGATGCCAGGTGTGGGTTTGAGGGATAGCAGGTGTGGATTTAGGGGGTGGAGGTACTCTCCCAGCCCAGGCTGTTGGAAGGAGAAGCTGCTGACCAGGTTTCCCCTGAGCCTGGCTGGGTACCAGGGCTGGCAGCAGGAGCAGCACTTGGGGATGCAGCCCAGCTCGCACGCGTTGGGAGTGAATGTTAATGGTGCCGAGCTCCTGGGAGAAATGATCAAATTCTTTGAATAAAGCGGGTAGGAGAGGAAGGGGAGGGGGAGGAAGGGAAAATAACTCCACAGATTAATTCTGCTGATGAAAATTAAAATTGGGCATTGCTGAACCAACCCCAAAATGAGCAGCTTTGGAGTCACAGCTCAATCTCAGCCTGGGTTGGGTCTGCCTGAGCTCCTGCCTGTGCCCCCAGACCCCCAATGGCTTCAGCAGGGTTCCCTGCATGGCCTTGGGACAGGATCGGGTCCCAAGGCTGTGAAAGGATGTGCTAATCCTGCTGTGAGCATCCCCCCTCCAACAGCGTTTATCTTTATCCCTGGTGCCTTCACTTCACCCAGCTTTACTTGCCCAGAGGGCAAGTTGGAGCACCCAGAATTGACAGGTTCATTTCAACACCAAAAATTTAAAAACTGAAATGTTGTGAGTTTTTAATTAATTTGTATTAACTTCCATGAGTTTTTAAAGGTTTGGTTTTGTCCACTGTGGTTTCCAGTGAGGGTAGCTCCAAAGGTCCTCCTGGCCCAAAATGAAGGCAGAGATCAGCAGTGATCACAGGACTCAGGGAGCTGCTGCTTTAAAAAGATAATAAGGTAAAAAACTGGGAGTGGACCATGCCATGAGCTGCAGGATACAACCCTCCCAGCCAGCAGCTTCCTCCTGCTCTGCTCCTCTTGGAGCTGGAAAAGCTCCTGTGGAGCCCGGGAAGTCCCGTGGGAGGGAGGTGACTCCAGCATTCCCAGGGTGGCTCCAGGGGCACAAAGGGACTTTCCTTGGCTGGAATCACCGCAGGCACATTGGCTGGAGCTGTGGAGGGCACAAGGCTCCGAGCCGAGGCACAGAGAAGCATCAAAGCTCTGTGCTGGGGTTGGGGCTGCAGCAGTCCTGGGGGGACACCCATGGGTGGGACTGCCCTGCATGTCCTGCTCAGCTGCACCCCACCTTCCCTCCTGCCTGTGCTGCACTGCCAGCCAGCCCCTCTCCCTGGCTGTGATTTCATTTTGATCTCGGGCTGCTTCCCTCCCTCCCTTCATCCCTCCTCCCTTGCTGGCTGCTGCCAAGTCCGCAGGTTCCCGCTGTGACCTTGAGCTGGTTTCTGGAGCCGGTTGTGGGTTTCTTAAAGGAGCCATGGGGTCTCCCACCACCTCCCTCCTGCTGTCCCAAACTCCAGCCCAGCCTTGCACTGGCCCCCCTGGGGTTGGGGTGAACAGGAAGTGACAGCAGTGGCCCCCCCAAGGACACAAAAATTGGGAGAGGGTGGAAGCAGCCAATTCTGTGGCCACAGAGTCGTAGCTTGACCACACTCACCACCAATTCCTGTGCATTCTCTGAGGTCAAGCAGCCACTGGGTAGGGGGTTCCTGGCCTCCAGTCCCAGCTCTGTGCATGGGCTGGAGTGGACAAAGCCCCCCATGGTGTGTGGTACCCAGAGAGAGTGGTGGCATGGAAGGTGTGGGGGTTCTTGGGCTGGGGTCTGCACCCACCTCTCAGGAGGAGGATCTGTGACCCTCCTTGGCTGTGCTGTGGCCCTTGAGGCCCCACAGCCTCCAGCAGCAGGGACAGCTTGAAAGTGAAGGTGATGCCAGCTCCTCTCCAAAGCCAGGCCACGGGGCAGGTGACAGCCATGGAGAGATGCTCCTGGTTTCCCTGCTGGCCCAGGGTGTGTCTGTGCCAGCACAGTGTGGCTCACGGGGAAGCTGCTGCTTGCACCCAGCAGTGGGTGTTGCAGTGAGCAGTGCCTGAGCCTCAGCAGAACAGAAACCCCTTAAAATATCCCCACTACAACTCCTAAAGCCACATCAAACCCGCACAGGAAAATAATTCTCCAAGTTAAATTCCACGTGGGATGTGGCATGGCCCCATGGGGAGTCTCAGCTCTTGGGCTGGGACTGAGAATACAAAAAGCACCTCAAAGTGCAAGCAGCTCTGGTGTGGATGTGCACATGGAGACTCCCAGGACCAGCACTGTCCCGATGTTTGTGCCATAGATGTTTTAAGCCATGATTTAGCTAAGCTGGACAGGCTGAGATTCCAGCCCTGCTTGCCCAGTCCAGGCCATACTAAAAGCTCCATCAGCTGGAGAGGACCCCAATCAATAGGAGCCTTCAAGGAAAGTAATAAAACTTTGAAATTATGCAGGCAGCTCTCAGTGCTCCACAGCAAAGGCAGTCTTTAATTCATGGGGATGCTCCTGGGGAACCAGTGAGAGGGCTCTTAAATAGGAGAAAAGAACAAGGGGCTGAGCTCCTGCCACTTTCATGGGGTGTACAGGGCTTGGATGGGCTTGGAAGGTGCTGCAGTGACAAACCCACAGCTGAGCCTTCCTCCCTGCCCCACCCAAGCACCTCATACACAAACCATTGGAGGTGCTGAAGAGATCCAAAGGTGCCTCCAGACTCCACCCTGGAGCATCTCTCATTCCCAGGGAGATACTGAGCACGCAGCACCCCTCTCTGCCACCTCACAGGTACAGGGATCGTGGGACCCCAAAACCAGTACCCATTGAGCTGGGAACCAGCAACACCTTCTGCCTTGGGCATGGAGCTCATGGTGGTTTGTAGTGGCTTAGGAAGGAGCAGGAAGGGATGTTCTCAGCCCCCTCTATTATAGACACAAAGAGGGAAACTGAGGCACTGCAGTGTTGCAGAAGCAGAAGGGATAAAGGATATTTACAGGAGAAACTCAGTAGGATCATTGACACAGAGCAGACCAATGGCTCAGGGAATGAAACCTAGGAAAAAAAAGCCATAAAATGTAAGAGTCACGTTTGGACCACACAAAGGCACACACAGGCCACCAAAAGTCACAACGCAGTAGCCAAGGCATCCTTGGGAGCCCCTTATCCCACAAGGAGAGGAGAAATCTGAGCTCTGCCACCCCACCCAAGCTGCTGGGATCAGTGCTCTGCCCGAGGAGCCAGGTCTGGCCCGTGGGTGACAGGGACCAAAGTGCTCCAGGCTGTTGAGGCAGCACAGGAGGCTCAGCCACTGTCCCCACCGTGGGGCCAGCTCGGGGAAGCCCAAGCCCACATCCCACCCAGCATGGGGACACAGCCCTCAGCTCAGGCAGCGCCACAGCAGGAGGAGGAGGGAATGGAGTGGGAGAAGGAAGGAGAGAAGGAAGGAGAGGCAAGAAAAGGAGAAAAATGAGTTTTCCTGCTGCCCCAGCGGTGTGGCGATTGATCGGGTGCAGGCTGGTGTGGAGCGGTGCTGAGAGCCTCATTCCCCACCGCCGGCTCACAATTATTGGAAAAAACCCGGCGCTGCTGCTGCAGTGAAATTAGTTATTGATCTCTTGTCTGGGTGACAAGCGCGGTGCTGGGGCTGCTCTCCCACCGTCCAGCCCCGCAGCTCCTCCGCCCACCCCGCCGGGGCTCTGCCTCCCGCGGCTGCCCCGGGCGCGTCCAGGAGGGGCCCGGAGGTCTCAGTGCTCACCCATGCTCCGAAGCTGCTCCCCAGGGAGGTTTTGCTCACCCCACTGCACGCAAGGAAGATGTCAGTGGGAGAAAAAGGGCTCTGCCCCACGCAGGAGGGGACCCCTGAGTGCTGACAGCCCCTTGCCCACGCAGAGCTTTACCCCCCCACCCCCGCCAGCATCTCCTGTCCCCCAGGGATTGGGGTCAGGCTGTCCTGAGCCCTTTTCCATTTCCCGATAACCTGGCTATCGCGGAAGGAGATAAGGCAGAGGGAAATCAGGCAGCCCGAGAGCTTTTGTTGTCTGGAAAGGCTCTGCACATCTCTGGCCGGAGAGGCTGGACCAGCGTCGGCTGCCCGGCCCCGCAGGGACAGGGACACGAAGGGACTGGGCTGTGGAAAGCGGTGTCTGCTCTTCCCAGGAGAGCTTTCAAAGTTTCAATAACAAAAATCGGGTATTTATTTTCTTTTTTGTAATTCCTGGTGGGAGGCAGGAACAACAGGGGACATTTCAAACAATCCTGTTTTCTTCCAAACGTAGTCACCGGAGAAACACTTTGGCCCGGGGCAAAGATTGGTTTCTGGAGGGTTTGGTTGCAGAGGGTTTGTTTGGAGTCTCACCTTTGCTTAGAGTTCATCAAAGTGTTTCTTGTCACTGGCAGGGACCAGCTTGAGGCTGGCTCTCGAGGCTCCTCAGTCCCTTCAGGGTTGTTTGACTGTTCATAGGATTTTTTCCCATCAACATTTTACCCCAAAAAGCAGCTCCTGAAGTGATGTCTCCCTGAGGTGTAATTAAAGTGGCTTTTGGGATGTAAATGAAAAAAGCCAGGTAATGAGTTCCTGAGGGCCAGAGGTCACTGTAAAACCCACATAATTTTTGTTTGGGCTTCTGTAGGGTCCCTGTGACGGGGATGCAGTCGGTGACTCTGCCTGGAAGTGCCATGGGTGGTGGGTGTGAACTGGCATCTGGGGCTGCCCACAGGGAGGGCGTGAGCTGGTGGCACTGGCCATGCAGAGTGTCAAGAAGGGACACAGTGGGGACAGGATGGACCAGGACCTGTCCCATGAGTAGCTCCCAGGGATGGGCGGGAAGTGCCAATGATGGGACAGGACAGGTAAGGGGGACAAGGGCTGGAGGCCACTAAGGGACACCAGGATGGCTCAGGGGATGTCCCCAAGCCCTGTGGCAGCGGGCACAGGCAGCTCTCACCTCCTGCCTGTGTCTCAACATCCCAAGCAGGCAAGACCCTGTCTGCATGTGTGTCCCTGGGGAGGCTGAGGGATCCTGGCCCCTTTCCCAGCCCCAGACAAAAGCCTGGGAACAAAAGCCTGCGGGATGCGGGAGGCATCTCCCGCCCTGGGGGTATTTGTTTAGCCCGGGGGGAGGTGAAGAGGGGAGAGGAAACTGCATTTCAAAGTGTTTCACCCTTTGAAAACCCTTCACAGCCCCCCCAAGTGCCCTCTGCGTGGCCCTGGTATCCCTGCGAGAGGACACCGAGTCCCCTCCAGCCACCTCCGCGTCTCTGCTGGGGAGAGAATCAGAAAGATGTGGAAAGTAAAGGGAAAAAAAAAAAAAAAAAAAAGAAAAAGGAAATGCAGCCAGGAGGAGGGAGCAGATCGCTGCGGGAGCATTTCTCTGGCTCAGCCCCTCTCTGGGTGGGGAAGTTGGAGCCCCAGCTCCAGGGACTGACTGCTGGGCTGAGAGTGAGCTTGAGAATTCGTGTTTCTCCCCAGTTGTCTTCATTTTCACAATTACACTGTTGGGTTTTTGGGGTGAGGGTTATCCTGGGGATCAAAGCCTGCTCCTGGCCCTTTCCCAATCTACCAACACCCAGAGCAGAGCCCCGGGCACACAGGTCTCCTTGGAGGTACTGCAGGAGCTTGGCAGGAGCCACCAGCTCAAGCCCACTCCTTACAGCCTGCCCAGGCTTCAACAAAGTGCCACCAACACAGGAAGGGCTCTGGCCACCTACTGTCATCCTCAGGCTGCTTTTGCAGGTCCCCTCTCCATATCCATCACCCAAAGCTGGACACATCCCTGCACATACAAAACCCTCAGCACCTCCCGTCCTGGCTGTGACACCAGCCTGTGCCGCAGGGACACGAACACATCAGCTCTCAGGTTTCCTGGGGCTGTTTAGGTGTTTCACAACCCTGAAAACATCCATTTCCTCCGGGCCCAGGAAGGGAGGTGCAGCAGAAACAGCCTCTGGCATCTTCTCCTGAGAAGCAGCTTCCCAGTTTCCAACTGGGCACTGTCCCAGTTAGTTACCCTCACCCTGTCCCTTGCACAGGAAGGCACCGTGTGAGCCAGACAGCGTGACCCCAAACCTCCCAAACCAAAGCTGAGATGTGGATCCCAGGCACTCCTGCCACCCTCCAGAGCTTAGCATTCCATAGAGATGAAGTGGGAGAGAGGTGCAGCCTACGGGGCTCACCACATCCATCGGCTCTCCGGGCTCCCCGCTTCCCTCTGGAAGCCGAGCCCACACCGACAGCGGCGGCTGGGCAGATGGAAAGACCAAATGATGGCTTTGCAGGGGGCCTGGGATTTGTTTGAGCCATCGCTGTCTCAGTGAGTGACTTCGAATAACGGATACACTTGAGAAAATCGCCATCTGCTCCCGGACAATTCGCAACCAGAGGAAAAGGTGAAATAAATTCAGTGACTGCATTATCCGCCCGTCCGCAGCTCCGACAGCAGGGTCAGGCTTTGTGCAGCGTCCTGAAAGTGATTTGGGAATGAGAGGATGGTTTGGGATGAGCAAAGAGCAGACAACCAGAAAAGGATGGAAGAGTTGAGGCCCTGGGATGTTGCGCCCACAGCAGGGCTCTCCTGGCATCCCTGGTTTGGTGAGTTTGGCAGGAAAACAAAATCTCACCAGATCCTTTTTTTTCCCCCCTGTCTCTGAATTTCGAGTGCCTCCTGCTTCCAGCTGGGCTGGAAATACCACAAAAACAGATGCTACAATGCAGCACATTTCGTGTTTCAAACACTGGAAGAAATCAGATATGAAAAATAAATGCAGGGGGTTGCAGTGGCTGGGCTGGTGATGAGGCTGAGGACCCTTGGAAGAGGCCTTAAACCCAGAGCCCAGCCCTTGCCAGGCTCAACAGCTCCAAAAATCAAACCTTTCATCCTCAGCAAACCCATATCCAGGAGCAGATAAAAATGCTCCCTTCATCTCTGCTCAGCCATTCCTGTGAGCCCAGAACCCACACAATGCTTAGAGTGATGTTTTTTATGCAATTAGGAGGGGGATGAATCTTTGCCCTAAAGTCACAGCACTGTGCAGCAGTCTCTGTCTGAAGGGATCCCTGGTGCCTCCAACAGAACTTCACACAGGGAGAAAAACACTCAGTGTTTGGGCTTGGGCAGGAGGAGCTGGGGAAGAACCGGGCTAGATCTGACCTTTATTGATGCCCTCTAACTCCTGGCAAGCCCAAAGTGAGGGTGCACAGGTGCCCAACACTAACACTGCCCTGCGTTTGGCCTGCTCCAAAGGGAGTCTGTTGCACAGGTAATGATGGGATTTCTTCTTTTTCTCCTCACTGGACCTTACCTGGGCATGGAGGTGTGATTGGCACCTGGGGAACACCACCCAAGCAGCCCCACCAGCCATTGCCTTGGCCAATGCAGCCACCTCAACCCACCCCAGCCCTCTCCAGTGGGACAGAGCCCATGGGGATTGGATGGGACAGCCTGGCTCCCACCCAGCCAATCCCTCTTCCCAGGGAGAGACTCCTGCACATCTGAGACACCACACTGGAGCCGTGGTGCTGCCACAAGCCAGGGCAAATGAGCCAGAGATAAACCCTCCTGAGGGGCAGCCAGTGAATGTGTGGGTGCAGGGCAGAGCCCCCCATTTCCTATTTACTGCCAACATGAGAGATAAAACTCACATTTATTTGGAGCAGGCAGAGAGAGAAAAATTACTGTGACCCAGCCCCAGGGGCACAGCCCTGACTGGGGTATCACAGGGAGCCCCTGGTTGGGTGGGTCACTGGGGGACCCTGTGCAAGGTCCTGCAGCCACACAGGGGACCACAGCATCCCTGGACACGGTGCTGCCGGCTGGCCACGGACAGGATGCTCCAGTGTGAGCTTCACCTCGGCCTGGCTGCTGCTGCCACAGCCCGTCCCCTCCTCACGGTGGCTACTGGGACCGGTCCCCGCCTGGATCCCAGGCGGTTTCACGCCAAGAGCCACGGGCAGCTCTTGCTCGGAGCGGGGAGGGAAAGAGAGCACCTGGGAGCAGCAGCCCAGCTGAGCATCCCCTGAGAAACCCGGGATGAGCATGGGGAGGAAGCAGGGGATGAGGATGAGGATGAGGATGAGGATGAGGATGAGGATGAGGATGAGGATGAGGATGAGGATGAGGATGAGGATGAGGATGAGGATGAGGATGAGGATGAGGATGAGGATGAGGATGAGGATGAGGATGAGGATGAGGATGAGGGTGGGGAGGCAGGAGGGATGGCAGGGCAGACCGTGTAGCCGAGCGGCAGCGAGCGGGAGCGGGAAGGCGAGGCAGCGCGAACGAGGGAGAGGGAGCAGAAATCTGTTGCCCAGGCTGTGCGCTTCGCTGTCAGCCGGCTCTGATTAACGGGCTGCCTTCCAGCTCCGCGCCGGCTGCGTTCCTGGCAGGAGCGGAGCCCCCCGGCTTCCTGCCGTAGGAGTGGCTCGCTGAAAGGTTACATTTGCACAATGTGCCGCTGGAAAAGCGGTGCCAGAGGTTGCAGGCGGGGGAGCCGGGCGAGCGGGCGAGCAGGCAGCTCCGCTCCGCTCCGCTCTGCCTGTGTAATGGAAAAAACCCTCTGGGGACGAGCAGGAAAATATCAACTTACGCTCCCCCAGCACAGCAAAGCTGGACCCGGCCGGCCGTGGATGGGGGAACGAGAGCTCGGGATGGGGCGATGGTGGGGAGCACCCCCAGAGCCTCAGCGCTGCTCCGGATCAGCCCCAAGGCGGGGTCAAAGCGGGCTCTGCCCAGCGCCCCCATGGCCCGGGGCTGTGGGGCAGCGCACCCCTCCCTCGGGATGTTCCCCAGAAAGCCTTGGCACTCGCCATCATCAGGATCTCTCGTCTCTGCTGCTTGGTGGGGAAAGCTGAGGCTGTTGAGGGGAAATGTTCGAATCTGGCAAGGAAGAATTTCCTCCGATGGAGGCTCAGGCCTCCATGCTGTGATTTATGGGGCTTGGCACAGCCACGGCTACATCCACACACACATGCACATGTCTCATCCCCAGCTTTCCCAGCCCTTCTACCCTGTAACTTTTGGTCTGGGAATATTATTTTGGTGTCTGGGAAGTCCAGCTCAGATTGCTGAGCCCACCATAGCTGCCGTCTGCTCTACAGCATACCCTAAAAAACTCTGCTCACCTCCTCCATCATTCCTCTTGCACCAAAACAAATTCTCTTGAGCAGCTCAGCACCCTGCAGGGCAAAGCCCTTTGTCCTTCCCTGCACAAGACTTCCTTTCACCTTCTTATTTCTTCATTGCTCTCAACTCGGTCACCTTTTCACCCTGCAGCCACGGAGGAGCGGTCAGGGCAGCAGGGGCAGGCAGCACCCATCCTCACCTCAGGGTGCTGGAGCCAGCTCACTCTGTCTTGCAGGAGCCGACATTTTCCTTTCTGTCTCCCTTGTTTCCTTGGTTTCAAGCTTTTTCTTTCTCATTGAGCCCCTAATTAAAAAAAACTCTGGAGGAATCCCAAATTCAGGGCGCTCAGAGCGGGGCTGCAGCCGCCCCTGCAGGCTCTCCCTCCTCGGGTGTGGGACCCATGGTCGTGCTCTGGCTCCCCGGGTTTTGTCCCGAAGCTTTTCAGTCCCCAGACTCCGAACCCCACCAGGTGGCCCTGCTCAGCACGGCCCAGCAGGGTCCCCACCACGCTGGGTGCGAGTCCTCCCCCTCTGCTGTCCCCGGCTTCCCTCTGTGTTTTCATTAGGATTTGGAGATAAGCTTCCAAATAAAGGCAGTGTTTTTAACCACTTTGCCTTATCAGCCGGCATCCAATAGCATTCCCCATCCACACAGAGGCTTGGAAGATGCTCTAGGGGAAAAGGGACCTCAAACATGCAGATCTCTCCTTCTCCCAACCCCACAGCCTGCACTGTGGCTCTCCAGAGGGCAACAGTGGCTTTAGGAAACTATTTCCAGTATTGGCCCCTGCTCGGGGACAGCAGTGTTAATGCAACCACATGCATGAATACAACCTAAGGACCAATTCAGCACACCTGGATTTTATTCCTGGTTCTACCACTGGCCCAGGGATGACCTTCAGCAAGTTGTTTCCCTTCCCTGTGTCTGTGTTTCCATTTGTTCTCTTTCTCTCAGCCCTTCCTAAGCCCAGCAATGCTCTGCCCCAGCCCAAGGAGACTCCAATCTGAGTCCACAACATCCCCCACAAAAAGGTGAGCAAATGGCAGTAGCTCTGAGCATCCCTGGGTCCTACATCCTCCAAGAGCTCACCAGAGACCCCTCTCACTGAGCCCCCTCCACACTGGGCCATCCCATGGCCCATTTTTCCAGTGTGTGTGAATACAGGAACCAGCAGCCAGCAGCTTCCAGCCCCCAAACGCTGCCCTGGGGAAAATCAGCACCTCACAGGAGCCTTGCCCTGGAGTGTCCCCTGGCATAAGGCTGAAGATGGGTGTTTCTTCCTCTCAGTATTGGGGACCATTGTGGGGGAGAATCCTCCAAGGAGAAGCATAGGGGAATAACGCCAGTGATGGCAACAAACTCACTCCCTGTTATCACCCAGCTGCTTGGAGGCATCAAACCAACCCCAACACCCCAAATGAGCTCTACTCTGGTTTCCCAAAGAGCCACCACACCACAGAGGATCCCCATTAGAGCTCAGCCCCATTAGAGACCCATTACTGCAGCAGGAGCACTTCTGCCTGGTTGGCATGGATGAACAAATGGGGCCATTCTACCCTTCACTGGCAGGATCTCGGGGCACTGGAGGCAGAGGGTTCTGTGGGACACGGGCAGGGAAGGCAGGAGGTGATGCATCAGATCCTGGGCACAGCATCCCGCTCACACCACAGCCCTGCTGGGCTCCCTCCCTGCAGAGGGGAAGGTGTGGGGGGCTGGCTGGGAGAGCAGCTTGGGGGGCACACACCCCTCATATGCTGGGGGAGGAGGGTGATGGTGCAGCCTGACAGCACCCACCTCCACAGCACAGCCCTGGCTGTGAACCTGGCAGGAACCTGGCACTGGGAATGGCAGGGGAAAATGTGTCCTGTGTTAAATGCCTCCATTGCAGAGGGGATCCCAGAAACCTCCACTGCAGGTCCCGTTGCCAGAGCATGCAAAGAATCCCAATGCCAAAGCACGGCCAAGAGACTGAGCTCTTTGTCTTCTTGAATCTGGCCACAGCACTCAGCATGGTGGCTTTTGGGGACAAGCGTGTCACCCGGGGAGCTGCTGAGTGCTCTCACCTCCATCCTGCACACGCTGC
Source organism: Thryothorus ludovicianus (assembly GCA_013397245.1). NCBI lineage: Eukaryota > Metazoa > Chordata > Aves > Passeriformes > Certhiidae > Thryothorus > Thryothorus ludovicianus. The sequence continues at coordinate 106,048 of VZTB01009548.1, read as the reverse complement.
CTTCCATGAGCCAGAGCCCATCTCGAGGATGAGGTTGCTTCCTGCCCTTTTCCCAAACAAGGTTCCCCAACCATACCAAAAACCCTTGAGCTCTCAGAGACCTCGCTTGTGGACAGCAGAGATCTGGAGGATTGCATGGGGCTGGCGTTCTTCCTCCTTTCCAGCTGTTAAATTGCATTATAGACAGTTAAAAATACATCACATACTTTCCTAATGTGACTTTTCCGTGGTAAGCAGCAGCATGGCTGGAAGTGAGATGCTGGAGGTCGCAGGAGAGCTGCTCACTTGTGTCCATGGATGGACAAATTTGGGTCCCACAGAAGGGGATTGTCTGGCCCCATGGCAGATTTTACCTCAGCAGACTGACCCAATTTGTTCACTGTCTCTTGCCTCAGTTTCCCCACTTACGGTCTGTTCCCTGCAACAAGATCCCACATGAACTAAAACTTGACAGAGTTTGTTGGGTTTTTTAGAAAATGGGTCTTTTGCACAGGGATCAGAGGTTAATAGAAGTCCAGGGCTGCGCTGGAAATGATCTGTTAGTACAATGTAGCAGAAAAGCCTAATTCCTGAGCATGACTGGAACCGACCACATGGAATCCCATGGAAATGCCAGAGCCTGGAGCCCGCAGAGGGCACAGGGCAGCGCCGGGGCAGCCGAGTTCAGCCTGAGGCAGGAGCATTGCTGTAAGCCAGGTGTGAGCTGGGATCAATCTCCCCTTCCAGCAGCACAGCAAGCTCTGCTGAGGGCTGGAGTAGGTGGAAAAAAACCCATTTGCCAGAGCACTTGAAGGAACAAGCTGTGTCCCCAAGGATGGGGTTCCTTGCAGCCAGAGACACTTGTGGTGTGGGGGAGGCAAAACGAGACCAAAGGTGACCCCCCTTGGATCCAGGTCCAGCCCCCTTTGCCCTGACCAGGCCTCATCCGACCCAGCCCAGCCCTGACAGCACCTCCTCAACCCTCACAGGACCGATGCCACAGCCCCAGAGAGGAGCACAGCACCCCAAAACAGCAGGGACATCCTGGACCCCGGCAAGGGGCTGGGATGGGGAGGAGAACCTGCGAGAGGGTGAGGAAAGAGTTAAACCCCCGGCACTGCCAGCCCTCCCTCCTGCTTCTCTGCTAACTTTGGGAGGAAGGGAATAGCATAAAGGTAAGAGTGGAGGAAGGAGAGAGGAGACAGATGAGAGAAGGAGCGAGGGAGAGGGGGAGCGGGAGAGAGGAACAGACGGCAGAGAGGGAGAGCGTGGGGGGGAAGATGCTGACGCTTCTCCTGCATCTCGGCGAGAGGCAGATAGAGGGGAACAAGGGGGAAAAAAAAGAAGGCAAAGACCAAGGGAACATGGGAGAGGGAGAAGGAAGGAGCCGGAGCGAGGGAGCATGTGTGAAAGTCGCAGTGAGAGAAGGGGCCTCTTTGATTCCCCGTGCCTCATACCAGACAGTGTCTAGACTGCAGCAATTATTGTCAGCTCAGAACACCCAGGCACTGCCATTTCAGCTGAAAGGGAGCTTAACAAAGAGCGAGGGAGAAAAAAAATACCCTGCCGGCGGTTAGCTGGGCTCCCTCCAGCACAAGGGGCTCTTCGGAGGGTCCTCCATGGCCCGCGCCCCCCGTGAGCCCCAGCCCCAGGTGCCCTCACAGCAGCGGCTGCGGAGGAGGCCACGGGTGCAAACAATTCCTGAGCCAGCCCTGGGTCTTCGGCTGCTTTGGGGGTGCAGCTGTTGGGTTCAACTCCCCCTGCAAGCCCAGGTTATGGGGCTGAGGGCATGGCAGGCAGGGCGAGGGGGAAAGGGTCCCCTGGGGTGTCCCAGTGGAGGGGCAGCTCCCCAGCAGGCAGCATCGGGCCGTGAGTGCCCATGGAGCTCCCCAGACCAGCAGTAGATGGACAGATGGACACCTTGGCCTCACCCCAGATTCCAGGGGATGCACACGCCTCCTCTGAGCAGTGGGGATGTGAATCCTAGAGCTGGGCACCCCAATGTACACTGCTCCTGCAGCTCCTCAGCTCCCCTGGCTCTCAGAAAATCATGGGAGGTCCTTGTGCAAATTCACAGGAATAAAAATCATCCCTCTTGTCCTCTCCTCCATCCTGTCTCTCCACCCACTGCTAGAGGAGTTACCCTCTACCCTCTCAAGCCCTTTGCCCTCTGAGGGGCTTTTGTGCTGTCTGCAGGTCTGGGATGTGGCTGAGACTCCCAGGAGGGAATTAACACCCAGAACTGGCTGTGAGTCAGGAAAGCACTCCTCCCGCTGGAAACGCTGGAAATGCCCGCCACGTGCCCCCCCAGCTCTGTGGTGACAGCCAGCTCCAAATACCTCAGAGGGGAAGAGGTGAGAAGGAGAATTTGAGTGCCCTGTCTCAATCACTTCCATGGATCTGGGGGTGGTGATGATCCCACTCAGCTGTCCATAGGGCTGTCCTGCAGATGAGCCCCCTTGGAAGAATCCCCAGCTCCAGGGCTGTGCCACCCATCTTCTAAATTTGGATGCAGCAAGCAGCACGGCCAAGTGACCCTCTCCACTGCTGGATGGCACCAGGGACCGTCCCTGCAGAGGCTCATGGCCTGTCTGCTGGGAAAGGCAGCTGATCCCTCCAGACACTGGAGCACAGCTCTGGTTTAATTAGCACTTTTAATGCTTGGAAAGGAGGCGCGAGGGAATACCCAGCAGGTTGGACATGATTTCCTCACTAGCAATCCAGCCTGGCAATAGGGAAGCTCCCCAGCTTCAGCTTGCTCTGCTGGGGTGGGGTGACTTTGCCCTGGGGTCTAAACCATGGAAATATCCTTGGTGAGCCCCAGTTGGGCCCCTCGGTGCAGGGACACCTTTGTCAGAAGGCATTTTTGTAGCAAACCCCAGCAGTGAGTGTGCTCTGCCAGTGTGGGTTGTACCGTGAGCAATGCCTGACCCCAAACTGGCTCAACTCAGCTGTTTGTCCTTGTCCCTCTCTGCCTTTGAGGAACAACATCCATTTTCTGGCCAGGTCTGGTCATGTCTGCTAAATCAAGGACTTTTTTTCTCCCCTGGGTACATGGCACTGATGTTGCTGTGTGGATAAACTCAGCCTTGTTCAGGACCTGGCCGCTGTGGCAGATCAGAGGAGACAACAGCACAACTCCCACAAGGGGCCAGGTGGCAAAACCTGCCTGGGGAGGGACTCGTCCCCTCGTAACCTTGGCTGGCCATGGTGTGTCTGTGGAGATGATGCCATTTCCCAGTGCAGGGAGCCCCAGGTGAAGGTCAGAGGAGGGCAATGCCAGCTCTGCCCATTGCTCACATCCCATCACAGCGGTGCCCTCAGCTCCCAACACTGTGGTGCTCAACTCCCTCTTCTGCATTCCAGGGATGGAATGTCCAGCTCCAGCAAAGTTCCACAGCCAGGGCTGGTAACACTCCAGCCATGGAGGACACTGAGCTTCCAACACATGTGGGTGCTGCAGTAAAACAGATATGTGATATGAGCAGTGGTAGGTCTTCCCCTTGTGAGCTTGGGCTTTGTTTGACCTTCACAAGGAGCTTTCGGCCAGCCCACCCTTACCCTGAGCTGGACTATGAGGAGCCCAGACCTGTGACTGACTTGTGGGCTTGGGGTAGTGTTCTCCCATAAATCTGAAAACTGCAGGGCTTCAGAAGTACTGCCCAGGGGAGTAGACACAGCCATGAGATGCAGCAGGACTGCCACCGGGCTGCCACTGAGGCCTCTCTGCTGGTCTCTGATGCCAGACTTCCACTGAAGCCTAGGAAGGCAATGCAAGAAAAAGAGGCCTTGCCTTCTCCTCCATCATTCTTCCAGTGCTCCTCCCTTGGGCAGCCTGAGCCTTCCAGAGCAACCCGGGGAGCCCCCACAAGACCGAGCCCTTCAGAGAGATGCAGGGTCCCACCAGCAGCCCATGAAGCCACCCACATGTGCCCGCAGCCAGGGCCCCACAAGGTCCCGTGCGTGTCCCCAGCGCTGTGACACGGCCCCAGTTCCCGGCAGCAGGGAGAGCAGGATCCGGGAAGGCACAGCCGGGGCTGTACGTGCTGTGCCGGGTGTGAGCGGCGGGCGGGAGGGACCCGGCCGCATCCTGCTCCCCAGGGCGGCCCGGGGCACCGCCGGGAGCCGGCAGAGCCCGGAGGAGAAGGCACAGGACAGCCGGAGCTCTCTGGCCACAGCAGGGACACCATCAGCCGGACTTGGCACGGCTCTGCATCCTGTCCTGTCCTGAGCAGCGTGCCAGGGCCGGGGCCGTGCGAGCAGCTCTGGCACTCCTGTGCCACACCACGACCCTCGCTCACCTTCCCGCTCTTCATCCCTCCCCTCTGCAAAGCTGTCTGCAAATGCCAACTGCCTGTTTTCCAGTTCCTCCAGATTTACCCCCTCCTCCTCCTCCTCCCNGGAAGCAGCAGCCCTGCTGCGCCTGCCTCCCTGCACTCGCGCCCCGGAGAATAGCTCGGCTCGGCTCGCTCCGGCCCCTCCTCGCTGCTCTCTCCTTCCTCCTCCCCACCCCCTACAGGGATCTGACTAATATGCTTGGGCTCTGCTTGCCAGCTCAGCTGGAAAGGAATTTAACCATTGCGTGGCCTGGAGGGAAGGAGTGGAGAGCCCAGACCTCTCTCCATCACCCGGGACCCCCGGTCTGGGTCCCTGCTCCCTTGAGTGCTGCCCGGAGGAGGACGGAGGAGAAGGGATGCACGGTGCCAGCACCCCATGGCGAGTGGTGGTCTCAGACCCAAACTTGCACGGGTGCAATAACCCTCCTGAGTCCCTCGGTGGTGTCCTGCCTTCCTGTAAGCAAAATGCAGCACCCGAGTGCCATGGGCCCCGTGGCTTGGCCCGTGGGAGCTCCTGATCCAGCCACAGGTGCTCCCTGGGCACCCACATCCCTGCCTGACACTCGCCACGGGCCTCACGGTGAGGGTGTTGGCTGCCCTCCCACGCGATGCTGCTCAGGGCTCGCAGTGGGACCAGCAGCTCCCCAGCTGTGCGGTCTGCAGGGAGTGATCCCCGGGTTCAGGGATCCCTGGCTCAGCCCTGCTGCAGTGCAGCTCTGCCGGGATCTGGCAGCTCTCCTCCGACTGCCGGGACTCAGCTTCTCCTTCAGCACAGGGAGCAGGAAGCGGGAGCAAAGGCAGGGTCACACCTGGGTAAAAACCACGCAGGGGGAAAGCTCCTCCGAGGCTAAATCCGGGTGCTAAAGCGCTGGTGCTTGTGCAGACCCCTTCCCCTCTCCCCCCTTGCCAGCCAGGCTCTGAACACAAGCAGATTTCCCAGCACAGAAGTGGGAGACAGGGCGCTACTTTACAGCAGGGCAAGCAAAGCACAAAGCCTTGACCAAGGTTATCCCAGAGTCTGTGGCAGAGCTAAGAACTGACCTCCCCCCGCCTCCNCCACCCCCTACAGGGATCTGACTAATATGCTTGGGCTCTGCTTGCCAGCTCAGCTGGAAAGGAATTTAACCATTGCGTGGCCTGGAGGGAAGGAGTGGAGAGCCCAGACCTCTCTCCATCACCCGGGACCCCCGGTCTGGGTCCCTGCTCCCTTGAGTGCTGCCCGGAGGAGGACGGAGGAGAAGGGATGCACGGTGCCAGCACCCCATGGCGAGTGGTGGTCTCAGACCCAAACTTGCACGGGTGCAATAACCCTCCTGAGTCCCTCGGTGGTGTCCTGCCTTCCTGTAAGCAAAATGCAGCACCCGAGTGCCATGGGCCCTGTGGCTTGGCCCGTGGGAGCTCCTGATCCAGCCACAGGTGCTCCCTGGGCACCCACATCCCTGCCTGACACTCGCCACGGGCCTCAGGGTGAGGGTGTTGGCTGCCCTCCCACGCGATGCTGCTCAGGGTTCACAGTGGGACCAGCAGCTCCAGCTCCCCAGCTGTGCGGTCTGCAGGGAGTGATCCCCGGGTTCAGGGATCCCTGGCTCAGCCCTGCTGCAGTGCAGCTCTGCCGGGATCTGGCAGCTCTCCTCCGACTGCCGGGACTCAGCTTCTCCTTCAGCACAGGGAGCAGGAAGCGGGAGCAAAGGCAGGGTCACACCTGGGTAAAAACCACGCAGGGGGAAAGCTCCTCCGAGGCTAAATCCGGGTGCTAAAGCGCTGGTGCTTGTGCAGACCCCTTCCCCTCTCCCCCCTTGCCAGCCAGGCTCTGAACACAAGCAGATTTCCCAGCACAGAAGTGGGAGACAGGGCGCTACTTTACAGCAGGGCAAGCAAAGCACAAAGCCTTGACCAAGGTTATCCCAGAGTCTGTGGCAGAGCTAAGAACTGACCTCCCCCCGCCTCCCCGAGGCTCCAGCTTGCTGGAGTATTGCAGCATCTCCCGGCTCGGCCAAAAACTCCCCTTGAAATCTCCTGGCCAATGCAGAAGGACTCCAAGGCCAGAAATCCTAAGCTCAGCACCCCAGCGCTGAGCCAAGAGGCACCGGCTCGGCCGCCGCTCACCCCCCGCGCTGGCTGGCTCAGCCCCGCTGCTCCAGTGCCAGGGCACAAACCGTCCCGGAGGAGGACACTGCCCTTCCCGGAGCCCGCTGCCGGAGAGCTGGAAGTACAGCCCCTCCGGAGATGGGGCTGGGAAGGAGGAGAGGGCACTGGGCACAAGGCAGGGACCCGGCGAGCAGAGGGAAGCTGCTGACAGAGGATCAACCCTTAGTGCTGGGATGCTTTGTAGAGCAAGGTCCAGCATTGCAAAAACGGTCTGACAGAAGAAGATGTCTTCCCTCCAAATTCTCCCTTAAATGGCAGTTCTGCTGTAAAATAGGGTAGGATGGAGCTCAGCGTTTGTTTTCTCTGCAGGACCCAAGCGTGGCTCAGCCTGGGACTGTGAGCCAGGCTGGCTCCTCACCGACAGCCCCGCAGGAGCACGATCTGCAGCCCTGGCTCTGCTCTCCCAAACGTCCCTGCAGAGCCATAGCTCCGTGCAGGGCTCAGGGCAGGAGACAGGAGGGGAATGAGCATCCAATTCACTAACTTAGCTGCGTGCCCTGGCAGCTGGGGCTGGAGGCACCGGGATGGGTGTGTGGGGCCCTGTGAGCCCTCACTGTGCACCAGAGATGAGTCGCCAGAGCCCCTGTGGCCCCACGCAGCGGCAGTCAGAGCACGAAAGAAGGAATGGCAGGACACAGCCAGGAGCCAGAGGAGGGCCAGGCTCTGACCATCCCTAGGTGAGCAAAACCACTCCCATTCCAAATTCCCTGGTGCTTTGGGAGCTCCCTCCAGCACTGCCTGCCCCACAAGCCCTCCAGCAACCTCAACAGCCAGGAAACGCTGGCAGGAGTGAAAGGGATTGAGAAATTGCAGGCAGCAGGATGAGACATGAGCCAGCACAAGCAGGATGTGACTCGGGGGTGACTGGGACTGCCGGAGGGGTGTCACCAGGATGCAGTGCCTGGGGCCCATCCTGTATCCTCCCTCTCATGCTCCTCACAGCTGAGCCCAAGCCCAACCTCTGATCCCCACACAAGTCACCAGGTCCCATTTGTGTTCCACCACCTAAATCCTCCGTTAACAGCACGGTGATGTCCTCTCCCTCTATCCACGCCAGGCTTTTGCACTCCCAGCCTGCCCGAGGCTGTTGCCCAGGGCTGTCCATTCCACTCGGGGCTGTCCCTGTCCCCACAGTGCCCCAGCCCCCTCACCCCATCTGTAGGGCACACCTGATATTTCCCAAGGTTTTTTCAGCACAGACTGGATGGCAGCAGTGGGAGCTTTGGGGCGAAGGGGAGCTCAGACACTGGCTAGACTTTACCCTTGTCCTGCCTCAAGCCAGCTGTTGTAGCACTGCAGGAAAGGAGAAAGGAGAGGATGAATGAGGAGAAGCAGAGAAGAAAAAAAAACAACACAGGAAAAATAATTTTTTCCCCTACTAAACACACAAAGCTTTTTTTATCCACCAGCCCCTCAGGCTGAGGCTGGCTGATCCCAAGGTGGCCCCTTCCATGGGTGCTGTCTTCCCTGTAGCTCCCATCTCCTAGTCCCTCACTTCCCTACATGTGCCATGATCCCTGGTGGGTCTCCAGCTCATCCTCACATTTCACAGCTCTAGCACACCTAAGGAAAGCCAGCTTAGCTGGCATTCCTGCAAAATGACCTGCCCTTCCAGCCAAGGAGTTCAGCTCAATTCCCAACCCCTACCTGTGCCTGGCCTCACCAGCCTTCCCTTCACATGGGAAATTATTTACCTCAGATGAGGAAAAACAGAGCAAAGGAGGATAGATCCTGATGTTGAGTGCAGTGAAACCCAAAGCTGCTTCTGCTTCAGCTGCTTCCTTGCTATGGGGGAGGACAACAGAGAGATGTCAGCCTGCCATGGGCAGAGCCCAGGACACCCAAGCCCCTGGCAGGTAAGGTCATCCCACATTCTTACAGAAAGACACCATGGAAAAGACCCTATTGTACAAACAGCTCCAACACTGGGCAACAAAATCTCAAGGGGTCCAACATGTTGCAGCTCATCTTTTCCATCTCTCCAACAGGTAAGGCACAAGGACATTTTCCCAGGGGAGAGAAAATTCCAAAGCTTGGGATGGAGAAATGGCACAGCAGGAGTGCAGTTAAGCCTGAAGGCCAGGGTATCCTCCTGGGACACACCTTTGGACTCAGGAGGATGCAGGAGCAAACCAACACATCACAGTAACTCCTGAAACACAGCCACTCTCCAGTGCCTCCAGGGTGGGGCAAAGCCTTTGTCCACCCACGATCCTGGAGTGTCCCCAGTGGCTTCCCATGGCCAGCTCCAACCCTGGCAGGGAGGCACAGCTGGGGGCTGTGATGGGACTTGCTCTGTGCTCTCCTCTCTTGGTCACTCATCTTTCTAGGAGCTGAGGGGGATTTTCTTTGTTTGGTTTTGAGGGAATAGTAAACTCACAAGCAATTGGAAGATTCAAAAAGACTGAATCATCCTGAAACTCAGGGTGAAATTGAAAAATTGTTTGGAAGGAAAAGAAGAAATACCAGAGACAGCTTTGAAGATGTCAAACCACCTTGTCCCATCAGTCACCTGATGATCTGCTGTATTTTAAAAGAATCTTCTTGACTTCTTCATTTAAAAAAGAGGCCTATTTTTTTTTCAATTCAAAAAATTGTCTCAATGTATAAGAAGAGATCTGAGTAAATTAGGCAAACCCCAAACAAAACAGAACACATCAAAATACTTCAGGCTAAACCAAACATTCTGCCTTTACCTAAAACAATTGCTTGCACTGGGATGGGGTATTTTGTGGTTTCTTTTCTTTTCCATTTTACCAGAAATTGCCTACTAAATCCTTGTTCTGGGTTGGCACGGTCCAATTCTCACACCCAGGACATTCCATCTGGGCACCAAACAACGTTTTCCATTCATTTTTCCAGCAACATGGCTCTCCACCAATGGACCAGACCCACTGCAGTAGCTCCCTTCTCCAAGAAAGATGAACACTTTGGTTCTCCTTCCTCACAGACCCCAGAGCCTGCCCTGTGCATCCTTCACAGGATTCTCACTCAGCCTTGAGTCACTTTAAGCCTCCTGAGCAATAACTCAGCAACACAACAGCCACCCCCACTCTTACACTGAACTTCCTCTGCAGAGGGGAACAGAGTCTCTTCATGGGAGACCTGATTTCCAACCCAACCTGATTTAACTCAACCTAAACCCGACCCTACCCATCCTTCTCATTGCTACCACCCAAGCCCCCAAACTTTGCATCATCCAGACCAGGTGGCATCATGGCATCACGTCCAACTCCAAGCTCACCACACAGCCATGGCCCCAAGAAGAGGGACTTACTACCCAAAAAAAAAAAAAAAAAAAAACCAAA